>CM062824.1:21126652-21226358 GCA_031772345.1 Himalopsyche anomala
GGGGGTGGGGGGGGGGGGGGGGGGGGGGGGGGGGGGGGGGGGGGGGGGGGGGGGGTGGGGGGGGGGGGGGGGGGGGGGGGGGGGGGGGGGGGGGGGGGGGGGGGGGGGGGGGGGGGGGGGGGGGGGGGGGGGGGGGGGGGGGGGGGGGGGGGGGGGGGGGGGGGGGGGGGGGGGGGGGGGGGGGGGGGGGGGGGGGGGGGGGGGGGGGGGGGGGGGGGGGGGGGGGGGGGGGGGGGGGGGGGGGGGGGGGGGGGGGGGGGGGGGGGGGGGGGGGGGGGGGGGGGGGGGGGGGGGGGGGGGGGGGGGGGGGGGGGGGGGGGGGGGGGGGGGGGGGTGGGGGGGGGGGGGGGGGGGGGGGGGGGGGGGGGGGGGGGGGGGGGGGGGGGGGGGGGGGGGGGGGGGGGGGGGGGGGGGGGGGGGGGGGGGGGGGGGGGGGGGGGGGGGGGGGGGGGGGGGGGGGGGGGGGGGGGGGGGGGGGGGGGGGGGGGGGGGGGGGGGGGGGGGGGGGGGGGGGGGGGGGGGGGGGGGGGGGGGGGGGGGGGGGGGGGGGGGGGGGGGGGGGGGGGGGGGGGGGGGGGGGGGGGGGGGGGGGGGGGGGGGGGGGGGGGGGGGGGGGGGGGGGGGGGGGGGTGGGGGGGGGGGGGGGGGGGGGGGGGGGGGGGGGGGGGGGGGGGGGGGGGGGGGGGGGGGGGGGGGGGGGGGGGGGGGGGGGGGGGGGGGGGGGGGGGGGGGGGGGGGGGGGGGGGGGGGGGGGGGGGGGGGGGGGGGGGGGGGGGGGGGGGGGGGGGGGGGGGGGGGGGGGGGGGGGGGGGGGGGGGGGGGGGGGGGGGGGGGGGGGGGGGGGGGGGGGGGGGGGGGGGGGGGGGGGGGGGGGGGGGGGGGGGGGGGGGGGGGGGGGGGGGGGGGGGGGGGGGGGGGGGGGGGGGGGGGGGGGGGGGGGGGGGGGGGGGGGGGGGGGGGGGGGGGGGGGGGGGGGGGGGGGGGGGGGGGGGGGGGGGGGGGGGGGGGGGGGGGGGGGGGGGGGGGGGGGGGGGGGGGGGGGGGGGGGGGGGGGGGGGGGGGGGGGGGGGGGGGGGGGGGGGGTGGGGGGGGGGGGGGGGGGGGGGGGGGGGGGGGGGGGGGGGGGGGGGGGGGGGGGGGGGGGGGGGGGGGGGGGGGGGGGGGGGGGGGGGGGGGGGGGGGGGTGGGGGGGGGGGGGGGGGGGGGGGGGGGGGGGGGGGGGGGGGGGGGGGGGGGGGGGGGGGGGGGGGGGGGGGGGGGGGGGGGGGGGGGGGGGGGGGGGGGGGGGGGGGGGGGGGGGGGGGGGGGGGGGGGGGGGGGGGGGGGGGGGGGGGGGGGGGGGGGGGGGGGGGGGGGGGGGGGGGGGGGGGGGGGGGGGGGGGGGGGGGGGGGGGGGGGGGGGGGGGGGGGGGGGGGGGGGGGGGGGGGGGGGGGGGGGGGGGGGGGGGGGGGGGGGGGGGGGGGGGGGGGGGGGGGGGGGGGGGGGGGGGGGGGGGGGGGGGGGGGGGGGGGGGGGGGGGGGGGGGGGGGGGGGGGGGGGGGGGGGGGGGGGGGGGGGGGGGGGGGGGGGGGGGGGGGGGGGGGGGGGGGGGGGGGGGGGGGGGGGGGGGGGGGGGGGGGGGGGGGGGTGGGGGGGGGGGGGGGGGGGGGGGGGGGGGGGGGGGGGGGGGGGGGGGGGGGGGGGGGGGGGGGGGGGGGGGGGGGGGGGGGGGGGGGGGGGGGGGGGGGGGGGGGGGGGGGGGGGGGGGGGGGGGGGGGGGGGGGGGGGGGGGGGGGGGGGGGGGGTGGGGGGGGGGGGGGGGGGGGGGGGGGGGGGGGGGGGGGGGGGGGGGGGGGGGGGGGGGGGGGGGGGGGGGGGGGGGGGGGGGGGGGGGGGGGGGGGGGGGGGGGGGGGGGGGGGGGGGGGGGGGGGGGGGGGGGGGGGGGGGGGGGGGGGTGGGGGGGGGGGGGGGGGGGGGGGGGGGGGGGGGGGGGGGGGGGGGGGGGGGGGGGGGGGGGGGGGGGGGGGGGGGGGGGGGGGGGGGGGGGGGGGGGGGGGGGGGGGGGGGGGGGGGGGGGGGGGGGGGGGGGGGGGGGGGGGGGGGGGGGGGGGGGGGGTGGGGGGGGGGGGGGGGGGGGGGGGGGGGGGGGGGGGGGGGGGGGGGGGGGGGGGGGGGGGGGGGGGGGGGGGGGGGGGGGGGGGGGGGGGGGGGGGGGGGGGGGGGGGGGGGGGGGGGGGGGGGGGGGGGGGGGGGGGGGGGGGGGGGGGGGGGGGGGGGGGGGGGGGGGGGGGGGGGGGGGGGGGGGGGGGGGGGGTGGGGGGGGGGGGGGGGGGGGGGGGGGGGGGGGGGGGGGGGGGGGGGGGGGGGGGGGGGGGGGGGGGGGGGGGGGGGGGGGGGGGGGGGGGGGGGGGGGGGGGGGGGGGGGGGGGGGGGGTGGGGGGGGGGGGGGGGGGGGGGGGGGGGGGGGGGGGGGGGGGGGGGGGGGGGGGGGGGGGGGGGGGGGGGGGGGGGGGGGGGGGGGGGGGGGGGGGGGGGGGGGGGGGGGGGGGGGGGGGGGGGGGGGGGGGGGGGGGGGGGGGGGGGGGGGGGGGGGGGGGGGGGGGGGGGGGGGGGGGGTGGGGGGGGGGGGGGGGGGGGGGGGGGGGGGGGGGGGGGGGGGGGGGGGGGGGGGGGGGGGGGGGGGGGGGGGGGGGGGGGGGGGGGGGGGGGGGGGGGGGGGGGGGGGGGGGGGGGGGGGGGGGGGGGGGGGGGGGGGGGGGGGGGGGGGGGGGGGGGGGGGGGGGGGGGGGGGGGGGGGGGGGGGGGGGGGGGGGGGGGGGGGGGGGGGGGGGGGGGGGGGGGGGGGGGGGGGGGGGGTGGGGGGGGGGGGGGGGGGGGGGGGGGGGGGGGGGGGGGGGGGGGGGGGGGGGGGGGGGGGGGGGGGGGGTGGGGGGGGGGGGGGGGGGGGGGGGGGGGGGGGGGGGGGGGGGGGGGGGGGGGGGGGGGGGGGTGGGGGGGGGGGGGGGGGGGGGGGGGGGGGGGGGGGGGGGGGGGGGGGGGGGGGGGGGGGGGGGGGGGGGGGGGGGGGGGGGGGGGGGGGGGGGGGGGGGGGGGGGGGGGGGGGGGGGGGGGGGGGGTGGGGGGGGGGGGGGGGGGGGGGGGGGGGGGGGGGGGGGGGGGGGGGGGGGGGGGGGGGGGGGGGGGGGGGGGGGGGGGGGGGGGGGGTGGGGGGGGGGGGGGGGGGGGGGGGGGGGGGGGGGGGGGGGGGGGGGGGGGGGGGGGGGGGGGGGGGGGGGGGGGGGGGGGGGGGGGTGGGGGGGGGGGGGGGGGGGGGGGGGGGGGGGGGGGGGGGGGGGGGGGGGGGGGGGGGGGGGGGGGGGGGGGGGGGGGGGGGGGGGGGGGGGGGGGGGGGGGGGGGGGGGGGGGGGGGGGGGGGGGGGGGGGGGGGGGGGGGGGGGGGGGGGGGGGGGGGGGGGGGGTGGGGGGGGGGGGGGGGGGGGGGGGGGGGGGGGGGGGGGGGGGGGGGGGGGGGGGGGGGGGGGGGGGGGGGGGGGGGGGGGGGGGTGGGGGGGGGGGGTGGGGGGGGGGGGGGGGGGGGGGGGGGGGGGGGGGGGGGGGGGGGGGGGGGGGGGGGGGGGGGGGGGGGGGGGGGGGGGGGGGGTGGGGGGGGGGGGGGGGGGGGGGGGGGGGGGGGGGGGGGGGGGGGGGGGGGGGGGGGGGGGGGGGGGGGGGGGGGGGGGGGGGGGGGGGTGGGGGGGGGGGGGGGGGGGGGGGGGGGGGGGGGGGGGGGGGGGGGGGGGGGGGGGGGGGGGGGGGGGGGGGGGGGGGGGGGGGGGGGGGGGGGGGGGGGGGGGGGGGGGGGGGGGGGGGGGGGGGGGGGGGGGGGGGGGGGGGGGGGGGGGGGGGGGGTGGGGGGGGGGGGGGGGGGGGGGGGGGGGGGGGGGGGGGGGGGGGGGGGGGGGGGGGGGGGGGGGGGGGGGGGGGGGGGGGGGGGGGGGGGGGGGGGGGGGGGGGGGGGGGGGGGGGGGGGGGGGGGGGGGGGGGGGGGGGGGGGGGGGGGGGGGGGGGGGGGGGGGGGTGGGGGGGGGGGGGGGGGGGGGGGGGGGGGGGGGGGGGGGGGGGGGGGGGGGGGGGGGGGGGGGGGGGGGGGGGGGGGGGGGGGGGGGGGGGGGGGGGGGGGGGGGGGGGGGGGGGGGGGGGGGGGGGGGGGGGGGGGGGGGGGGGGGGGGGGGGGGGGGGGGGGGGGGGGGGGGGGGGGGGGGGGGGGGGGGGGGGGGGGTGGGGGGGGGGGGGGGGGGGGGGGGGGGGGGGGGGGGGGGGGGGGGGGGGGGGGGGGGGGGGGGGGGGGGGTGGGGGGGGGGGGGGGGGGGGGGGGGGGGGGGGGGGGGGGGGGGGGGGGGGGGGGGGGGGGGGGGGGGGGGGGGGGGGGGGGGGGGGGGGGGGGGGGGGGGGGGGGGGGGGGGGGGGGGGGGGTGGGGGGGGGGGGGGGGGGGGGGGGGGGGGGGGGGGGGGGGGGGGGGGGGGGGGGGGGGGGGGGGGGGGGGGGGGGGGGGGGGGGGGGGGGGGGGGGGGGGGGGGGGGGGGGGGGGGGGGGGGGGGGGGGGGGGGGGGGGGGGGGGGGGGGGGGGGGGGGGGGGGGGGGGGGGGGGGGGGGGGGGGGGGGGGGGGGGGGGGGGGGGGGGGGGGGGGGGGGGTGGGGGGGGGGGGGGGGGGGGGGGGGGGGGGGGGGGGGGGGGGGGGGGGGGGGGGGGGGGGGGGGGGGGGGGGGGGGGGGGGGGGGGGGGGGGGGTGGGGGGGGGGGGGGGGGGGGGGGGGGGGGGGGGGGGGGGGGGGGGGGGGGGGGGGGGGGGGGGGGGGGGGGGGGGGGGGGGGGGGGGGGGGGGGGGGGGGGGGGGGGGGGGGGGGGGGGGGGGGGGGGGGGGGGGGGGTGGGGGGGGGGGGGGGGGGGGGGGGGGGGGGGGGGGGGGGGGGGGGGGGGGGGGGGGGGGGGGGGGGGGGGGGGGGGGGGGGGGGGGGGGGGGGGGGGGGGGGGGGGGGGGGGGGGGGGGGGGGGGGGGGGGGGGGGGGGGGGGGGGGGGGGGGGGGGGGGTGGGGGGGGGGGGGGGGGGGGGGGGGGGGGGGGGGGGGGGGGGGGGGGGGGGGGGGGGGGGGGGGGGGGGGGGGGGGGGGGTGGGGGGGGGGGGGGGGGGGGGGGGGGGGGGGGGGGGGGGGGGGGGGGGGGGGGGGGGGGGGGGGGGGGGTGGGGGGGGGGGGGGGGGGGGGGGGGGGGGGGGGGGGGGGGGGGGGGGGGGGGGGGGGGGGGGGGGGGGGGGGGGGGGGGGGGGGGGGGGGGGGGGGGGGGGGGGGGGGGGGGGGGGGGGGGTGGGGGGGGGGGGGGGGGGGGGGGGGGGGGGGGGGGGGGGGGGGGGGGGGGGGGGGGGGGGGGGGGGGGGGGGGGGGGGGGGGGGGGGGGGGGGGGGGGGGGGGGGGGGGGGGGGGGGGGGGGGGGGGGGGGGGGGGGGGGGGGGGGGGGGGGGGGGGGGGGGGGGGGGGGGGGGGGGGGGGGGGGGGGGGGGGGGGGGGGGGGGGGGGGGGGGGGGGGGGGGGGGGGGGGGGGGGGGGGGGGGGGGGGGGGGGGGGGGGGGGGGGGGGGGGGGGGGTGGGGGGGGGGGGGGGGGGGGGGGGGGGGGGGGGGGGGGGGGGGGGGGGGGGGGGGGGGGGGGGGGGGGGGGGGGGGGGGGGGGGGGGGGGGGGGGGTGGGGGGGGGGGGGGGGGGGGGGGGGGGGGGGGGGGGGGGGGGGGGGGGGGGGGGGGGGGGGGGGGGGGGGGGGGGGGGGGGGGGGGGGGGGGGGGGGGGGGGGGGGGGGGGGGGGGGGGGGGGGGGGGGGGGGGGGGGGGGGGGGGGGGGGGGGGGGGGGGGGGGGGGGGGGGGGGGGGGGGGGGGGGGGGGGGGGGGGGGGGGGGGGGGGGGGGGGGGGGGGGGGGGGGGGGGGGGGGGGGGGGGGGGGGGGGGGGGGGGGGGGGGGGGGGGGGGGGGGGGGGGGGGGGGGGGGGGGGGGGGGGGGGGGGGGGGGGGGGGGGGGGGGGGGGGGGGGGGGGGGGGGGGGGGGGGGGTGGGGGGGGGGGGGGGGGGGGGGGGGGGGGGGGGGGGGGGGGGGGGGGGGGGGGGGGGGGGGGGGGGGGGGGGGGGGGGGGGGGGGGGGGGGGGGGGGGGGGGGGGGGGGGGGGGGGGGGGGGGGGGGGGGGGGGGGGGGGGGGGGGGGGGGGGGGGGGGGGGGGGGGGGGGGGGGGGGGGGGGGGGGGGGGGGGGGGGGGGGGGGGGGGGTGGGGGGGGGGGGGGGGGGGGGGGGGGGGGGGGGGGGGGGGGGGGGGGGGGGGGGGGGGGGGGGGGGGGGGGGGGGGGGGGGGGGGGGGGGGGGGGGGGGGGGGGGGGGGGGGGGGGGGGGGGGGGGGGGGGGGGGGGGGGGGGGGGGGGGGGGGGGGGGGGGGGGGGGGGGGGGGGTGGGGGGGGGGGGGGGGGGGGGGGGGGGGGGGGGGGGGGGGGGGGGGGGGGGGGGGGGGGGGGGGGGGGGGGGGGGGGGGGGGGGGGGGGGGGGGGGGGGGGGGGTGGGGGGGGGGGGGGGGGGGGGGGGGGGGGGGGGGGGGGGGGGGGGGGGGGGGGGGGGGGGGGGGGTGGGGGGGGGGGGGGGGGGGGGGGGGGGGGGGGGGGGGGTGGGGGGGGGGGGGGGGGGGGGGGGGGGGGGGGGGGGGGGGGGGGGGGGGGGGGGGGGGGGGGGGGGGGGGGGGGGGGGGGGGGGGGGGGGGGGGGGGGGGGGGGGGGGGGGGGGGGGGGGGGGGGGGGGGGGGGGGGGGGGGGGGGGGGGGGGGGGGGGGGGGGGGGGGGGGGGGGGGGGGGGGGGGGGGGGGGGGGGGGGGGGGGGGGGGGGGGGGGGGGGGGGGGGGGGGGGGGGGGGGGGGGGGGGGGGGGGGTGGGGGGGGGGGGGGGGGGGGGGGGGGGGGGGGGGGGGGGGGGGGGGGGGGGGGGGGGGGGGGGGGGGGGGGGGGGGGGGGGGGGGGGGGGGGGGGGGGGGGGGGGGGGGGGGGGGGGGGGGGGGGGGGGGGGGGGGGGGGGGGGGGGGGGGGGGGGGGGTGGGGGGGGGGGGGGGGGGGGGGGGGGGGGGGGGGGGGGGGGGGGGGGGGGGGGGGGGGGGGGGGGGGGGGGGGGGGGGGGGGGGGGGGGGGGGGGGGGGGGGGGTGGGGGGGGGGGGGGGGGGGGGGGGGGGGGGGGGGGGGGGGGGGGGGGGGGGGGGGGGGGGGGGGGGGGGGGGGGGGGGGGGGGGGGGGGGGGGGGGGGGGGGGGGGGGGGGGGGGGGGGGGGGGGGGGGGGGGGGGGGGGGGGGGGGGGGGGGGGGGGGGGGGGGGGGGGGGGGGGGGGGGGGGGGGGGGGGGGGGGGGGGGGGGGGGGGGGGGGGGGGGGGGGGGGGGGGGGGGGGGGGGGGGGGGGGGGGGGGGGGTGGGGGGGGGGGGGGGGGGGGGGGGGGGGGGGGGGGGGGGGGGGGGGGGGGGGGGGGGGGGGGGGGGGGGGGGGGGGGGGGGGGGGGGGGGGGGTGGGGGGGGGGGGGGGGGGGGGGGGGGGGGTGGGGGGGGGGGGGGGGGGGGGGGGGGGGGGGGGGGGGGGGGGGGGGGGGGGGGGGGGGGGGGGGGGGGGGGGGGGGGGGGGGGGGGGGGGGGGGGGGGGGGGGGGGGGGGGGGGGGGGGGGTGGGGGGGGGGGGGGGGGGGGGGGGGGGGGGGGGGGGGGGGGGGGGGGGGGGGGGGGGGGGGGGGGGGGGGGGGGGGGGGGGGGGGGGGGGGGGGGGGGGGGGGGGGGGGGGGGGGGGGGGGGGTGGGGGGGGGGGGGGGGGGGGGGGGGGGGGGGGGGGGGGGGGGGGGGGGGGGGGGGGGGGGGGGGGGGGGGGGGGGGGGGGGGGGGGGGGGGGGGGGGGGGGGGGGGGGGGGGGGGGGGGGGGGGGGGGGGGGGGGGGGGGGGGGGGGGGGGGGGGGGGGGGGGGGGGGGGGGGGGGGGGGGGGGGGGGGGTGGGGGGGGGGGGGGGGGGGGGGGGGGGGGGGGGGGGGGGGGGGGGGGGGGGGGGGGGGGGGTGGGGGGGGGGGGGGGGGGGGGGGGGGGGGGGGGGGGGGGGGGGGGGGGGGGGGGGGGGGGGGGGGGGGGGGGGGGGGGGGGGGGGGGGGGGGGGGGGGGGGGGGGGGGGGGGGGGGGGGGGGGGGGGGGGGGGGGGGGGGGGGGGGGGGGGGGGGGGGGGGGGGGGGGGGGGGGGGGGGGGGGGGGGGGGGGGGGGGGGGGGGGGGGGGGGGGGGGGGGGGGGGGGGGGGGGGGGGGGGGGGGGGGGGGGGGGGGGGGGGGGGGGGGGGGGGGGGGGGGGGGGGGGGGGGGGGGGGGGGGGGGGGGGGGTGGGGGGGGGGGGGGGGGGGGGGGGGGGGGGGGGGGGGGGGGGGGGGGGGGGGGGGGGGGGGGGGTGGGGGGGGGGGGGGGGGGGGGGGGGGGGGGGGGGGGGGGGGGGGGGGGGGGGGGGGGGGGGGGGGGGGGGGGGGGGGGGGGGGGGGGGGGGGGGGGGGGGGGGGGGGGGTGGGGGGGGGGGGGGGGGGGGGGGGGGGGGGGGGGGGGGGGGGGGGGGGGGGGGGGGGGGGGGGGGGGGGGGGGGGGGGGGGGGGGGGGGGGGGGGGGGGGGGGGGGGGGGGGGGGGGGGGGGGGGGGGGGGGGGGGGGGGGGGGGGGGGGGGGGGGGGGGGGGGGGGGGGGGGGGGGGGGGGGGGGGGGGGGGGGGGGGGGGGGGGGGGGGGGGGGGGGGGGGGGGGGGGGGGGGGGGGGGGTGGGGGGGGGGGGGGGGGGGGGGGGGGGGGGGGGGGGGGGGGGGGGGGGGGGGGGGGGGGGGGGGGGGGGGGGGGGGGGGGGGGGGGGGGGGGGGGGGGGGGGGGGGGGGGGGGGGGGGGGGGGGGGGGGGGGGGGGGGGGGGGGGGGGGGGGGGGGGGGGGTGGGGGGGGGGGGGGGGGGGGGGGGGGGGGGGGGGGGGGGGGGGGGGGGGGGGGGGGGGGGGGGGGGGGGGGGGGGGGGGGGGGGGGGGGGGGGGGGGGGGGGGGGGGGGGGGGGGGGGGGGGGGGGGGGGGGGGGGGGGGGGGGGGGGGGGGGGGGGGGGGGGGGGGGGGGGGGGGGGGGGGGGTGGGGGGGGGGGGGGGGGGGGGGGGGGGGGGGGGGGGGGGGGGGGGGGGGGGGGGGGGGGGGGGGGGGGGGGGGGGGGGGGGGGGGGGGGGGGGGGGGGGGGGGGGGGGGGGGGGGGGGGGGGGGGGGGGGGGGGGGGGGGTGGGGGGGGGGGGGGGGGGGGGGGGGGGGGGGGGGGGGGGGGGGGGGGGGGGGGGGGGGGGGGGGGGGGGGGGGGGGGGGGGGGGGGGGGGGGGGGGGGTGGGGGGGGGGGGGGGGGGGGGGGGGGGGGGGGGGGGGGGGGGGGGGGGGGGGGGGGGGGGGGGGGGGGGGGGGGGGGGGGGGGGGGGGGGGGGGGGGGGGGGGGGGGGGGGGTGGGGGGGGGGGGGGGGGGGGGGGGGGGGGGGGGGGGGGGGGGGGGGGGGGGGGGGGGGGGGGGGGGGGGGGGGGGGGGGGGGGGGGGGGGGGGGGGGGGGGGGGGGGGGGGGGGGGGGGGGGGGGGGGGGGGGGGGGGGGGGGGGGGGGGGGGGGGGGGGGGGGGGGGGGGGGGGGGGGGGGGGGGGGGGGGGGGGGGGGGGGGGGGGGGGGGGGGGGGGGGGGGGGGGGGGGGGGGGGGGGGGGGGGGGGGGGGGGGGGGGGGGGGGGGGGGGGGGGGGGGGGGGGGGGGGGGGGGGGGGGGGGGGGGGGGGGGGGGGGGGGGGGGGGGGGGGGGGGGGTGGGGGGGGGGGGGGGGGGGGGGGGGGGGGGGGGGGGGGGGGGGGGGGGGGGGGGGGGGGGGGGGGGGGGGGGGGGGGGGGGGGGGGGGGGGGTGGGGGGGGGGGGGGGGGGGGGGGGGGGGGGGGGGGGGGGGGGGGGTGGGGGGGGGGGGGGGGGGGGGGGGGGGGGGGGGGGGGGGGGGGGGGGGGGGGGGGGGTAAAGGAAAGCAAAACAAAATGCAAACCGTGAAATAAAGATAGCATTTAATGTAATGTGATTCTCATTATTCTACCGATACTCACCACCTGCATAAGTAGAAATAAGTGTTTCAAGTAAAACTCTAGAACAGGTTGCCACTTTTTCTTATGTCCAATCCACGGTCACTAGAGCGGTAACAGTGAATACTGCTACTACCGCGAATGACAAATGAGGGGTCTAGTATCATAACTCACATTCTCCTTCAATGCTTGTTTATTGGAAAACCAAAAAATACTGTTTTTAAGCTACTGTTACGAATAAATAGTTTGATTATATTTGTATTAGAACTAAACCGAGGTGCGATTAAAAAAATGACTTTTTAAAACAAATATTACTTTCCGTCAAACATACAACATACATATTTTCTATTTAATCTTAGAAATTATTAGTTTAAATCTGAGCCTACGGAGGTTATTAGTTATGAACGAACATATTATAAGTTTTGTTAAAAAAAACGAGAATAAAATCATCTTTTCTTGATATTTAATCTCTCTTTATTTTTCTCTTGATATCTGATTGTCACATGGGCTAGTATATATTTGCATAATATCTAATTAAAGCAAATACCAAACAATAATGCACTAAAACTAAATAAAACAGTGAAACAAACGCTTGCACCGTTATAAATAAATATACACTGGTGGCCATGACAGTTCAATGCTGCGTTCTCATTGGCTGGAATGGAGATTATTAGTTTTGAATATTATGGATTACAGGATATTATGAGTTTTGAAAATAAGCAATACGTTTACATTCATTTTAGATGGACGGTTGTGAGTTTAGAAACATAGTTTATACTTTAAATCAGGGTTTCTCAACGGTGGGCCATGTGGGCCCCTAGTGTTCTAAGGGGGCCACAGAGATTTATTTTTGTTTTGGGGAGCCACAACACAGTTCAGGGGGGCCACGGGTAATTTTGAGCAAATTGAGGATTTGAAATTCCTCGGTGAGCTAAAAAAAAAAAGGTATGGGGCCACATAAAAATAAAGACACGCAAAAGGGGCCACGCTCCCAAAAAGGTTGAGAAACACTGCTTTAAATTGTAGATGTGAACATGCCGTACTAAGCCACTCAAATATTACCGTACTTTTACCAACGTATGATTTTCCAATTAAAATTATTTGTTGCATTGGTATAAGCTATAATATCAGATATTTTTTAAGTTATGGAGGTTTATCAAATAAATGTGAATATATGCATTTAATTTGATACTGTTGTCATAAGTAAAAAGCCAACTATTGGCCAATGGCATATTTTGATCAAACATAAACTGTGTTTATAACTTGGCCAACATTTTTTTTGGCCATTTCTTTTATAGTTTTATGTTTTTTATACAAATTAACCAATATAATTTTGTGTAAAAATTATCAAACTTGAATTCACAGGAAATATTTTTTTGTTCAGAATATTTTGCTTGCAATTAGCTGTCATGTGACTTGAGCGATTTGAGAATTTTGAGAAATGTTAACATTTTGTTTGAAATATGTAAAAGAAAGATCGCGATGTGTTCTATGCGATTATTTTTTCTAAAATAATACCTGTGACAGAATATTTTTCGTATCGTTGTTACTAGTAATATTGCTTTTAATAAACTTAGTTGCAAATTTGCAATCGTTCTCAGCAAGAATATGTATTAATAATTTAAGTGCAAAATATCCGACAGCCGCCATTATTATCTTAGATATAGGCCAAGCACGACACTTGCATTAATGCCAGGCCGGAATGTCTGCGTTGCAAACTTATATTGGTCGGCTGTAAGGATCAAAGTTAAACTATTGATTATAATCAAAACCAGTGGCGGATTATCCCATAAGCGCAAGAGGCGCTTGCTTGGGGCCTCAAAAATATCTTTGTTTCCATATATTTTTAGATGTGAATGTTCATTTATTTAACATGTAACACTTTTAATAAAGAATATTTATTTCAAGGAGTGAGGCCCTAATATTTGATTCTAATTTTGGTAGTCATTTTTGAAATACCGCAATCCAACTAAAAAATATTCACCAAATACCATTTTTTTTGAAGTGACACATACATGAAGCTATTTTCTTTAATCTATACAAGATGATAATTGGCAATGGGGTTATGTGTTAGAAACTAGCTTGGAATCTGATATGCGCCCTAAAACAAAACGTCTCTCATAAGACGTCCGAACAACTAAATTTTATTTTCTAGATTACGAGTTTCTACTCGTAATTTAAAATAAAGTGGTTCTCACGTAAAACTTTACTGTGGCCACATTATTAACGTTAACGGTCCTATGAAAATCTCGTGAATCCCAAAGATTTTATAAAAGTATACGCTGAAACGCTCAAACCAATTTTGCTGAAAATTCAATTCATTGCATTCTTAATAAAATATATTTATCTTCCAAATATTTTCAATGAAAAAAAAAAAGTATTACACATAACTTATTTATTCTAAATATTTAATTTTGTACAAAATATTTACATTTTCCTATTGAAAATCAACGTTCCTTATTTCACGAAAATTGCTTTGAAAAAAATCCAAAAGGAAAAAAAATAACAAAATACAATATTTGTAGAGAAATTATATTTATAAAAAAAGCCACATGTAGTGTAATCTCATAACTAAAGCAAAAGAAGTGGAGAATTTTTATTTAAGTGGGGCAATTATTGGGGGGGCGGCAAGGCAAATTCAAGAAACGCCGTGGGCGGTAGGACCCCTTCCTACGCCACTGAATCAAGCTTAATAAGATTTTCAAATTATCACAGTTCGCATTATTACAAGCATTCGGTATTATTTATTATACTGTAAACAAATATATAGGGAGCACCCAAGAAAAAAATAGTCGATAATAAAACGATCATGTTATTTGAAAAATAGTTCACCGAAATAAATAGATCCAGAAAATTAGATATAATTATTTTTTAGCAATTATCCTCCATCTTTAACTACGAAATGATTTTCAAAATATTTTGAAAGACTCCTTTTTTTTATTCTCAGTAAGCTTTTTTTTATTTCGTGTTATACTCAAATTTGTACGCACGACCACCGGCTACGATTTCACAATCCTCTTGCAGAGTGTATTCTATGGCGTTACATTTATTTATTTTTTAATTTGAAGGAATGTCCCATGGAGACATCCTTCATGGCTTAGTTGTAGAAAGTAGACAAAGACTTGATCAAAGATTTATTATTTCTTATTATCCTTTCCGCTGATATGAACACTGTAATTTGTTTCTGCTCTAAGATTTTTTACCATGTCCCCGCCAAATGTGGAGCATATGGACTCAACATTAGTGTTTCTATGAGAACTACTTGTATCTCCGTTGCTCATTCTCTCTTTGCTTCTAAAGTGAGTAGGAATATAAGAATAGGGCTAGGCTAGGACTAGTGATCAGCTTATCGCTACATTTTCACGTTAACCCTTTGAGGAGTGAGTAAACTGATTCGTTATTACCCATAAATATTTTTTTAGAAGCTATTACTGCGATTTTGTTTATTACTGTATTTTTTCTCTCGTCTGTGTACATGTGACACTTTACAGGCGTCGATTTCAAGAAAGGAATCGATCCCAAATGGTATTTTACGCTCAATATTATATGACTACCAAATTGATTACAAACCTTAAACTTTTTTTAAAAAACCTTTTTTTCATTTATAAAGCATGATAAAACTTATGTGGCGACCAAAAATCACTGATGGATGTATCTAGTATCCATATCTGAAGAAATAGCAAATATTCAATACAAAATATGAGGATAGCAATAGATAATAGATGGCAAGATACTTAGACGTACGGGTACGGCGATACACATCAAAGGGTAAGATGGGTGGGAGGGGGAAATTCAAGACGTCACAAACATCCATACCTTCGAGCAAGAATTAACAAACCAATTTATATAACTGTCCGTACTAGAATTTTAACTCTTAGCCTTCATAACCGAAGCCAAAGACGTTGTCCACTCGACCACGCAAGCGCTCTCACAATTATTACATCAATATGTATTTTTTTTGCTTCACCAAAACAGACATTTCTTTCATTTTGATATTTTTAACGATTTTTTTAACCATGTCTTCTACCAATGTAAATTATGTAGAATCTTTATGGCGTTTTTCTCAACAGACGTTTTTATAAGAAAACTACTGCTAAAGGTTACTCAATCCATATTTTTTTAGGAAAGTAGAGAGAAAGATTAGGTTAGGAGAGTATAAGTGATAAGGTTATTGCCTTCTCTGGGATTTCATTTATCTGCTTTGTTTGGGATTTCATAAGTGGAAGGGATTTTTAGACATCATAAACATCCATGCCTAGGAACAGAAATCAATCTGTAGGCATTCTCATGAGTTAATCCATTTTGCCAACAAAAGCCTTAATTTTAGTGATACATTTATTTACTGAACGTCCGTTCAAGTTCATACGGGCACTTGAACGCCTGAAGATTCCGAAAGGCAAAACCCGGGTCGTTAGTAACAAAACTTGTGAATGTACATAATTTGAACGTTTCAAATTTAATATTGATATTCCACCAAGCCCCCCCCAGTCGAAATCTTAAATTATAAAAGTATTCTTTTACACTCAGATGCGGATAATTTTATCTTTTTTTTTATTTATTTTTTTGCAGGTTTGCAATTTTGCTATGAAAACGCCGAATATACTTGGTATTGAAAAACACCAACGATTTTTTTTACAACGTGTTCTGCACTCCGAAAAAAGGGCCTCTAAAATTTATTGCGCCTGGGGCCTCGCCAGTGCTTAATCCGCCACTGATCAAAACTAATAAGTAACATAACATATATGTATCTGTAAACATTTAAAAAAACCACAAATATAATTTTCCAAATGTACGAATGTTTTGAGTTAAGAAATTGTAGGTGCATAACATATCTTTTGCGAAATATTGTTGAAATTCACTTATTGTATTTGTACCCAATTACACAAGGAGTCTGCGAGGCAAAACACGTGCCACAGTTTGTTACACAACCAGTGAAGAAATTACTCAGTTGTCAATTATAATTTTATATTGTTAATAAATTTCCACTTATTTTCATTTCATTCAATCGAGATGGGCTTAATAAACCACGCGAATGTTTATTTAATTAATCAATAATAGTTATAATTAATACTTGGTTATCTTTATGAAAACACATTGACGCAAGCAACACCAATTAGTAGTTAAGCATATAGCACCTGGTGATAAACTATAAATAAAATCAGTGCGTTGCGAATGATCCTCATAAAGACCTCTAAATACTATTAATTTAATTGACATTTATTTGGTAGAAATTCAATGGTCAAAATAGCACTGTATTTTATCTACATTTTGTATTATTTTGGTAGCTATTTCAGTTTCACATCATCGTTAGAACTACGTTGACACTTACTTTAGCTTAGCTATATAAATATTATATAATTAATCAGAACGGATACACAAGAGATCTTCTCATTTACTCTAACATACTAACTCATATTGAAAAATAAAATAGAATATGTACACATACAAAATAACTTCGGATACTAGAGTAGACGAGAAAAAATGTTACCTATAGATATAACTAAGCTAAATTAAGTTAAAAAATAATTTTGAATAGTGTGAAGTAGAAAAAAGCAATAAAAAAATTGTAGAAAAGAAGTATTGTTATTTTGACCTATTTCCTCAATATGTTGTTACTAATTTACTTCGTCTATTCTTTGAAATAATAAATAAACTGTGAGTTAAATACACTGTACGTATATAATATTACATATTAAATATACATGCGGTGACCACACCTCATTTATTTTAGAAATCAATTTATTCGACTGACGTGTGCTTTTAAATGTTGTGTATTGAAATTAAAATTGAAAATTGGACAACAGCACTCGTATACATAATAAATTGTAACTCTAAGTTTTGTGAGCGGCTCGGCGCCGGTGTCGTTGATGTGTATTTTAAGTATGTACTTAAAAGTGTGCGTAATAAAGATGCTGCTGTAGGTGAAGACTTGGTGCCTTGAAGTTGTATTATTGCATCGGTATAAATCTAAACAAAAAACAAATTATTTATGCAAGTTTTGTCACTAACGACCTGGGTTTCGCCTTTCGGCATTTTCAGGCGATCAAGTTGAAACCACAGATGTCTTGCGACGCGCACATAAAACTACGGCTTATTGGAAATTTAAGCAACATTTCGACTTCATAGCATGTAGATAATGCTACGCTTAAGACTGCCTCATTTATTACTTTAGTTTGGCCAAAAGTTGACACTTAGAACCTTGTAGTACTCAGCTCAGCACAGCGATATGTCTAGTGAAAAGTATCATGTGTAGTTACAACCAGGGCCGGTTTGAGGATTTTTGTGCATGTGTGCGAGACGCCTTCGGCGCTTCGAAAAGCTAGAATTAAATGAGCGGGTAGTGTTAAAATCTTAGTCCGGCGCATCTGCGCCTGTGTGCGCACTTTGCACTCGCCCCGAGCCGGAACCTGGATACAACGTTTTCTTCGATGATATGTACATATGTATGTATATTATTTTATAATGATGTGTTTCTCTTTTTTCTAAAAATCTATTTGTTTGTTCCAAAACACTTTGGTCACCGCATATAATGTTGTATATAATAACACATATTATTTATTTGTTTGTTTCGCCACCCGGACTCCTATGTGATTGCATTGTGTCGAACAGCACAGTCATCGCTATTCCTGACCAATGACTGAACTGACCATGTCGAATCGAGCAGTTGGCCATAGATTTATTTTCGGTATTGTAGATACACGCCGCGTTTTACTGTGCATAATCGAACGCGTTGCAGTGTTTTGCGCGATCGAACGTATCGTGGATAGATTCTCTATTCGAATCGTGATGGGAACAATGCCCGTATTTAGGCTCACTTGTTTGCAAAATAATCGATAAAACTATGTCTTCCACAGCGTTTTTTACCTCACAAGTCGCAATCAGATACCATACATCGAAACAATAACAGTGACCAAATTAATAAGTTGAACTATAGCAAAGTATTTTCCAAAAGAATCACCATCGTCATTGTCATGACTATTCCATTGTATGCTCTTGTTCTGACTATGACATGTGCCGTAATAGCCATCGGCGACATAAGACAATCCTCGTGGAATACGCTACTATTTTTTTTACCATGTTATAATAAATTAAACTAGAGTTGAGTTGAGAGAGAATGCAGCTACCCAGGCGTACTGTTTCGTCAGTGTCATGGAGAAACTTAAGAACTGGCTGGGTTTCATGTTGCGGATGCCTTTGGAATGCCTCAATCCTGCTTGCCTCTTCTTCCGACCGGTGGAAGTCCGACGTCTTGGACAACCGTTTGGTACTTTTCATAGAATATGGAACTGAAGGATGCTATCATGTCATGGGAGAAAACAAAACAATTTGTGGGAGACAGGAAATCATGGTTGTACTGTGTGGTGACCATATTGTCTACATACAGAGCGAATATGGTCAAAGAAGACGAATAGATAAGTTTAACCAAATAACTGACAATTTAATCGATGGTCATTTTGATTTTCACATTTAGGGAAATTATGCTGTAGGAAATTGATAATTTATTTATCACAAATGCAACGGGCACGTTGGCTCAACAAGTCTAACAAGATTTTATCCTTCATTAAGTATCGGTTTTGCTAGTATTTTGAGGTGATGAATTGTGTGTTTTAATGTAATAATGTTTGATTCTATCTCCATTCTAATCGGTTCGATTATATCATCCTGGTATGGCGTTGATGAAAATTTTAATTAGGTTAAATTTCTATATTTACTATTTCCATTGAAAACACGCGCTTTAGATATCTATGTTAAATAAACTACTGCAATTGATAAAAATCGCTTCAATATTTCTTTAAATGACGCTTTGTATCTAGAGAAAAATCTTGCTCAAAGTTTTGTAAGTATGTACATACATAGAATTTATTTTGTAAAAATATAACCATTAAAAGTTTGTGAAGCTTTTCATAAATAAGGAAAAGTTGTAACTGGAAAGTACTAAAATATAAAATCTTGTTGGCGTACTTGGATTGCTGTTCCATAATATATCGGGACTGAGCTAGCTTGTAGGTTATGCTGACACAATTTCATTGTTTTATTAACATGGAAAATTACAAAAAAAAATGCGCGAGACGTTAAAATAACATTACTATCAGTTTGTGTTGAAATTAATGATTATTTTCAATCATTTTATAATTGATATTTTGGAGAGAATTAAATAAATAATTAAGTGTTAATCAGAAGCATATCAGATTATTTATTAATTGTGCATCTAGTGTTAATAATTATTGAGTAGTAAAAAATCATTTGTCATTATGGAAAAGATTTAATGTCGTCCATTTATCCTCTTGTAAATTCTCCATCCAATATCATTAACTGCTTACTTTGCAATCCATCAAAATTTTGTTTACTGACAATCCTGACAACCCAATAATTGGGTGTATATATTTATATATAGAGCATATGGACACCCAATGAAGTTATCTCAACAGAATTTTTCTACGAGAACTTCGTGTAACTCAGTTGCTCAACCTATATGTTTCGAAGTTAAAAGGGATGTAAGAATATGGCAAGGTCAGAGCTAGTTGTTAGAAAATCGCTCTCGATACAACTTCTTTTGGCATAGAAAGGTTGGGATGGTTTTTTAAACATCACAGACAACCATGCTTCGAACAGAAATACATAAACCGATTGGAAAATCAAGGTGTCCGCACTGGTATCCTATCCCGTGAGCACCGTAACTGAAGACGCTGACCACTCGACCGAAGGTGATTTATATTTTTTCTATAAAAAATCATTATACGTATCAATAATCTGCAAAGGATCATATTTTTTTTAAATTTACTATTTCATAAACCTCACCAGCGAGTGAGCTTTCGATAAAAAGATACGTGACAGTCAGTTTATTTATTGTCTTTTCTTGTATTTCTTTATTATTATTGTAGAGTTCAGGTTTTTCTTTTCCCTAGTTTTACGCCATCGCCACCGGGTACTGTCAGTTAAGTAGGTCTTCAGCAAGTTGGCAACGTCCTATTATTTGGTATACACATCTACATAAAATGTTAACGCAATTACGCTGAAGTTGACTCATTTGTAAAAAAGTTTTTATGGCCAAATGAGTTTTTTGACGTCTTGCTCGTAGTACAGTCACTAACATTTACGCACCGGCGGGCTGGCTTCATGACATCCATTCAATCGCAAATGCTCACACTTTTTTCTGTCTGAAAAATAACCTCGTTTTAAAGTAATAGGGTATAATGTTACTGCAATGTTGCAATTGACTAAAATGTATTCATTTCAATGTGCACTTCTATAAATGTCAGTGTACTATTTTTATTGAATTGGTATTTAGTTTGTAGAATTTTATTATAATAAGGTCAAAAAATACTAATGAACTTTATCGTTCCGGGAAACACAAAGCAAATTTATTACACTACCGTATTTTTCAATATATGTTAGGATGTATATAAGAGTAGCACGTAAGATATAATAGAAGAGAAAAAGAAAGTGTAAGCTAAAACATATGTAGTTCTGACAAGGACCTAAGCCGAAATAGCTATCAACTATAACAATAATAATTGTATAATTAAAATACTTTCATATTTTTTCACTTATAATAACTCGTTTGTGACTGGAAACAACGCTCTTGGTCTTTCAACTTGGTTCAAGTATTCGAATTTCCGATTGAAAATATTCATACAATGATTTTTAAATCACTTTTATGTATTTTTGTCCAAATACATGAGTATGCCCAAGCCTTATGATGCCCTTTTCAGCCGTGTCAATGTGGTTTTTATTAATTCCTTTGACCCGAGGCATTTTTTTCTTGTGGTAACTTCCTCACGATCATCCGATTCTCGAAACGAATGGTAACAAGAGCGAATAGATAACTAAAAAAGGTATTTTCGATACCCTACCTTGCTCTTTTTCCTTTCCTTGAAAATATGATAAACAACCAACGTACGACTCGCTTCTGTTAAATTACTCATGTGAAGCTTTCAGTATGTGTGGGAAAAAAATATTGTCGGCAATTCAGATAAAGATAATCATGTTGCTTTGTGGCTTTGATTAATATGTATTCTAAAGTTTTCCTCGTGCGGCCTTGTCGTCAGTTACACAATGTGTACTAATAATAAATTGCAAAACATCTGTTAAAACCCTCGATTATTATTACGAACACAAACTATTTATTCGCAAATTGTGTGTGACGTGCCTGAAATTGCTATCGGCGTCTGGCCGTCGCGACGCTCGCGCAGACGAACGACATAACGGCGACAATGCCGGCGAAACATCGACGTCGACGCTTCGTTTCGAAGGAGGCGGGAGATGCCGGTAACGGTGCGGCGTCGTTAAGCGGCTGCCTATTGGGGTAGGCCAGCTGCCCGTTGAAAAACACCCTCTACCGTACAAACGTCGTCATTTTACTTTATTCAATTTTGTTGTAATGTTTTAATGATTCTCCCCCTGAACTGAGTCATTTCACCAAGGTATCTTAATAGCGTTAACACGGCGTAATTGGAACTAAAATTGAACGGGTTTGCTGTTATTGCTTCTTGTCAATTTAATTAATTTATACAGACGCATATGAATGTATTTAAGGTCATTAATTATTAAATAATATTGTAGTTAACATCCGTTAAAATATATTTTAGATTAATATTATTTTTTTTACGTTTCTTCCCACGACTTCATTCATTCATCAAAATAAATATTTGGCCTTAGTTTGTTACGATTCTAAGATGTTAATACTCTTCTCTGGAAGTTTTATTATATAAGCCTTTTGCGCCCAACGTTCATGATAACTTGCATTCTAAATATTGATAGTTAACCGTCCTCTGTTCAAATTAAAATGTGGACTAGAGAATTTTCTTATTTATCTGAACGCATTGTTAATAAAAAAAATTGGAAAATACTACAATCATGCTGATTTATTTAAAATTCTTAAATATATAATTCGAGGAGTCAACATATATTTTTCCATATTGTTTTATTTTCTACGGCGTCCAATGGTTTGTTCTTTCGATAGCCTGATCTACAATGTTGCCAGTATCAGACAGAAGAATAACAGTTTGCCGAATTTTTCCGAGCTTTTTCCTCTTCAAATAAACCTGAGATACGATCAAACTGAAAACGTGCTAAGTGGGAATTATTTCCCCCCGTGATTCCTTATCAAAGCTCGCAAACGCAAACGGTTCTTTACCCTTGGAAAGCTGTCGATATTTCCGCTCGGGGCGGCTACGACATATCTAAACTTATATTGAGGAAAAAAGCTTACACACCTGGCAGGGGTTGTGTATAAATATTATATAAAGATGTTCAAAACCAATCAAATATTTCAAATTTTGGTTTGAAAAGGTTTCACTAATGGTTTGATTTTATGAGATAACGTGTTCTATGTTTTGTATAATATTGAATTTGTATTGTTACGATTACAAACGAATTATTTTAATGGAATTTTTCTAACACGTTCAAGTGGCCGTTGGCTTCCAAATCGAGAGTCATCAAAAATCATCCCAAACCTCGGAAAAATACAGATTAAGTTTAACATCAAATTACTCCGCTCTCATTTGAAAATTTCTGTTTTCTGATTAAACAGCTTGGTTTGAGATTTACATTTTCCCACTCATTCGTTTGAAAACAAAAGTTTTTTTGAATTTTTTACATTATGTTTTAAAAATTTCTCCCTGAATATTTCCAGATCACATTTTTTCACATTCACAATTCAATTTGAAAGCTTTCTGGGCGCAACCAAAAAAACTCGTGTTACTGATGAAAGCGAAGCAATTCTTTTCAGATATTTTTTCACAATACAATATATTTTTTAACGCTGTTGGCTAACGTTTGATTACGATGATTATATCATATGGTTTTCTAGTTTGTCTTTATGATTGATGGGCTCTTCAATTTAATCATGTAAAAATATATTTTACTGTGAATTATTGTTTTTGTTTTACTGTGACGAATTATTGACTATGGGAAAAACAATGACATAATTTCTTGCTCCCATTGCGATAAGTACACGTTATACAATGTATCTACATACATAATAATAATATGGTTGGTAATAAATATTTCTGCACTTTATTTTATATCTCTTATTGAATAAGCAGATGACGCCAGAATAATTGCATCACAGCTGTTAAGATACATAATACGTTCATATACAACGTATAAATAAAAGAAAACATAAAGTTAAACGATCCGCGAACACTCGCTAAAGTAACTTCTTGCTTTAATCTGATGCCATGAGAGTCAAGATTTTTTCCCATTCCATTCTAAACAACAAGTGCACTTTTTGTATACGTAATTTGGTTGTTGTTTTGCTCATTTTCCATCTGTGGGGCGCATGTGTTTTAAATCACTTATTATTATTTTGTATTTCTTTTTTTTACCACCCACCGTTATACGATTCTTGTACACTAACAAATTTATGAAGAAATGAAAGGTTCGAAAAAATGTATGAGGGGGTTAGAAAGCAAAGGTATGTATGTACAAGCAATCTTGAAAAAAATATTTTTTCAGTCTATGGATTCAGAATCAAAGAGATTAAAATTCTTCAGCTTGTAAGCTGATATTTCAGTGGCAAATGTATTTTCATTCCATAAAAAATCTCTAGAGAAACAAATTCAGTTTCTTCACTCTGAACGTTTCGTCGAATATTATTAATAAGTCACAATGTTATCAGTACATTTGATAAATTCATTTTGAATCGAAATAGTATTCTAATCATTATTAGTATTTTTTCAGTTTTTTACGTTTTTCTCAAAATGGATTCCGTGGTAGATTACTTTCTTTGCTTTTTACCCCCTCCTCGTATGCAATATGCTTCCATAAATGCTAGATATAACTATAAATATTATTTACAGTTCGTATGCATAGCTACAAACAATAATTTCTATTTTAATTATCTACTATAAAATTACAATTTAAGACTCACGTTTCGCCTGTTTGAGAAACATATCCAGACTAACTATCGTAAGGTTCTTTATTAATAAAGTAAACATTGCGAATTAAAGTATAGGTAGGTATTTAATAAACAATTATTTACGATATAAAAGAAACCTTTTTGCCTCACTGGCCATTTCAATATTTTGCAAAAAATAATTTTATTTTAGTTCTAAAATTATTTTTTGTAAAATAATTCCATAATTTATAGCACGATCAGTGGAATAACAAGGTTATCAAATGTATGTAACATTTAAAACGAATTTCCGCAAAGTTGCCGCTGAATTAATCGAAACTAATTTATATTCCTCTCCTATCCTGGAAATATAACTGTTAAATAACTTGTCGAGCTTTATGTGGAGAATAAAATTCGTGATAATGTAAATTATTTGTAAAACATAAGTATACCAACAGTTTTTGTATTACTTATAAAAATAAAAGAGTCCACATTATGACAATTAAATTGAAATATGAAATGACAAGTTTCCACGTCGTCGATATGTCGTCAAGTGTCAGAATTCATCTCAAAATGGTTGTATCAGATAATGATGTTTTACAATTGAATATTTGAGATTAAAGTATTTTTTAAGTTATAAAAAAATACGAAACTTAGATACGTTACTTTATGACTAGCATTTAAGATTATTTGTGTACTCTAATCTCCCATATACAATTGGGCGTCATTGGAAGAAGTTGGAAAGTGACTCACAAAAGTTGATGTTCGCTGACAGAAGTAATGTTTCATAGTCTGAGCAAAATGTCAGTTTCACATGCCGGTCACACTAGGAACTTCTGTTTCATGTGAACTGTATGACGTCACATCGCGTGCCACTCCCACCCCGGTTCGTTCACGGCACATGTTGGCATTTTTTTTCCTCCATTGTTCAAGAGAGGAAATAAAATTAAGTTTAGAGTAATCAGCTCCAAATACGCGACCGTAACGCCGAAGATGCCGGTGTATCAAATAAATAAAAACAATTATATCGCGCAGAAATACTTCCGGGATCGGCTTAGCTCTTAATTAAGTAAGAAGCAATATTTTTTTTTGTAATTCACTATTACTTATTTTCTTATACGTAATAGTTTAACACGGGACGAAATTTTATAAATTTATCTGGTTCGTGCCCATTGTTTACTATCAAAATTATTATACGTATCTCGGTGCCTAAAGTTTATAATAAATAGCTTTTTATTTTATGACAGTGTGTTTATAACAACAACCATTAATGTTGGGTATAGAGTATTATTTATTATGCGAATAAAGCACAAACGTATCCTTACCCATCATGTAAAAATCTCGTTCTTAGTATCCGTACCAAATTTATGTATCTAGTATGTGTTGTATTGCTATTTACTTGGTAAAACCCTAGTCTAATGACTCATAAAAGATTCATGCAATGCACGAGAGCCCAATGAAAAGGGGGGGCCAAAATTTTTACATACTTTATATAAAAAATAGGCTGGGAGGGGCCTTGCGTGATGTTTGTATGAGAGACCCAAATTTCTAGCTACGCCACTGTTATGAGGTAAAACATCCGATGCATTTAGATACACAAGATCCTAGGGATAGTTGAAAGTTTTTTCGTCCTCACGCAATTTTAGGAATTATAAAAACTAGAATAAGGATAACTATCATCTTTCATATATAAGTATATCTTTAATATATAAATCATGTACGGCAAACTTTAGATTAATCAAATAAATATTGGGGCTTATCACAAGTTATACGATTTTTTAATTTTAATTTTAGATATCTACTGCATACTAAACATTTCCAAAGCAGTCTATTATATTAATCTTGCCAGTCGAAAAAAAGGGGAGGGGGTGTTATGGTTTTCTTTACTGCGGCCGTTTGTTGAATCAGATAAATGAATATGGCCTTTAGAAATTAGAAGGTTCCCCACCCTTGATATAGTATGCGAACTACAAGCTAAGGTCAAACTTATCCAATCATCTCTCAAGATTCACAGTTACCAGTACTGAGTACACAGTCCATGTGAATTATAACTACTAGTAAAAGAGCCATACTACTAGATTCAAGACAGGAATTCAGAGAATTAACATTATCCTGACTTTGAACAGAAAATTTACAGTTTACAGTCAGCAAAATATGAATCAGGAAAACGCATACATATGTGTATTTAAAAAAATAAGTGGAAGATGTAATGCACTTAATTAAACCTTTTTTCTGATTACTGTTTAGTTCTTGTAAAGAATTCAAGTAACGTAATAGATTCACAATTATTGCGGCCCTGTGTTTGGTCATTCATTACTTATTGCATTGCACATTTCCATTCACGTTCCTGTCTCCGGTTCGTGAGACGATTGTGGCACCCAGGAAGCAGCTGATTAAATAAATGTATTCAATTAAATGACTTAATTTCCAGACATATTCCTTTTAGCGTCTGTGATTGATCAATTCTATTAAGCTTTTACTCGATCAGATGTTTGAAACATACCACTTAATAATTATAACATTTCTGGTTTGATGACATATTCTAAAGCATATATATGCAACCACCGGCCCGCCGAGCTATTTTCTCCGGCCCCGATTCATCTCGGCAAAGTAATAGAGAAAGAAACTAATAGTTCCAGGGAGGGATTTATCAATTGTGATTTAGCATTCCTTGTAGATGTCACCTGATACCTAAATGATCTAAATCTTAAATTAAAAAAACAGGGACAATTGGTTTATGAACTACCTGGACATGTCAAAGTTTTTCGTAATAAACTCAGATTTTTGGAAAATCAGATAAGAGATAAAAATTGTTACCATATTCCTAGTCTATCAACTCATACAAACATCACATATAATTCTTATGGAGATGAACTGAAGGCACTAATAGAGCAATTTGATACGAGGTTTGCCGACTTCCAAAACAAAGATTCCACATTCGCTATATTTGATCGTCCGATGGCTGCTGATGTAAATAATGTGCCAGCAAATTTACAGATGGAACTTATTGAGCTTCAGGGGGATTCAGTGCTAAAATCACAATTTAACAACATTGCTTTGACGGATTTTTATAAATTATATTTGGTGGAAGAAAAATATACAAATTTACGCGCATTTGCAAGAAAAATCATTTGTCTTGTTTGCAGCACATATACGTGTAAACAGTTTTGTTCGAGGATGAAACACACTAAATCGAAAATTTGAACGAGGATAACAAATGAAAATCTCGAAAATTCTATGCGATTATCCTTAAGCAATACCAACGCCAATATTGAGTCTCGTTAGTACAAGGCCAATCTTCACACTAAATTTTGTAATCATTATATAATATTAATATTATGTCGTTCATTATATGAATAAAAAATAGATAAGAATTAGCAACGTGTTTTATTTAATTTAATATAACTTTTTTATGTTTAATAATTTGGTCCGGCCTTTGACTCAGAGACAGAATGATAATTTGGCCCTAGACCTAGGAAAGGTTCCCCATGCCTGTTCTAGAGAAACACGAGTAGCTTAATTTGAATGCATCGTTCACTCAAAAGTTTTATTATATTATTAGGTATCGATCATTTGGAGGTTTTTTTAAAAAATACCTCTGAGTATGATTACATAAAATACAAATGTATACTTTAAAAATCTTAACACTCGATAAACGTATGTACTGAGATTCGATTTTTAGTACCTCACCCCGTATTTACACAATCTTATGCAGTCACCGGGCCGTTAAATTTGTTTGACATTTTCTTTGAATATTATTTTATGCATGACTTCAAAAGCCTTGTGGGCAAAAAGCACTTTACTTGGCCTGGATGATTCATAGCGTTTAATAAGCCTAAAAGTCCTTGAAGTAGGGTGACATGCCATGTTCACGAATGTTTCAACATCTCTTTTTTCAAACTAAATTAATTGTACATATTTTTAAAGCGAACGAAGGCCGACATGGCTGTCGGTCTCTTCAGGGAGCATACGGATTTAGAAATAGTCTTGACGAGATTCTTGGAGAACTTTATTAGGTGCTTGCAATTATGTTCGATTCATTTTTTAACTATAGAGGGTGTCATTGCCTGATTGGCGAACCACTGAAACGTAACCTCATGTTGGATTAGGCCATTGGTAGGCAAAGTGCGGATCTTTGCCCCCTTAAGTGCGGACATTAATAGACAGATTTGGCTCCCAATGGCTCCCAATATTTTTTAAATTGTTTGTAATTTTCATATTTGGCTCTTTGGTGAATAAGTTTGCCGACCACTGAATTAGGCCAAAGGACGAAGGCGGCCGCTGCACACAATTGAAACCCATCAATCGCACGGCCACCGAACTGTCTGTTTGCTAATACTTTAAATTTTCACAATAAGAATTTTTCATTAATTATACATATGGAAAATGAGAATAGTTATTATATGAGCTTTCAAGAGGTGAAGTGAGCCAACTAGTAAAATGGAAAAATATTTCTCTTGGACTTTTAAGTACAATCATATCTTTACTTGGTGTTTTGTTGGATTGCATATTTTTATTTTACAGAGATTACAATGTACAACACTATTGCAATGTGTTTTTAACTGAATTTATTTCACTTTTACGATACTTTTAAGATGTGTAGAATAGAATAAGTGTAGGAACGTTGAGAACCAGGTTGGATGAACATCAATTATCAGCATGCAAAAGATATTCATTTCAATAAAAAATCTCTTATGTTAACCATTAAAAAATAAACATTCATTGTGTTTGAATTGGATATTCATACGAAACCGAGCGTAATCGAAATAATTGGAAAATCATTTCCATGTATTTAGTAAAACCTGTGTCTTCTCATTTTCAATTATCTGGTCACCCTATAATTGTGACACATGCATTTTTTTAAGGAAGCACGTATATACATACATACGTAAGGTGCAGCACTTGCTTTATAGGCGAGGATTTAATCTGTTTAATTTTACGAGGGAATATTTTTGATAGTATCGTCTCTGACACTTCTGCGTGACTCATGTAAAATACAGGTGTACTTATTCCATAAGTACCACGTAGTTTGTAATTACTCAGATGTTAAATATTATTTTATTACCAATATAAAAAAATGTTAATATTTAATCAATATTTTTTACCTCAAAGCGGTCAGTGATATTGACATCATTTCTGTTGTCCAAACGTATTAACTGTTTATATGTACAACTGATTAAGGTGTGATAATTGTTATGGATATAATTTTTACTAAAACACTTATTCAATGTTGGTTCAACTTTATTACATATATAATTTGCACTTAATCTTATTAATTTAATGATACGATATGAGTATCGAAGCGTCTTTACTGAGCCGTCGGCCTTTCAATTTCAACTCTCGATTTTAACTGGCTAGATTTGGAGAGAAGGATATCGATATAGGTTTATTGTTACAATAAGTTGTCATTGATAATTTAACATGGATGTTGTGTATACATAACATGGTACTTAAATAAACAGTGGGAAAAAAATCGTGTGAAAATATCACGCAATTTGTCCTGCTATCGCCATTGGCTTTGGGAAACTCCATTTTGTGACGCATCTGTAAATTGATTAATGATTGTCACTATTCAAATTGCCATCGCAATTAATTATAATATATATATATATATATTCAATATATATATATATATATTCAATATATATATATATATATATATATATATATATTCAATATATATATATATATATATATATATATATATATATACACAAAAAAAGTCAATACAACGATAACAAATTTACTGAAAAAACTGAAAGTACACCGCCCCTCTTTTTACGTCGTGTGTCGCAATTGTGGGGTTATAATGCAAAACGTAGTATTTCCAAAACTCGAACATTTCAGTAGGGCCAAATACTATAACGAATAACATAAAAAAATGACATTTGTATACAAATATTTCCAATTTAAAAACGACGGTGTTTTTTTTCCACATTTATTTATTTTTGAGACATTTTATATTAAAACTAATAAGACCAGTCGATTCCTTATGCTTGAAATACCCTATCTGCATACCTAACTCAATATCGCTAATTTTGGAAATAGTACGTTTTGCATTATAGCCCCACAATTCACAATATAATACTGATTTGAATACTTATTCGTTACCTTATAAATTCTTGCATATTGTAGATTAATTGATAATAAATGTGATTGGTCTTGAAATTATCGATGTAATATTAGCGTTAAACCTTAAATCTAGACACGCAAGTCACTGTGAAGTATTCACATAGGTTCACATCAATATATCTTTATGTGAGACTATGTAGTGTAGTCTGTTATAACTGCACTGCATTTCGATCGTACCAATTATTGCAACGGGATAGTCAAGCGCTGCGGTTGCGCAACCAGAGGCGGACTGTCGCAATAAGGAAATAACAAACGCCGCGAATTATTATGCAAGGAAACTTCACCCGCCTCTCTCCTACAGCCCTGCAGATTTCTCCTCTCTCTCGACAGTGCAACACTCTCTCATTATGTCGATTACAATCTGAGAGCGTGTTTCGATCAAAACTGAGAAGCCAGCTGTATACAGTATACCTGTACGGCTAATTTGCTACTATCAGTCCAAGTACATGGATCCGTGTATTTGTTAACGTTTCCACGACTTTACGAATATTCAAATTATATCCTTTCACCCTCTTTCAACAGGAAAAATAAAATAAAAATGAATTCTGTTAAATAAAAAATCAAAATATGTATTACACGGAACCAGAAGTGAATTATTTTACTATGAAGGATTTTTACGTAAATACTGAATGTCATGTGTGCTTGACGATTAGCAGGTCATTCGTTACAGATCTTTCTTGGCAGTTTACTGTAATATTTATACTTACCTTGTAATGTGGATCAGTGGAGATTATATCGCTAGTTTTCATTAAAAAATCAATTAAGACAACGATTTAACTAGAAAAATTTCAAATGGAAGTGGCATTATAAATGAGTAAGATATGAAATATACCACGTATAGACTTCAAACATTCATCGAATGAGTATGTTTGCTGAGGACGTGTATAAGTACCTAATAAAATAGTCGGAAAACGTTTATTATCAATCATACAAATCGTGTTTTTTTCAAAGAGAATATTTCACAAGCTGAATAAATATAACTGATATACCATTTGTAGCAGACTAGCGTCGCCTATTCGCGGGTATCTTCTACTATCTAATTAACGACATAGCTAGGCACTAAGGTACATACCTGCGTTGTATGGATGGCGGAATGAAACTGTTGTATGGCAGTTACCGGCCTACAACTGGTCAATTACCGACCGAGTAATGAGTGAAAGCACAATATAAGTAACTGAATAATTATATAAAATACATTTACCGACTGGATGGATAAGAAGAAGATGCGGAGTAAAATGATTGTTTTTCATCGTTAACTGACAAAAGAATGTCAAGACAGCGTTGCCATACCTCGGTATTTATTTTCGGTATTCCATTTTAAAATTGGAACAATTGCGAAAATGTTTCGTTGTGGCAAATTGTTTTCTTCTATTCGATTGTGTTTATGATTGTATTGATTTTCCAAATGCATATTTATGGTTACAATTTAAATCCGTGAAGCAAACATCTTCCACGGGAACATAAATGAATCCCGAATATGCAATCAACTTTTAACCATTTTAAAGCATCTAAGAGCTCAGAAGCTATCTTTTACCATAATATGTATAATATTATAGTTTTCTTTCTCATTCTGGTCCTGTTGTTATCTTATCTTTTATTTCGTTCAAAATACATATTTCCCTCATAATAATTATTCTACGACTAAATCAAGTAATGCCGTGAAAAACGATTGACTCAGACCCATTCTTTAAAAAAATATTTAATGATGTGTATTCAAACCACAATAGTCCATAGTGTTGACATTGCATGCTTGGGTGACTAAAGATGATTTGATGGAATAAATATATATACGTTAAATGAAATTATTGAAAAATTTATTCGAAGTCGGAGTCGTTTTTTATTTTAAAGCTGGAGTCGGAGTCGTCTACTCGACTCCACAGCCCTGAATTATATGTATTGCTGCTTTATTGTAGATCAGCATTGTAGTTTACTTACATTTTACAACTTTTGTTAGATGACATAATATGTATTTGCGATATAAGCTAAATATATATATATATACAGTAAAATCCGTTTGTTTAACGACTTCGATTACAACGACCAACCGTTTTTAGCGTCTTAGATGCAAAACCTCATGTTTGATTTTCGTACAAATTACTATGAAAAATAATTCGTTTAGTGAGACATCCGGTTAATTAATACGGCGTAACGTCGTCGGTCCATATATAAACTTTTTTAAAACTTTGTTTGCTGATATTTATGAATTCTCGTAAAGTTTATTCGTGGTGGACATTCTTTCATCATTGCCGCCGACATTATATTAAAACTGTGAAAACCCTCTCAACATGTGGAAAAATTGTGCGTATGTCATTTCAACACCAGAGATGCATTTCCACTTAAATACATCATTTCAATACTTACTGAACTACAACTTTTATACCACTAAAATAGATTATTCATTTCAAAAATGAGTTCTGTTGTGATTCGTAATAAAAAAAACCATTGTAACTTTACAGAAGGTCGTGTACACTGGTACCAGTTCCAAAGCTAAATTTTCTTCTTCCATTGCATTCTCGAAGCAAATTACTGGCAACTCAAAGTGTCACGTGACGTCTCCGCATCAAACATGGCTGCGACATGCCAGGCTAATTGTCTGAAATATAGTCCGCTTTCTCATGGCCATTTAGGACAAAAAATAAGTACTCGAAAGCCTTTCACCCAGGAGAAATAATTGAAAAATTGTGTGCCTAACATATCGAAAACTGCTAAAATAGTATTGTCTGTGTTTATTTTCGTATACATATTCTCTTTTCTTGTCAGACATTTTTTTATAATTTTTACTCTATATTTCCCGTTTAACTAATGTACCGACAAGGCGATTAAATGTGTAAGAAAAGTATATATGTTGGGCATGTGTAAGACTAGTTTTTATAACAAAAAATCAACGAGTCTTTCGATTCAGTATGTATAGTAGAGACGACTCCATTTTTTCGTCTTGTAGGACAGACGACTTGCTACTGTAAATAATTATGGTTGTCTACCATAAAAGATAATTTTCTAGAAAGTGTAAAAGACAACCGTATCAAAATATTAATTTTATTTACATTGAATGTGTAAATTTTGAGATTTTAATTATTTTTTTATGGAAATGGGTGCCGCAGAATCTTTTTTGTCTGCAAGTTTAAATGAGATCCATGTGAAAAAATCATATCCATTTTTATGTAGTAAATTATGTAGGTATGTTAAACTTATGTCACAAAGAAAAACAATAATAACTATCTACTATGTGTGTGAAACTTGAATATATATTTTGTCATTAAATACTTCATATCTTTGTTTTTAATACTTCATGTCACTATTGACCATAAATGGTTTCAACAGTAGACCGCTGTCTAAATTCTGTACATGCCATATATGGTTTTTGACATTTAAGAGCTTCAGTCAGTAATATAATATTGCCAGTAATGAATATATGAAAAATAAACTTAAATTAAACACAATTCAAACCGTGGATGAAACGATATACTTAGTAACATGTAAACGTTCAACCATGCCGCATATTTTTCGGCGTATCAACAGTATGCTTACGTAATTGCACATAGAAATGTAACAGGTAATTAACCGAAGCCAATTAATTACTTATCCATGCAATTAGCTGTCTCTTCGTTGACCTCGCACCACGAAGTACGAAGAGGGAGAATAACATGACACGATCTTCGAGTTGTTTAGTATTCACTGTTCACTCTTGCGCTCTACCGTGCTGCTCTCATTTTTCTCGAGACTTTTCCCTGTATGTACCTACATCGAAGTTACTTTGGACTGTCGCTACAAAATACACCATTGCATAATTCAATTTTATAGAAGGACAGTCTATCCACAAAAAATGTGTATCATAATTTATTTATTTTTGATTCGTATAAAGTTATTAAAATCCAAAATTAAATAAATACAAACCTTTTTTATTTAATAATATTAAATTAAATTTGAGAACTTTATTATTCCACTTGCTGTGTTACAAAATGTGACACGTGTTTCGCCTCTTTGAGAAGCATCATCATAATTGTTTTGAAATTTGTTTTGTTTAATAATATTTAAGTATAAAAATAGAATAACATCACAAATTAAATACATACACCGTGTTAAAGAGGGTTCTAAAATATTGTATGTAGTTTAAAATATCAACAATTAATTGTAATTTTTTGCTTTCATTGCTTCTGTACTTTCCCTAAGAACAGCATGGCCCCTTCAGTTCACTCCAGCACCCCACGGAGTTGTCAACCCCACTTTGGTAACCCATGGTTTATATAAAAAAAATACTCAAACTGAGTCTTAAATTAAATATGCCTAATAATAGAATCAGAGTAATTATGCTACAAACAACAATATGTTAACGTCTCGTGTTAAGTGTTTTAAAATATAATAGCTTTTTTGATTTATCATAAAAGGCGATTCATATCGATTTTTTTCAGATAGAATTTTAGTTATTTTGCGCAAAACGTGCAGACAATCTAGTAATTCTGATAGACAATGGAACAATTTCGCACGAACCTTTTTTATCTATTCACCAATACTCTCTCTCAGAACTGTCTGCGGCTGAACATTATATTACCACGTTTTTTTGTTGTTGATAATAATTAATTGATCCATAGATATAGAAAATAAAACAATATGAAATTTCTCACGTATTATTAATTATTGTTTAAACCTTGACGATTGGACGTGCAGACAAACAAAATCGTTTTTAGTGTATTACGTTTATTAAGTGAGGTAATTTTTATTTTTGTTGTTATATTAATCTTAAATCTTATTTAATAAATGTCCGTTCTCGATATTAAGCAAATTCAACAAACCATCCAACTATTATTTACTTGCGAAAAACAATGAATCCGCTTAACATGAATGTGCTTGTGGAGTTAGTTTTTATCACTAAATTTCGCTTTTTTTAACCGGATTCTATAATGAATGAGAATACTAACATTAACATTTGTCGAATTTGTATAAAGTCGATTGATATATCAATTTCACATCCAGTTTTTCGGTATTGAAAAAAAGCGAACTATCGAACTATTTCAATTCATAATTTCAGTAATTTCAAGACTTACATTTTATTTTGCTGTTCTACTCCATAAACCATTTAGTCCGTTACTTAGATTTAACTGTTCCAAAGCCAGTTAAGTATAGCAGAAGGTCGACGGTCTGATATGGTAGTAATACTCCACAGCCCAAATCCTCTCCCCTAAACCTGATAAATCCAGCGATCAGAGGTCGCGACTTCGCACAGCGTGTATGGGGGTAGTCGGGAGAACTGTCTGCCGCCCCACCCCTGTGACTTGCTTCTACGACCTGCCCGCCACTCGTCTCAAAACAGAGCCACCCAACGGCCCCAGCTCTCGGACATATTATTTTATACGTACATAGTTGGCTTATCCGATTTAGCCAAAAATAAACCAGACATGAAAATGACTTTAGTTATGTTACGGTTTAATGTATATTGCATGGAACGATGTGTATTATAGTTATATTATAGTTAACTGATAAACGCACGCTTAAGGATCATTAAGCATTATTTCATAATAAAAAAATGTTTTGAATTTTGTTTTGCCATATGATTGTATGTAGTACATACCAAACTGTACTTTCATAAAACAATGCATACTTTTTTTAAAAGTTCAGAGTATATGGCCACCACAGGGTTCTTCCAATATTGTCTATCCCCTGCCAGTCTCTTTACATCCTATCAGGTCACTCCAGCGCTTCGTATCCCATGGATGGTCACCAGTGGCCGTCCACGACGACAGGATACATCAGGTTGGTAGAAAAGACAGTCAGAGTTCAGACTCCGGGGCATCCGCAGCACATGTCCAAGTAATATGCAAATATAACACTATCATTCTACCGATATTCCGAAACCCAAGCACGTATTTCAGAATTCTTATTGATTATTTTTAGTTTTGGACATTTCCGCTTCTTATTCGCAATATATATATTATGATAAAATGCACAAAATCGACTCATATAATAAAATATTATTTTAATAAGTTTTTAAATTGAATTAGTTACACATCATGCGTCTGTGCTTTGGATAGATCAAGTAGGCACTTTGTTATTTATTTCACTTGATATACTGTAACTTACACATGATTTTCTTTTTTGTATCACAATACAATTATCTATATCTAAGATAATAATTCTAAAAGGTTTTATAAATTAAGGCTAGTATTTTACTGGTGACAGGAAGAAAAAAGATATCATATATTTAATTGATAATTAATTGTTTATTAGTGAGAGAATCTTAAAGAAAAGAAATATATTCTTAATATTAATATTTATTTGTTTGTATTACGTAATAATATATTAAATATATACATATATGTATATCCAGTGCTTTGTTCCCATGTAACGCGGTGGAGCGGCGTTCCGGCAGAATTTTTCTTGACATTTTTAATGTTTCAAATCAATATTCGAAATAAAAACTGGTTGTTTATTTTTGAATGTAATGTACCGGGTGTCGTAACACTCTTAAATAATGTCATAAATCGAAACAATACCGGGTCTATAGACTTATTCTGTAACCAGAACCAGAGGTATAATGCTTGATTTAGTCCACTTTTCGCATCAACCGGATTAAATCTGCAATAGTTTTGTCACTTTTGTTCATCAAATTTATCCACCAGTGCATCTGACACTTTTCTTTTATTTAAAAGACGTTGTTCAGTAGATTAAGTAGTAGTTGTGATATCTTAAAAATATCCACCCACCCTTCCAATTATAAAATTAACCGGACAAAATAACTCCAAGTCCAAGGACAAAATATTGTCCTAGCCCTATCATTATATAATTACTTTCTTAAAAAAAAAGAGAGGTTGAACAACTAATTAACAAGCAGTTCTCGTAAACAATTTATGTTGAGATAACTCCATTAGGAAGCCATATGCTCCACATTAAGAACGGATAAGGATGAGAAAAAAGATTGACAAGAAGTGAGTTCCGGTACCTATTTTCATAAAAAAGCACTGTGTATATGAATTATTATGCGATGAGTATACTACAATGACGCTTTAATGACGTTGGTGAAGGAGAATTGCCACTATATTCAATTTCTGTTTTCAAGTGAAAATAATGCAAGCTGACAGCTATGACAAAACAAGAATAAATAGCATTATGAAAACATGATGAAAATAACGCGGGAAATTCTTTTTTGTTGCCAGAATTTTCCCAGGGCTTTAACCCTTTGAACTCACTAATTTTTTTCAAAAGTGTTCCAGCAACTCCAAGCCTTTTTAGCGATTTTTTTTTATTAAATGTGTTATAGCTAAAAATATACATATAATAATTAAATAAAAAATGGGTTTAAGAATTTGTTTATGTTTATTATATATTTAGGCTACAAATTAATCTTTAAATTTTGATAAAGTATGGTATTTTTTGAAACAATCTCCCGGGTGAAGGCCAGGTTTTCTTTCGCACGTATCACAAAAGTAAGTGGTTTCATGCATTCCTCCGAGAATTTTACGGTTAGAACATACCGTGCAGTCTTTATGCTTGTTGGGATTATTATATATTAAATGGCCAGTACCATATAAGTTTCTTAAAAATTGATAAAACACACGCAATGTTGACCGGAACAATGCGAAACGCAAACTATTGTATCCAGCGGTGTTTTATACCTGCACCTACCAAACATGTGACCCTTGGCAAGTGTTTTATTACGTAATTCTGAGTTGCAAATAAATTGCATTAGTCATAAAATGAGAAATGTATGTTTCCTCTCTCAAACCGGTTCCTGCGGCGACCCAGCGCCAACAATTCGCCGGAATAACGGCGAGCGTAAAAAATGTCGATGTAGCCTCGACGCGGGAGTTGCCGGTAAAAAACCAATGTCGATGTTACCTCGACATATGAGTTCAAAGGGTTAAACATGTCCTGCGATGAAAGAGTGTGTTCCGAAAGTCCTAGTCGCTTAATATTCACTGAACGAAGATCCGATTTGTTCTCGGGCTCGTCTTCTAGTCGTGCTTTTCTTTTCAGCGCTTCAGAGAAATAAATACACGTGTCGCAGTTTGTATTTTTTTTTCTTTCGAGAGTTGAAACGAAATTTATTATATTGATCGTTCAAATTGCAAAAATCATATCGTAACCTAAAAAACATGGATAAAATCGAATACAAACGGAGGACTTTTTTTATCGATTTCTAAAAAATATGAATAGAAATAAACATTGTAACAGTAAAATGAAAAGATATGCCCACAACGTTAACCCTTGCGCCATAGAACCCGACAAATTCCTTATTCGGCGTATTCCTTTAGCGTAGTCGTAATCTCTACAAAATAGGGATGTCGAACATATTTGTGAAAGCTAATTTCATTCTAACTAGACTTGCAGAAAAACTACCTCATACCTCGCTATACGGCCGCTCTTTATCCGGCATTCCGCTATAACGGCCCTCTTCAATTAAGGCACGTTTTCGATTTTCGGCCTAAAATGTTTCGCTATAACGGCAAAAAAAACTTTTTTTCGTTACACATTAACTGGAAAAATTGGAAACAATTAGGGACATTTTTGGTACGTAAGTACATATGTACGTACGTACATTTTTTTTTAAAATGTATTTTTTTTTACTTATTTTATAATTTCATTATTTTTTAGACAAAATGCCACCGAAAAAATTATCGACTTCGGAGACTGATAAAAAGAGATGGCGAAAATCAGTCACGCTAGAAACTAAACTAGAAGTATTACGTCGTATAGAAGCTGGAGAGAAAATTGTTGAAATTTGCAAGGCAATTGGACTTCCGAAATCTACCATTCAAACTATTCGCGATAAAAAAGAAGACATTAAAACATATTTGAAATCTGCTGCACCTTTATCATGTTTAATGTATTTTTGATTTAAATGAAATAAAAAGATAAAATGCATTTTGAATGATAAACCATGTTACATATTTTAAAAATTTGGAACCGATCCCATTGAATTTGTATTAGAATAATTGATTCCTTATACGGCTTTTCGTTTTGCGGCCAAGTTTCGTGGAACGTATCTAGGCCGTAAAGCGAGGTATGGGTGTACAGTAATAAATTTGAAAACTTTTAAAGATGATATTTTGTATTCCCTTAAAACCAGCTATCTGAAAACTCATGTGTGCAATAGAACTGTGATTTCTATGTTTAGTCGTAGTAGTTTTATGTATTTTTTAATGCGTAGTATTTTATTCTTGTCGGTTGTACTCTTTTTTTGTTATACTTGCACGCATGCCTATTGTAAATATGAGACAGTGGCTATTATTTTACATAATTTATGCATTATTTTATTATGCCGGCACAGATAAGCAGTCATTGACATTCCCATATAAAATGGTTTACTTTCTGTGTCTTGCATGTTGAAATATCGCCTTGTTTACAAATAATACACGTATTTATTTGATTCAATTACTTTTATAGCAACATTAATTTCTAAACATTGTCAATATGTATGTCAAAACGTACATAATATATCTACTTTTGTATATTAAACATATTAAATTATTTATATGAATGCACATTCTTCGGCAGCATTTTCTTATAAATTTTAGTGGTAAATGTACCGGGAAAACCTGTGCCACGTATCATTATAAAAGTTCGTAAATATGATTCATTCCATGATAAAGATTGCAACATTTTACAACGTGCGTTTGATCTCCTAATTCTCTTCACAACCACAGCTCTTATCAAAGATTAAACCACGTACTCAACACTCAACCTAACTCGAATGATGTGAAATTAGTACACATTGAACACTTTTAGGGTGTTCACTGTCAATACTTGGTGGAAAGGCATTATATTAAGAAAAGACGATATTCCTTTGTACTTTATTCCCACTTTTTTTTATAAAGGTCAGGTTCGGTTTCGCGCATGGCGAGCATTGTCAACTGACTTCGGTTCTTCTTCTTTCTTAATATATTAAAAAGTATTAGTTAATCTTAAAGAAGCCAGAAAATATATCTCAACTTTGTACTCTGTATATATGTACTCTGTATATATGTATGTAAGTCATCTTTATAAATTTGTGTTTAACAAATACAATCAATATTTGTACTGTTTACTTCTACCATGCATCTGATCCTATTTACGAGACGCAGCAAGAGCGATTAGCTAACCACTTGTCCTGTTCTAGTAACATTCTTTTTTTCTTACTCTCTCAAAAGAAAATAATCAATTGTCAATTGAATACCGAACAAGCAATTTTCGTCGAAGTATGGAACGGATCTGATTTTTAGAAAAAATGACAAACATCGTTACATTCAATAATTGACGATCAAATTTTACTTTTATAATGAAAATAATCAATATATTGCCGTCGTTTACGCTACTAAACACTTCATTTCAGTATATTTATCCATTCTAAATTGTGTTTGAAATCTGGTATAAAATTAATAGGTGAATAATCGTGTTTATGTAGAACAGATTCGATTTACATACTATGATTTATACTCTTCGTTAAAATAAAGCGATCATATCATTTTAGTTTTGTTCCATTCCACAGTCATCGAAATTTGACGTGGGGTATATAATATTAAATATACATAGCTTTTTCAGTTGAGCTAGTCGAGTTGACTGAGAAAACATTCACCTTTCAAAGATATTCTATAAACATTACTATATATTCTCTAGACCCAGTATGTATTGGTAATCACTATTTGTAGATTAAAAATGCAACGTTTAGTTTTTTTTTAAACTTTTATTGAAGAGTTTCGTGTCTAGATAATCTTCTATAATGCTTTAAAACTATGTGGTAAAAAAACAGAAAATGCGTCATGTACAATTAAAACTAATAACAGACAAAAATCTGAACAAATGTAAACAATTGTTAAATATATTCTATAATGTTGTTCGTGTTTTGACCCTAAAGTCGACGTCCGTCAATAATGATTTGGACTTGATCACACATCTGCAGCGGTCTAATCGTGTGCCGGCTAATTATTTGTTATCATATTGAATGCTAATCCCTTACATCAGTAGTCCCCAAAGTGGTTCCAACAGACTACCAGGGGTCCCTGAGACCGCTCAGGGGGTCCGTGGCCAGTCAAAATTAATTTGGGGGTGTTATTTCCCTTGGGAGTTATTTCACTTGGGGGTCCGTGGTCAAATTTTTCTCCATGAAGAGGTCCGTGAGCATAATAAGTTTGGGAATCACTGCCTTACATGGTACGGTTAGTGTTTCTCTAGAGACGCTCTCACCGTATATGGTACGAATACACTGAAAATAGTTGTAATTAAAAAAATAACCGTAACGTCGTTTGCGATTGCAAAAAAAAAACACTACCACTTCCCATCTGGTCAGTACTACTATGACAGTCGTATATTCATGTTGAAGTGGAAGGTATTAAATATATCAAAATTTCTTAGCGTGGCATTAAATATGGCGTTTATTAACGAGCAATGAACGTGTAAAATAGGTTCAGCTATGTGCATTTTATTTGTTAACACGTCGTCATTCCGCTTCTTTAAATACAGACAAACCTACAAAAATACAAAAAATAATCCATTACACATTTTCATAAAAATCGATGTTAGATAAAGTTATATTGTGTTCGTGAAAAAAAATGTATTTAATTATTCATGAGACTTTGGGCATTAACGAACACACCCTCTTTTACACGTGTCCGTTATATGGAGGTTTAACTGTTTAAACGTCTTATTATTCATAACAAGTTATGTTTTATAACTCATAAGGCAGACAAATTCTGTAACAACCGCTGATTATCTGTTACTTTGACAATTAATTAATAACTTTTTTTCCAAATGATTAGAAAATATTCGTTGGTCGAGCTAATACTCGATATCGTTAACTTGGTGGCCTTGAAACGCTGCCATATTGTGTTTTTCTTTATTCTCGTGCCGTTTTTCCAATAGAGCTACCCCATCGCAATAAATGGGCCCATAGGGACGTAGAAAAACACATTGGCCCAATGTTCAATTTTCGAGGTGCCGATTTTGAAAGTAAACCTAACCTTAAATAAATGTTTCCATCTTCCATCGGAATAACAAAAATGCTTTTGCGGGGCATACAAATACATTCAGAAGATTAATCTGTTTATATATTTCACAATTTTCTCAGGATTTGTAGCATATAAATAAGTAGTTTGTCGCCTGTGTGGTCGAGTGGTCAACGTCGTTGGCTACCGCTACGAAGGTTACGGGTTCGAATCCCAGAACGGGCAGTTTTATAAATTAATTTTCCAATCGATTTATGAATTTCTGTTCAAAGGCATGGATGTATGTGATGTCTTGAATTCCCTCCTCTCACCCATCCTATCATATGAACAGGGCGTATCGAGAGCGATTAGCTAACCACTAGTCCTGTCCTAGCCCTTTTCTTCTATTACTATTCTCTTTGTAAAAAGAGAGGTTGAGCAACTGAGTAACAAACTTTTCTCGTAGAAACACTTATGTTGAGATGAACTCTATTAGGAGTCCATATGCTCCACATTGGGAGCAACCATGGTTAAAAAAAGAAAAAAAAGTATTTATTATTAATTTATCGTCTCTTGTTTCAAAGTTAACTGACATTAACAACGAATACATGACATTCGAAGTGTCAGTTTACTGTGAAATTGTGATCCAAACATTGTTTTCTTTTTGGAAAATAAATTCATTTCGAAAACCAAATGCTTAAAAAGTGATTTGAACACGTATTTTTTCTTCTACATTGTGTTGGGGTAAACATTTTAAATATGAATTATCGAACTGAAAAAAACATTTCTTTTCTGCTAATTCCATTTTTTTTTTTAAAATAAAGATCGGGACAAGCTTCGCTCATCATAATCGATAAATCGATGATAATTCTAGTGACGAGCGAAACCAGTCTTGATCTTTCTTTGAAAAAATGTGTTTTATTTTTTAGCATAATGCCTTTCCAACAAGAATTGACCGTGGACGAATAAAAAGTGAACCATAACGTTTAAAAAAAATTAAAGCTCGCAGTATTTTAATATCTATCTAAAAACTAAAAAAAATAGCCACTGACCAAGAACGGAATGATGAATATCAAAGTATAAATTCAATTATAACATCTCGTATCTCTCTGATAATGATTCAACATATGTAATGTTTTGCAGATGACACTTTGTATTTTTTATAGTGCACGTTGCTTAATTATGACTGATTTACTCTTTGAATGTTGGACTTGGTATACACAGTGAAACAGTCATCGCTAGTGCAACATCTTTAAATAGCAAAACAATAAATATTTTTTTTTATTTGTGTTCATTTACGTCATTCAAAACACTTATTTTTTATTTACTCACTTGAAGTCTTTGTAGTTTATTCATTATCGATTAACTCCAGGTATTTAGTACACGTATACTAAAGATTATTACTTAGCAAATTTCTAGCTTCATATTCGTGTTCATATTGGTTTTCCTAAATACAATAATTACGAGCGCTACAAAAAAGTAGCTTCATTGTCAAGCCTAATGCCGATACTATATAACTCTCAGATCTCTTTTTATGTGACGTTTTTATAATGCGATTTTAAAGTTTTGTATTTTTCTTTCAATGAAAACTTAAAAAAAAACAAAAAAGAGGAGATATGCTCAAAATATATTTGCATTTTAAAAAAATCATCTCAATCATAATTAAAACTAAATTTGACCATCGCAACGTTTATGACTAAGCTGGCTCGAAAACGAAAGAAGCGAAACACGTGTCACATTCTGCAACACAACAAGTGGAATAATAAATTAATATAACACAATATTCCTTTGTACTACTTCTACTTTTTTTCGCAAGATCAGAACGGGTTTCGCTCATGACGAGCATTATCAAATAGTCAACTATCAACATCAGTTCATAATTCTCGTCATGGCAATACATATTAAAAATGAATATTGTGTTTTTTGCCTTTCCACCAAGTATTGACAGTGAGCACCCTAAAAGTGGAATAACAAAATTATCAAATTTAGTTTTATATTAAAAATAAACTTTCACAAAGTTACAGCCGAATCTATCGACGATACCTAAGTCATGTTTATTGTATGCGATATCATGATGACATCCCGTATAAAAAGATGATCGAGTGTATATACGTTGTTTTCCTTTCTCCTATTTTAATTTCCCTATAAACAGTGGGCTTAGTATGACAGTCTTATTATTATTTAAGCATTACTAGTTGAAAAGATCTATTTGACATTTATTTCCAATATGGCCGCAGGGACGTCAGATCCCTGCCAAATAATATACCCACCATTTATCTCGTCCATTGTTCGAAACTCGGTGATTTGTGAACGTAATAATGAATTGTGAACGTGGTAATGTAATAATGAATGATGAAAGTCGTAGACGAGGTCGCGCGGCGTTTTGTTTTCAAAAAAAATAAAATGAACTAAAATGGCCGTAGCATCCGGTGCATTCGACCCATATACCCACTGACTGCCGACTAGCGAGCTCTCCATGACTATAATACATTCCGACTCTGTAATTTCACCTCGGCTAGGCTGCGTGATTTCCTTTCACCCAAATAGCTGGACAAAAGACACACACCGGTGAATCTTTGATGGGAATCAACTTACCGAAACACCATTCAGAATGTCCACGTTCGTTTTGGCACGCTAATCCAAATCCCATCTTTCGCTTCTGGCAGAAAGACCAATTAAATTGTTTCATCGCGTTTTCTCGGGATACCTTATCCCGAGAAAACGTTGTACAATTTTCAATTTATTAAAGTTTGATTTGTATGATATAATATGTTGATTGGAACTTACGTTCATACCGATTTATGTTACTAATGCTTGAAATCGATTACAATTCAATATTTATTCAGTTTTATCTTTAGTTACACCACAGCTCCCTCGAGCCAGCTCTTCACATAGAACGAGAGATAACTTATTTATTTTCATAGCCTTTCGGTTAAAATTCTACGTCAGAGGTAACCGGTATTATTGAGGCCCACGTTTCACTCTATTTAACCTTTTTCACGCGTCAAAAATATATATAGATCAAGTCCTGTACGCGGTAGCTTTTTTGCGGATCTGTTAATCTCTTTTTTGACTATAAATATAGATTTTAGTGTTTTTTCAAATAATTAAATATGTTAATTGGCATCTATAGTAATTTTTTCAATAATGAAATCAATATATTTCTTGTATTTTCTGTTTAATTCAACAATAATCATTCTTCATACAATAGCGACGTAACGACGCCATTTTGTAAAACACCGCCACACGCAACCGAGAACACTGCGCCACCACTCGAACGCTTATTTTCATTCAACCCACCCATAAATGCGTGCTTGGTAGGTTCCACAATTAAATTATTTTAGTAAATAATATTTTTTTTGCTAAATCCAATAAATGGCATTGATAATACATATACTCAGTAATATTTTCAACCGATTTTGAACCCTAAAACATTAGAGATAGCGGTTATATGAAGCTCAAAACTCCGCGCAACGTCTAGGACCACTATACACGTCGTACGCGCTGAGGGCCTGTCAGCTACGACGTGCATAGCGGTCTTACGCGGGCAAAGGGTTAATACTCAAAAGGAAGACAATGTCATTCATTTATCGTGTTAAATGATTACTTTCATAAAAAATATTAAAACAAGATTTTCTGTTAAGACTGTAAATAAGTACAAAACATCGGTTTGAAATTCCACAAATTCTCTTCGTAGTCCGGATCGACTAAAATTCTTAATTAATACAATAAAAAACAAAGTTAATTATTACTGATTAAATTGGCATTTACTTGATAAAACCAATTCTCCATTGTAATTAGGTGAAAAAATAAAGTATTTTATTTCGACAATATTTTTCTGTTAGTTATATTAGTTATGATTAAGGGATAAGCCGGAATAGCTATCAACTATATATAAAAAAATAATATTCGTAGAACTTGTTATTTTTTAATCTTAAAATAAGTAAATTATTTGTTGTATATTGATCCTACGCTAATTATTAATATCTTCATATTATGTTTTTTTTACAAAACACAATCTCATTTCAATGGGTAATGGATCCACTGAGCCAGAATAGAGAAACTCTTTATTTTTCATTCAAAGCAGTCGTCGAGGAAAGAAATATTTTGGAAGTTATTTGTGTCTCCGAATAATTATTTTACCGTGATTCATTACTTCGAAATTTAAAACATAGGTACTTCACCATTTACTGTTTACGCCAGGCGCTGAAAAACTCAACGTTCTTCGGTGCACCTCCACCGCCATGCCTTATTCGATGTGTTCTCAAGCATCGACTTCGAGGGGTTGGTTGCGCGATAATTATAGCAACGTGACCATTCATTGTATCCTCAAAACAGGACATCGACCTATTTTTAGTTAAGTTTCTCACGAAACCTTCTTAGTGTTCCATTATGTCACTTTTCGCGGTGTAATGTAGTCAGAAATAAGTAAATACTCATCAGATCTAGGTTATAATATAGTTGACAGATTTTTTAATTATTGTTATTTAGGTTGCCGTTCTTCAGATAACTGAACATTTCAAGCTCTACTTCGGGACAACAGGATAGACCAGGGTTTCTCAACGGTGGGCCATGTGGCCCCAGGGGGCGCTCAGAGATTTATTTTTGTTTTGGGGAGCCACAGCACATCTTAGGGGGGCCACGGGTATTGATAAAACGATACAGGTAAGAGCATAATGGCGGATGTCGCGCAGTTATTTTTTGTAAATCCGTAAATAAAATAAATTACTGGCATTCTAGATTCAAAAATCTCGGAAGAGCTATAAAAATGGTGGGTTTTTGAAATTATAATTTTCATGGGAAGACAAAACAATGGTATGGGGGGCACAGAAAAATAAAGACACTCAAAAGGGGCTACGCTCCCAAAACGGTTGAGAAACGCTGGGATAGACTAACTAAAAACGGGACGTATGGTCAAATTTCACACTAAGTGACGTGTCATATGGAAAGGTTTCATCGCCTGGCGTACAACAACGAAGTACCAAAACATATTGGTTTCCAACCATATATTTTTCTATACATTATTTATTACTAAATGTGAACATTATAACGTATTGTATCATTTACCGAAAACGCTTTCTCTATTAATTGTTAATGGACCAAACGATGACAAAGTAGTGGGCAGCGGTGTCTAGCCAAAAAGTCTGGCTACATTAATATAAGCCCAGTTCAAGTAAACGTTAGTTCTTTGCCGATTATTTACTTTGAACGGAGCTTGCTGTTTTATTTTAAAAAATCTACTTTACGTAGACGTCTACGAAGTCGTGATACAACATCGCAGTGATTAGGCACGTTTACATAGGAAAATTACACAGCTGTGATTTATATTTGACGTTAAAACGTTACTGTTGGTTTTTTATTGCGATAATTTGTTGAATAATTGCAAGAAAATCTGCTGTCGTTATTTATTCTCAGTTGTCTGTGTACATATATGATTAAGTTAAGGATTCAGAGTTTGACAACCAGAGACGGTTGTAAAAGTGACTAATAGTTCTAATCAAAATAGTAAACAGGAAGCTACATATATCGAACTGTTTGTTAAATAATATAATCAAATAACATAAAATGCCCTTCGGTAATCTTGTTCAGGTTCGGATCCAGATCAAAGTGATATTAAATATTATCACGACGTGTTCAAGTTGTTTTTAATTTCCGTTTGAAATATAAGGTATTTTTCAAAATGTGCACAGTAAAAATGTCTACTTATTTCGATTAACCAGCTTTGAACATTCAGTAGTAAATTTGGCATAATAATCTTAAAACGTATTTCTAAAAAGAGGTAAAAGTAAAATAATAAATTAATCGAAGAAATGACTGGAGTGAAATGGTGTTATGTTACAATTTTATGAAAAAGTCTGTTTTTTTGTGTGGATGAAGGTTTTACGTGACATGTAATGTTTTTAAAATGTCAATCAAAATAAAAATAATATGTTTTGTATTCTGTCATTGTGGCAATATTCGAAGGGACTTTGTTACCTTTTTTCATTTGTAAGTGAATGAACATGTCATGGTTTTAGGCCATAATCATCACAAATATTTTATTAAGAAGAATTACATATTTGTAAATGTTATCATATTATTAGTTAGTAGATTGTAAAACTGTATGATTCTTAGTTTCCACTTAAACACATCACTAGTCAAATTTTTCATCAAATTTTCATCAAGGAACTTTCATCTTTAGTTTATCAAAACCTTTTTAATATAACTCCTTTACATCTTTATTTCCGCCCTTTTTCTCGGTGCCGTCTTCAGTCGAAGATTGCCGACGTAATTGTGACAAGTCTCTATTTTTCACCAGTCATATTCGATAGACAGTGTCCTGGATATTATTAGAGTAGTCACGGGAATCTCTTTCCAAAGTCATTCAGCAACAGTACTCCAAAGTTCTTGACCAAATTGAGAGAGAACATTCTGAAAGTAGAAAAAAGACCGTTGGTTTATTTCGCGGATATATTTTTATTATTTGTAAATAATTAAATGAATTTCAAACTTTTAGATGGGGCTCAATGGAAAGCTTGTAACGGCGGTGGGTAATGACCTAAGTTTACCAATAATGCATTAATCGCCACATAGTTTTATGCAGGACTGTTTCCTCATTGTAAGTTTCATCAGTTGTTACAATTTACTGCAACCTTGTCATGGATTACTAATGCAACATGAACATCACTGTAATAGAATTGTTCCGGGAAATAACGTAGATAGCTTTATTTCGTGGCACACAATAATACGGGTAAAAAAAACTAAAATTATGGATGCTTTCCACAACTATTATATATAAACATTAGCCCGTTTTCTACTGTAGATACATATTGATTATTTTGGATTTTTTCTTAAATAATTTCTATCCGAAAACTTAATTTGAATTAAAGTTTCTTCGAATGTTTCTATTTTGAAAATTAATGAGGGAAAGTGCTTCAAGAAGTATGACTAAAAGGTCAAATCCGGTGACTGGATATTGGAAGAGAATGCAGTGATATTCTAGGTCAATTCTTGAGAATAGGACGATAGTAGGAAAAATGAAGCTAATCGACTCTCCGTTTACTTTGATACGATAAACTTTAGTTTATACAAGGGTACCTAAATGAACTGAAAATGCATTTACATAAAACGTATATATTTTTAAATTAGCGTAACGAGTACGATTAGGTAACCGCTAGTCCAGTTCTATTCCTATTCTTTATATTAGAGGTTCTTAATCTTTTTAGTGATCCGCACCCCCTTGAATCTTGATATATGTTCTCAAACCTCTTGAACAATGTATTCCGATTTCGGAAATTAGATTTATTGATATTTTAATTAATGAAAGATATATATCTAAAATTTTAATGATTAGGTTGTTTTTTAGTGCATTTAATATATATATTTATTTAAAACATTTAAAAGCATTTCAGACCGTCTAAAATAAGCACAAACCGCAGAATTAAATTCAGCTGATTGAATATCATTTGTATGGAATGTAAACGCTTAACGTTTAATGTCTGTGTTTTTCTTAGTTATTAAAGTTAATTTGCGTTTAAACGTCGTTAAAAGGTAGTGAAACTAGCTCTCGGCTCTCCTGAAAAATAAAGTGAAACTGATTTGACCTGTTGTATTTTACCAAATACCATTCGGGTGATGTATGTGTATTTAGCCGGTAAGAAATTAGGATTTCAAATATTGTATTATGTTATACAACATACAATAAGAAGTACGAATCTGAATAGGCAGGGTACCCTCGTCCCTCGCATTCCAGAGCTGACTACTCGTCTCTCTTTTGTCATACAAATGTGGCATAGATATTAGTTTAGTTTATTGTCGAGCGCGACTGTAGACTCGTGTCCGGCAAGATGGCAGCATCCGGCTTAGTTTCACCATTGGCGCATACGAGATTACTGCGTCTGGGTTCAACGTTTTTTTTTATTATCATATAAGTTTTTCTTGTATAAAATATGTTTTTGTTTTTAAATTTATTGGTATATCTAATTCTCTTTTTGCACAATTTTATGCTTAAAAACTACACCGCTTGAGAGCTCGTACCGATCGTTTTTCCCTTGTGTTACAAATTGTTTCACGTGGATCAACGATAGGACTCTATATTGTAGCAAATCGAATTCTTTGTATTGATAATTTACTCTATTGAAATATGTACGATGTAAAAACAATTTTATATTTATCAATTGGGTTACTTTTAACCAGCGATGATTTCCATGCAAAGAAGAAATCTTTGCACGCATCTGACTGTTGGATGGTCCACTAATACGTATACTCAAACAATAACAATATAATCTCATTCACAAATACTTTAATTAATACGTTTATATGGGTATCGTTTTTTTTTTAATTTGCCAAATACTTTTGAAAAAATGAACAATACGACATAACGACGCAATATACGTAAAATATTATATTATATTAAAGCTCGTAACTTACTTTAATCATTAAAAATATTTGATCGTGTTTTATACGGTAAATTTTTGATTGGACACGATAATAGTTTGACAGTTCCTGCTACCGAAAAATGAAAAAAATACCTCGTTTCTCTCCGTATGGAAGCAAATATGATATGAATTATTTGAATAAGACACTGGTATGAAAGAAATAAATAAATTTTCTCAGCTGTCAATCTGTCACTCAATTATCTCAAAAAAATCTCTTAGTGATGGAGCATTGATCGAATTCTACACACGATACTGTCTTCAACGTAATGGCGGAAGCTGATAAGTTACAAAGTTTTCAAAAATGAGATTTTTGGATATCAATTCTTTATTTGGGATATTCCAGTAGTATTCATTGTACCAGTTAGACAAAAACAACATTTATATCGGTTATTATGATTCATAAAGATTTTAAACCTGATATTGTCTCTGCCTATCAAATCCTAGCGTTATCTATGTCAGATTGGCATAATATGTGAATCAATATTTTGATTATCTATGTACCACGATATATCAAAGCTTTATCCTAAAAGATGAAAAATTTCAATTGCTGTTAACGTTAACCAACTTCTGCCAATACGAAGACAATTTTTTTAAAAACTTAAGTTTAAAGCTATTAGCATTTTCCCTGCCATAAATTCATTTAATTACTACATTGTGTCCTTAGTCAAAAAATAACGTCGATCGTTTTCTTTTATCAATATCTAAAATGAAACAATAGTTCACTGTCAATACTTGGTGGAAAGGCATTATATTAAAAAACACAATATTCCTTTGTTCTTCATTCTACTTAATTTAATAGGTCAGGACCGGTTTCGATCATTACGAGCATTGTCAATATTGTCAACGTTGTCAACGATGACAATGCTCGCAATGAGCGAAACCGGTCCTAACCTATTAAATAAAGTGAAATGAAGTACAAAGGAATATTGTGTTTTTATTAATGAAAAAATAGTTCTTAACAATTGCATTACACTTATATTATGCCGCTATGTGCGATAATGTCAACCGTTTTACATCGAGTAAGAAGGTGAATTGGCTATAATTTATAATTGATGAATAGAAAGCTTCCATCTTAGAAGATGGCCTCTCATCAGTGGCGGATTAAGCACATTAGAGACCCGAGGCGCAATAAAATTTTGCAGGCCCTTTTTTTCGGATATCTTAAAAACGTCAGAAAATTCCATGGAAAATTTTCAATAAAAAAAACATCTGAACAAAAAGTATATGGTTTACATAATATAAGCTATTTTTTTGGCCCCTAAGATTTGGGGGTCCCAAGTGCGCACCCCATTTGCTTATAGGATAATCCGCCACTGCCTCTCATCGATATATTATAGTTATTCATATATGTAACTCTCCTGAATTAGTCACGTAAATGTGAGAAAGAATTTCCATCTTATTTTATATTAGTCGTGGTTCCAAAGTATCTTTAAAAATTCATTAGCAGTGAAAGTTTACTCTTGGCTTTTGTTCTCGTAAAAAGTATATTTATACATTCTTTAATACGTTTAAGTGTAGAAAAATAACTGTTTACACAGTAGACTGCAATTTATCATTGTCATGTCACCTGTGCGATAGATCGTTTTGTCTATGTGCTCCGATAAAAAAATGAGCCGCGAATTGTTTTAGAAAATAATTTTTAGAGTATTTGACTAATTTAACGCTGCTGTACATGTAGCCGATGGGTCATGGCAAAGCCCCCTATAGTCAAAGCCATGCTATTGAGTTGAAAACAGGTACTTTTTTCAGATGAGCGGGCCGGCGTCATAATTTTCAAAGTAATATCACGTCATTATGAAACCATTTATTACTGTTATTTTGAAGCAAATACATATATATATTGTAATTATATATCTTTTCAATTAAATCATTTTTTAAATAAGAAAAAATCACATTTTCTAAGGTTTTTTAATAAAAATCTCTGAGAACAAAAGCAAACAAAGATGCCAAATCATTTTATTTAAATTATTTTTTTTACAATATTTCAATACAGAATATGAGGTTGGATAGTTCATTAAAAAAACCAACGTCATTATTGGGATTTTAATCAATTAATATTGATCTCGAAATTTATTTGTGCACACTGGTTCGTCACTCAATCTTTCCATAAGATTTCTCAAGTCATATCAGTAATCAAAAATCAGTAAGTCAAACTAGGATAGCACAATTCACTTCATTATTTTTTTAATATTGTTATTGATTAAATCGTCATTTACTTGGTATATTGCCATTATTATATGATAAATGACGCAGCATGTATTTCATAATATCACAATAGGCGTCAAAATCGTATATAATATTATATGAATTCCGCTTGTTACAATCGTTTATGTAATTTATAATTAATAATCCATATAACTGAGATACTTAATAGTGGGAAGATAAATTTTATTTGTTTTTAACACACATCGCATATCTTGCCATTCGCAATATTTCTTACAATCATTACTAAATTTTCAAAAATGGCCCTTCAGATGAATCGAAAATTGTAAATTAATAACACCAACGAATCACAGAATATCCATACGAGAAATCTTTCAAACATACATGTTACATTTAACGAAAAATAAGCTCACAAATTGGAATTTAGAGTTGATCTACGTATAACCGCCATACAATTTGTTAGTAAAGGCAGGGATTCAACGGCCAGCTCAGAATTTGCTGATTTTCTACAGCACTGCTTGGAACTTAAGACTGCTATGGTTACGGTCGTCTTATTTAGTCGCTGAGTTCACGTTTAAACCAAATTTATGACAATCGATTACGCCATAATATAACAATAATATTATGTCTTTGATATGCATTCTTTCAAATGAAAAGTGAATTTAAAGACGTGGTTAAATATTAGTTATGCCGAATTTAACATGTGAAATACGTAATTACATTTTAGAACAATTTTAATATGAAATGAAAATCAATTTAACCGAAAATACGTAATGGAAAATATTTTTAAATCATAATTTTGAATTGGTTAAGTACCAAATCATCAAACTAGAGATATTTAATAAAGCTTACGAATTAAAGTAAAATCATTGAATTAAATTTTCTTATTGGTAATGTAATATAATTCTTAAACGGAGTAATTATGCGACCTTTTTTTTAGTGAACCTTTCATAAATAAAACATGCGAAGGTACTTTATTTTATTTGATGTAAAAAAATCTATTATTTAGTATTTTACCAATTAATAGTCGCACAGCTCCGCAGTCAGTATTCGTAAGAGTTTTAATTTCTAAGGCTTCAACTGACGGAATCATATGTAAGTGTATAATTTTAGAAAAATATATTACCAAAGAAACTGAGAGCCAAAAACTGAGAGAACGTATTAAAAAAAAAAATGTACTAAATTGAAAAAAACGTCGTTATCAATACGTGTTAATTTTTGAAAATGTGATATTATCAAACTACTTTCTTACAAACACATAAGTTTACCATTAAAAACAAAACACCGCTTCAGATGATTTTCATGGAAACAAGTAGATACCAATCAATGTGTGTGGAATGCGCTAAGAATCGATTTTCCGGCCACAAAACTCCATGGTTCATTGAATTCATGTTATTACGTCGTACGTATATTTTTTCAAACATCGATGATAATAACGGCCGGTTCACAACATTTACAAATTCGACGTTGTCCCCGTTTCCTTATCTGTCCTAAAACCAACGATTTTAAAATGGCCTATAAAAATTACAGCAATATTAATATGTAAAATATAATAATAAGATAGTAATAAATATTTCGTAATGGTAAATTTTAGTATCGCTTTTCGTGTTACTTTTATTACGTTGAATGGCGGTCAGTTGAACGAATAGATTAATTTTTACTTCCATTTTATCGAAGTATGTTTTTACCGAACCTTCTATTTCAAATCGGTAATTTTTTTCGACTTCTCCAGACGTGAGTGAACAAGTGCTTAGAAGACGGAAAACATGTTTTAAAGTGGATCTCTCCCTGGATTTAATCGGTGTTGGTTTTACATGGTATTGTATTTACAAATGTTATTCCTTATGATCACGTGTCGAAAACACGGGTTGAAAATTAATTTTATTACGCCTTTACCCGTATTTTTTTAATATTAAATATATTTCACCTCAAATGTAGTTAATCTCATGCTGAGTATCTATCATCTCAATAAGTTTAATATATCCTTCGGGCGCGTGAATATGAATATAGTGTTTTCTGATACATAACGAATCTGATTGTGTATTCTATGTCAGCCATGGTTCGTCCTTGGAGCCTCCCTTCGCCCTTCAGCCGTCAATTTTTGGGGTGGGAGTCGTATCTACAAGCACGCCCAGTCTCCCGTCTCCCGTGCGGATTGTAAATGTACTCCGAAATTATTTGTTGAAACATTTTCGACAAGTGGCCGCTATAGTAAGAATGTTTAACAAACCCTTCAACGCAACTTCATTATATTATTCTCATGAAAACATCGGCATTAAAACAAAATAGTAATATCATAAACGATCAGAAAAACGTAACTAATCACAATTACTTTATTGACTTGGCATTTACATGTTAGAACTCCATTATAATAAGGTAAAAATAGCTACGTATTTAGTTCTACAGTTTTGAATTACATTATTGCATACTTAATTATTAAGCAATGAAATGAAAATGTTACAAACCCATAATAATCAATCGGACGCGTGGTGGAATGGTCAACATCGATGACTTCGGTTACGGAGGTCACGGATTATATAAACTGTTTTTCACGGAGTCCCCAGTACGGACGGTTTATATAAACTGTTTTTCAATTGATTTATGGATTTCTGTCCGAAGGCATGGATGTATATAATTTCTTGAATTCCTCCCTCCCACCCATCCTATCATAAAAAATAGGGCGTAGCAAGAGCTATTAGCTAATCATTAATTCTGTCCTAGACCTACCCTGTCATAGTAATATCCTTCTATATCTACTATCTTTGATTTAAAGTGAGGTACAGCAACTGAGTAACAAACAGTTATCGTAGAAACTCTTATGTTGAGATAAATTCTATCATAAGTCCATATGATTCACATTGGGAGTGGACATGATTAAAAAAACATCGGAAACTCGATTTTAACAACCCTTTCATTTTTAAACAAATGTTTAGAGAAGACAAAAGACACGTAGCGGAATCAAGTATAGAAATTACTTAATTAAAAAGAGTTAACTGACATAATATGTATTTATTGTTCAATTAATGTTATAGACTACTAATGTTCAAAATATATAAATCAAGTATGTATGTTATGCAAGGATGTAAATAATAAATATATTTTTCTGATTATCTACTATCATCACTCGCTCGTAAAAGAGGCACGAATAATATTTTTAACCCCAGACAGAAATGATAGCTTGCCTAGAGACAAACAACCCTTGCGTGTACTAGTTACTCGCCTAAGGTTTATTTCGACGACAATAATTTTGATTTAGGTGTACTAAATATAATTAATTACAAATAATAACAGCTTTAAGGCTACTGCTTAATTGGCCTGAAACTAGACACCTTGTTTTTATGTCCCGACCTGTTATTAGTACGGTATAATTAATGGACCCTCGAAAGTAATTAGGCAGAAATTTCGAGAATTTTATAAATCACAGCTTTTATCGACAATATTTATTATTTTTTCGTATTTATCATATGGACCCGTGTTGAAGAATATTAAGTATGCTTATCGGGTTATTCTGTTAATTAATTTGTAAATCGTTAACAATACTTTTTTCGTCGCATAAAATACAGTAGAATTTTTGTTTTTAGAATGCATCTATTTTTCGTATCATTTAAATCAAAAAAATACTGCTTACGATGGAGTTTTTTTTACATATATTGCGGACACATGGATGAATGAAATTCTTTGATGAACTAAAAAATGAGACATTAAAAAGACTATAGGACTTCAGCGAGATTGGCTGTGATCCAACTTGGCCATTTTCTAGTCTGCGTGGCTTAAAAATACGATTTCTTTGAAACCTACGCAATTATTAATTGCCAAAGCATGCTTTTGCGGCAAACTATTTTTAACTGTTTCAGTTTTTGTTTAGTTATGTTATATTACTTACATATATAATATTTTCGTGAGCTTGGACATCGTAGGCGATTTAGAGCACAGGTGGAGAACTCAACGAGGTAAAATTGTTTATAACTTGAGAAACAGCAATACTTTGTGTGATCATTTCAATTCAATAATCGTTTGCTCAAAAAATACCCTTCTGACATACACTATTATAATAATGCAAATATTTTTTTTATATATTGATAGTTCATTCAAATAATAACATAAAAATGTTTCTTTCATTTAATTCACCTGCGAATATATAGTTAAAAATGGGCCCGTTAGAGGTGAAGTGAATTACGTGGTATTTTAGAAAAAAAATGTTAGATGGTAAAAGTGAAGTAACCTCAGTTAATACTCATCGCATAGTTATTTATACCCGTAAAATAAAAATATGCAATCCATCAAAACACCAAATAAAGACGTAATTGTGCTAAAAGCCCCAAAAAGCACGACGATTTCATATGCGAACTCAAAAATATTAGTAAAATTGATTATTTTAAGAACAAAATATTTGATATATCATTTCACCGGATTTTTCATAGTGATTTTATATTTTGTGTTTCGCGTAAATTATCCGTTTCCCTGATTCTCGTGTAAATTAATTTTGCATTTTCGTATTTGAAATGAAATTTCATTCAGAAACTACATTATCATTAGCGGCACTTTTTTCAACAGTTTTTCGGGCAGGAAAATAGTAGTATGTTGTAAAGTATATTTAAAAAAAATATGTTTGTTTGAGCTTGTTTATTATTACAATGATATTATTTTAAGATACAGAGGAACCTCGATTCTACGTTTTCCAAGGGACCGTAATAATGAACGGATAATGCGGGAAATCTTCAAATGATACCAAAAAATGTTTAATTTCCAAAAACCTATTTATTTATTAAAGAATAAATAAAAATATTTTTTAATTACTTAACACAAACTAAGTATTTGCAGTTTGGCACTTACATTTTAACAAACACTTCAAAATAGCGTACATTTCTATGTCAACTCTTTTTTGCTATGTCAACTCATTTTTCTTCTGATTTTTTTCTGTCTTAAATTATTAATGTCTCAGCTAGAGTTCTAGTTTTCTACATTTAGGTATTTTAGTTTTGTCTTTTGAGTTGGGGCAACCAGATGCGATGTAAGACTATTTATGAGCGATAAAAAATATTCTACAAAAACGATCAATCGGGATAATATTTGTGTCGGGACCAAAATATTTAAACGATAGAACGAGGAAAACGGTAAATCGGGGAACGATTAATGCGGGATTATTTAACATTGTTCTTATGGATGTTTGGCAATAATCGATCCATGCGGGAAAACGAACAATGCAAGAACGGTAGATCGGGGTTCCATTGTATTCATATATTTTATAAAGATATTCATAATTTTTAAAAAGCTATTTAACGTTTTTTGTTGTGCTTAATTTCAAAGATGGATTAAAGTGTAGGCAACTTAACGATTCCAAATTAGATACAACGTAATGAACACGTCGTATAATGGTATTACCAACATCAAAATGACAAAATAACGTTAATTTTAAAATATTTTAATTTAATTATTTTTATACTACCGTTTGCTATATTCTAATTCCATGTTCTATGCTCAACTTCAGTATAGATTATTTCAGCTCTTTGCTAACTTTACTGTTTAGCTATGTATCTGGCAATCGAGATATTAATTTTCACTTCAAATGTCGTATTGTTATAAATAGTTCTTGTGGGAATAACAACTCTTCAACTTTCAGGAACTTCTGAAAGTAAAAACTTTGAGTTTTGTGCCCAAACAAGAGACATCCATGAAATACTCAGCACTTTCCAGATTAGTTTTACATACTTTATTCTTTCCCAGAATTTGCTTTTAACCAAAGTTTTACTTTTTCATCAAGGTAGTATCACCGCTAGAGATTCTATAACAGATTCCATTCGGTTCCAACACAAATTTCTATGGCGAACATAAATACATGTAGTATAAAGTTAAAAGAAGAATAAAATATAGCCGAGACTCATCACCGATGGTCGCGATTTGTCATTTTCTGTATTTCCTTTTCTACGTCTAAATCACAAACAGCTTTGCATTTAGAAGTTGTATACTAAAGTTTTATATATTTTTATCAAGCCATAAGAATTAATTTCTCATTTTTTAAATATACATACTAATGAATATGAATTAATAATTTGTAATAAAATAATAAAAGCCAGTGGAAATTCAATTGTATTGACTTAAAAATGGAGTGATAATTATTCTCTCCAATTTCTGTAATGTTTACACTTCTATTCAATCGTACCATCCTTAAAATGTGGCACAGCGAGAGCGAATAGCCATCTAAATAGATACTACTGTTTCTTGGTCCAATTCTTCCATACTTACTGTCTTCAAAAAAGATAACAATGAAACAGTTATTTGAAGATGCTGAAATGTGAAACAAATACATATTTCAAGTGGAAATAGTTGAGAAAAAAGGATGTATAGTAAATATCATAGAGTCGATTCGCCTTTGATTTTACATATTTTTACTTCGCTCTTATTGAGTACATTTGTCTGACATAAAATGCGTTTCAATCTTTGAAGAGAATAAACACAGAAACTTCGTTAGACTTGTTTAAATAACGGTGTGGTCTCTCCAATGAGGATAGGTGTTATTGACTGTAATACTAACAATCCATAAATAAGTGTAAACCGAAGGAGTGTTTTGTTTATGGTAACTATTTTGGTGCCAGACGAGTGTTTCGGATATACGATATTAATAACATAACACCGCAGAGAATTACTACAGTACGATCAATTCATGATCATTGATCAGTAACAGGGTAGGAAAAATTCGAATTACATTTTTTTTATCATGAGGTTACAGGTCTTATATGAAATTAAAATTTATAATTTTGTGTATTTCACTAGTTGTGAGGCGAGAAGCATCTTTAGACTGGCTACCGTAAGTTATTTTTAATTATTAAGTAGACATTGATTCTACAATGATTCCTAACCTTATAAAACATAAAAACATATGAATGTCATTTTTTTTTACTGAACACGAATAGAGAGTTGAGGTCTGACAAACAATACTCATTACTTAAGTGGTTGGCAGAGGCTAGGAATCAAATTTAAAATTAATTAATAACAGAGCCTCTCGTATTGTTTAAAAATTTACTTAAAATTGATTGCTTTTTATGGCTTTTATTAATTTCTAGGAATTATCATCTATTCATTTCAAAACTTTTATAAATTACTTGATGAAATATTTTTATTACAGTAGTCGGTGAGATGCTTTATAAATTCTGATTTTTTTTATTTATTAAAACACGTTAAATGTCAATTGATTCTTTTATTAAAACTTCTAGCTGTCTATAAATTCTCTATTATTCACTGATTTAATTTTATCACTGCCTTTTAATAGGTTGGGGTATTTTTTTCATTTTTAATTGAATTTGTGATCACTGCATGTATAGCTTTACAGCCAAGACAAAAAGGTCAAGAATAATCATTCTGTCCATTGAAAAAATGTCCATTATCATTAGTATTAAAAAAACAATATGAAGCATCACTACTACACTCGCAAGATTGCATTACAGACTAAATAACTACTAATTAAGCAGCAATAATAGGCACAATATATAAGTTCTTATGAGAAATTTAATTATTTATTCGCATACTTTTACGTCTCAGGCGAGACATGGTCTGTATGTTTTTTTTTTTTTTAATATTGTTTAAGTGTGCAATCTTTATTTATCTTACGAATTATGTTTCTTAATAAGTGTTGACAACTTAATTCATACTTCGGGGAACTGTGATCTTGTTTATACTACGAAGATATCTTGTGAATATACCAGGGATGTGGAGTCGCGTGAAAAAAAGACGACTCCGACTCCGAAGAAATTTTTCAATAATTTCATTTTCATTTATATATATCAACTGTGGAAAGGAAAAAGGACGTAACCCTCACATATAAAATTTTACAGGACGCGCTAAAAACGTGTTTTGATGATTTTGTGACATATGCAAATTATGAATTATACACAACCTTAAAGTGCATGGAGACTTCTAAACTGGTGTTTAATTGACACAACCTAATATTAATTAAAGAAATTTTCTCGGAAAAACCTTTATTTCAGTATTTTTTCTTGGTTTTAATTTTTTACAAGGTCATCTTTTTCAAACATAAAAGCTAAATTTAGATACTTATTCGGCATTTTCAGCTTCCATACTTTTGATATAATGTGTGTCAAGTTGTATACATTGTGATTATCGAAAAAAAGCTGTTTTGGAAAATTGATGGTTACGTCCTTTTTCTTTTCCACTGTCGATATGTATACCATCAGATCATCTTTAGTCAGCCAATCATGAAATGTTAACACTTTTAACTATTTTGTTTAAATACATATCATTAAATATATTTTTCAAAAAAAAATCGAGCCGCTCATTTTTCACGACTCCAACTCCGACTCCACAGCCCTGGAATATACATCATAATAATTTACATTCGTTTGTATAATATTTGTATTAAAATCTATCTAAAATATTTTTTTTATCTTCTCGTCAACGATAAAGTGTTACCTGGAACTTGTAAATAAAATATAGAATTCTTAAAGATTTCGTTAAGGTCATGTATACACGTGTAACTACAACTCAATGGGGTGTTTTTTTTTTATTGTGAGCAATACCACATACTCCAAATAATTATATAATATTGTGAAAATAGTACTGAAATATGGTGTTTTGTTTTGCATACATATAATGCCTTTCCAACCAGAATTTCAGTTAACACCATTAAAGTTATTCACGAGGTGCTCCCACATCGTATAATATTTGCCAGGTATTAAAAGAAACATTTAAAAACTATTATTATATATCGAATTTGCTGAATGGCATTTACTCTGTATCATAAACAGTAACTACGTATTTAATACAATTTAAATAAACAATTTATGTTATCATAAAGTAATATAATAGATTATTTCTGTAATTTGAAATAAATTATTGACATATTTGTGCCATAACAATTATTATATTGCGATATCAGTAGAAAATGATTAGCATTGGGTTGTCGCATTCATATGGCAAGGCAACAAAGCGGCTCGTCGCAATTGTTTATTATTACGATTAAATCGTTCATAAATCGCAATAGTTCATGCAATTATAACGATATTTCATTTATTAACCACTTGAATACCAAGCGGACACAGGTGTCCGGAACATATCGACCGTGGAAAGGAAAAAGGACGTAACCCACAAGTTTTTTCAAAACAGGTTTTTTGCGATAATCACAATGTATCAAACTTGATACGCATTCTATCAAAAGGATGCAAGGTGCAAATGCCGAATTAGTATCTAATTTTAGCTTTTAAGTTAGAAAAAGATGACCTTGTAAAATATTAAACCCAAGAAAAAAGACTGAAATAAAGGTTTTTCCTAGTTAACTTCTTTAATTAATATTAGATTATGTCAATTAAACACTAGTTTAGAAGTCTCCGTGCACTTCAAGGTTGTGTATAATTCATAATTTGCATATGTCACAAAATTATTAAAACACGTTTTTTGCGACTCCTGTAAAATTTTATATGTGTGGGTTACGTCCTTTTTCCTTTTCACAGTCGATATGCAAGCGAACACGGATGTCCAAGACATTTAAAAAATCAAATACTTAAATATAAGCAATATTTTGATGAATATGTGTAGTGCTATCTATACTGAGTCAATATAGGTTTTTAAAATATCGAATTCAAGTGTATATAAAGCGCAAATAAATAATAAATCATTAATATGTGGGACATATTAATGATTTATTTGGCGATATTCAAACGGTTAAGTAACACAATTCATCGCTGTAATAATATGAGAAATATTATATTATTGATATCAATTTGAACTCTGTTATTATTAATTTTCTGGGAAATACGTCGTTATATTGTGGCAATAGAATACATCATGATATACATTTTCGAATTACAATGTAGTGTGAAATATAACCTTTATTGTGTTTATTCGATTATTATGCAATTGAAAATATTATCATATAAAATAAAAATAACTTTGATTATTCCACGTATTGTGTTACAAAATGTGACACGTGTTTCGCCTCTTTCAGAGGCATCCTCAGACAACTACTCTCGCAAATGTTTGTTTAAGTACGAATGATTTTAATTTTACTATTCTGATATATTATAATAAAAATCAAATAAAAATGGGATGCAAGGGGGAATGATAGAAAAACAAACAAACGATAATGGTAATACAAATGACATTGCCTCCCATTGACACCTCCTTGCCTCCCATTTTTATTTGATTTTTATGATAATATATCAGAATAGTAATATATTTTCTAACGGTTTAACCCGTCCTAATTGATCCAACTCATTAGATAATCATTTCTTAATGTAAATGTCATTTGTATTACCATTATCGTTTGTTTGTTTTTCTATCATCCCCTCCTTGCATCCCATTTTTTTTTAAATTATAACCCAATTTTTTCTCATAAGAAGAATTTTAAAACATCGATGGTACTCTCAGCATTGATAATTTCTGCGATAATCGTTTCGGCAACCAAAAAAACCTTTTTGAGGCAAATCATTTGAAAAAAAGTAGACCACAGTCATCATGATGTACGAATTTATATAGGAGATGAATGATTTTGTGAAGATATACCCCTGTCATTAACGGTCTTAAGAAATAGCTGACATGGTTTGACGTTTTTATCGAGAGACCATAATTTATGGAAAAATAATTATGAGCAATTTTATTTCATTCCCGTCTCCACTTAACTCTCGCGGCTCGGAGACTAGAAAAATACTTCTCTGCCGATGGGGGTCGTTTAAGGACCCCAGTGGTTTCCTCATTATTGGCCTTATTCTTATGAATTTCAAAAAAAAATAGTCCAAGGGCTTTAAAATATCTCTCTGCATCTTTTTTTTAGAAATCCGTGGTTTTTTAAAATAAATAATCATATTTTAAGTTGCGCGTAAAAAAGACGTCATCCCAGCACAAATATGAATTTGCAACTGAGGCGTTTAGCCCAGCTATCTTACGAACGATCGCTGATAAGCGGGCGCTTATCTCGTAATCGCGTTATCGCGTTATCACGTATTTATATAAACTAAAAAATGTCCAAAAAACTATGATATAAGAATACCTTAATTATAAACATTGTATCACCCATATTAAAATAGATATTTAAGAAAATGTGGGTATTGGGGTTGCATTTCATGAGCTTAGAACCGGAAAAGTTAATATATATACCTCTAAAGTTTTTTTTTATCATAATCGTTTCTAATATTGAGCATATTTCTAGTTTCTTTCTCGTAATTTACGGAAAATTACGCAATTTTTAATGTGTGAAGATATACAAGATTTCATTTTGAATTAGTCGAAAGGTCTAAAGATTTTCTTCTCTCTTCTTTGATCTCTATTACAGAGAATTCCCGGGAACTAAAAATGCTGCTTTTTCCGGGCTGCGACGTGGGAAAAGCCAAGACATCAAAATCCATAGTGAACACCATGTCAGTGATTGACCTGCAGTTGTGTATAGTATTTATAGATATAAAGGTGTGTAAAGATAAAAACCGAATACTTATGTTAGCGATTATACAGTTAAGTGTATGTTTGATGGACGCTATTATTTACAGTGTTTACCGCACAAAAAATAAACTGGAATGAGAGACCGTTCCCTTTTTTGCTCGACCATTAAACGTAGAGGATTTGAACTCTGTCTGGAGAATTCGTAAAATGTATATCTACCTCTTTATCTATTCACCATTCGGTCGTACTCGCGTCTAGCTTTCATCTGCCTTTTCATGTAACTACTACACGCGAAACTTTTATATCTGCTCAACTGTTCTATTTCTTGGTAGAGCTAAGAAAGTTTTAAAATTTGAAATTTATAGACTCATCCAAACACCCATAAGAACAGTGCTAAAAATGCATTCGTCGTTCGCTATACATTGTAATTGTTGTTAATTTATCGATTAAATATATATTGTAGTCGTGGCGAAAGTTTTTTTTTACCTCGATTGATCGTTTTTGGTCGAATATTTGTCATCACGCTCAGAAATATGTGCGATGTTAGCTATCCAGCAGTGCTATTCCAGCGTGTATAGAATTTATCTTGGACTTTCTGAAATACTAGCACATAATCACGTTTTGAGTATACATTCCGTCCAGAATAAGTACTGTACATGCGGGAATAACACTACCTGGTCGCACAATAAGACTGCAAACTATCAAGAGCTAAGAACCGTCTTGTTGTTACGATGCTGGCTTGTTTCCGCAGCCTTTTATCATCGGCTTCGTAAATATGTTTAACCCTCAACCAAAATGCCTTCCGTGAAGAAAATTAGGACTATAGCTGAGAAGGTTAGGACAATTTATGGAGTTTACAATAATATGCAATCTGCACATTAATCGTAAAAATAATGGCAAACGAATGTGCAGTAACGAACATTCCCTAATACTGAAATAAGTTTTCTTTTAAATATATATAACAGTTGGTTTTGAAACATTTAGGGCTGTGGATTCGGGTAAAAAAGAGACGACTTCGACTCCGAATTGATTTTTTCAAATATTTCCGTTTAACTAGCATAATATTATACCATCAAATTACACTTTCAATTACTAGAATAGATTATAATAGATTTCACCAAACAATATGGTGGATAGACTAATAACTTTTCGATATCTATAAAATAATTTTTGACTCCTACTCCACAGTCCTGGAAACATCCCCCATTTAAGTTTTTTTCGAAAGTCCCTTGAAAATAATAAAACGGTATTGCAATGTGTTGAGAACATATTTAAAACGTCAAATAAATTATGTTTCACTTTAGAATACGGGAAAGGAGTTATTGGAATTATTTTACCAAAGAGACTTTTTGATTTAGATCTGCCTTTTCTCAAATTTTCACGTAGTATCTATATTTACATATTACACAATTTTCCTCACTTATAGAAGACGTATTTTATTTTAACGTTTGAAAATTACGTAGTTTATTTAAGCTGGTAATATTGTTGTGCTACGCTTTTAAGCGGTTGCGTTTTATCAACAAACAATAATATTATTCAAAACGCTTTCAAGGTGGCGCCGTGTGCAAAAAACCTCAAATTGTAGGAATAAGAGTAGCGAGGATTGTTGTTTGCTCGCCAAAGGTATGCACCATCGTCCTTGGTCAATGATCCTGACCTTGAAGCTGCATGCAAAGGTCGCCCTCCCCCTCTCACCAGCTGCATTCCCGACTCCCTCACTGCTCCCTCCTTCCATCCAACCCGGTTGCACGCCAAATAATCCATCGTCAAATCGCTATTTTTTACGCTTCTTTGGTGCATTTTTGTTTTTTTTTCGTGATCCTAAAGCGTGTCTACTGCTGATCTAAATATAGCGTCAGATAGATTGTTGCTGTGCTTATATTTAGGCATCGAATCCCGCACCCACTTATCAACAAAATCAGTATATAAAATAATAATTATGTTCTCATTTTCTTACAAAAATAGAAATGCCAGAACATTTCTATTTTGAGTCCGGCCTCTATGATGGATGATTGGATGGATTCATTAATGAACGAAAATTAAATTAATTACTTTCAATTACGATTGTGTGATGTCATGCAGCTTCCATTGGTTGTTTCCAAATAGTCGCAGCTACTTTCATAATAACTGTAAATTTGTGATATCAAATGAACAACGACTGCAATTGAAAGTGAAGTGATAAATAAACAATTCGATAGAAGTATAAGGTAAACGTAACGCTGTTATGATACATATAAGACACATAAATATAAATTTGCCAAACTTTTATTTACTGAATTCACTTTAATATCTCGCACAATAATGTCGACATCATTAATCAACTATGTCACTCGTTCCAAACCTGGGGGTCGCGAAGGATTTTCTGGGGGGTCGCCAACTTTTTTCGATTTTGGATTTGAACAACAAAAGAAGTTTCGGAGACAATCTGAGGAAAAAGTATAGCAAATTGAGGATTTCAAATTACCCGGTGAGCTAAAAAAAAATAGTTTCTGAGACAATCCGGGAAAAAGTATAGGAAATTGAAGATTTCAAATTTTCGGTGAGCTAAAAAAAAGGAGTTTGTAAGACAATCCGGGGAAAAAGTATAGCAAATTGAAGATTTCAAATTCCTCGGTGAGCTAAAAAAAAAAAGGAAATCTCGGAGACAATCCGGAGAAAAAGTAGCAAATCGAGGATTTCAAATTCCTCGGGGGTCCTCTAGTCACATGGCTTTTATAAAAAGGGTTTGCCACCCGAAAAAGGTTGGGAACCTATGAACTATGTATTTATAAAATTCATATCTTGAAGATAAAAACAAGCAATGTTACTTATTTCCTATTTACTTTACTATTTAAAGTAAATAGTAAATAAGTCGTTTTCACTTTACCCGACCCCACAGCCCTGATAATTATAGCTTAAAAAAGTATACTGAACTAGCTGTCGACGTTTTTTTATAAAATAATTTTTGACCCTTTTTAATGAAATTTTACCAACCAAATACTAATTTATTAAATACCTGGCTTTGCATATAAAAATGATAAAAATTGATCTTTTTGCTCTTTTTAACTATTTGTTTATTTTGACAAAGCGATATTGTTGTCGTTCTTTCGTCAAAAGCAAAACTATTGTTGATTTGAGACTGAGATAGGGTTTCTTATTATCTAATGGGTGTTTACATCATTATATATATACATTTAGTTGGTAATTAATTATACGGTAAAGAAACAATTTAATAAAATTGTAATTAACCACGAATGGTAATTAGTGATATTAAAATATCATTTTTGTTTTATTCATCATGTTAGAGAGAAAATCCGCGAAATATATCAACTATTCAAGAATAACAACCATGTTTTTACGATAATAATTTATATCTGGTATTAATATTATATCAATAATTTTCTACGAATTACTAGTTAGACTAGTTTTATTTTGGTATTCGATTTATGTATCGCTTCACAAACTTTTTTTTAAACCATGTCCGCTCCCAATGTGGAGCATATGGACTCAGTTGCTCAAACTCTCTTTTTCCAAAGAGAGTAAGGATAGAAGGATAGGGCTAGGACAGGACTAGTGGTAAGCTAATCGCTCTCGATACACCCGTTCATAGGATAGGATGGGTGGGAGTGGGGAATTGAAGACATCACATACATCCATGCCTACGAACAGAAATTCATAAATCGATCGAAAAATCAATTTATAAAACTGTCCGCACCGGGATTTGAACCCGTGCCCCTCGTAACCGAAGCCAACGACGTTGACCACTCGAACACGCGGGCGGCAAAAAAGCTAAACTATACAAACTAAATGAGTAAAAGAATAGCTTTAGTTTGATTAAAGTTACGATAGTGCAATATTACATTTTAAGCGGTATGCAAATAGATTTTGTTTTGTATATTTAAAATAAACAAAATGGCGCCGTTTCCCTTGCAGCGTCCTTCGGCGGTCGTGCAATCTCATGGGATGTTGTTATTTTCATCCACAATAAGCAGTTCGGTCGAACGCGCCCGACCGAGGTCGTGTTTTGTTGAGGATTTAGCATTTAAATTAATTTTCGCAAAATTCGATTAATATATTGTCGGTCCGGGTCGTGCTGTTTATTGTCAGAATTAACACTCCAGTGATACAGCTCTAAATCATTCACAATATTCTAACATTGTTGTTTAATACGTGATCAAAAGCAATACGCAGGGCGTGGGGTTTTTGTTTAAGCTCTGAAAAGGTACTTCAGTGAAATTACATAAGTATTATTCGATAACTTGTGTACCTTGTGTATAAATATTTAGTACTATGTACTACTATTATTATTGTATAACAAAGATGACCAGAACCTTAACCGGAGACTGCCACTCGACCATAGTGAATTTATAATCGATTGAGATTTTAAATATAAAATAAAATAACTTTGATTATTCCACGTATTGTGTTATAGAATGTGACACGTGTTTCGCCTTTTTCAGAGGCATCCTCAGATAACTACTTTTGCAAATGTTTGCTTAAGTATGAATGATTTTAATTTTACTATTCTGATATATTATAACAAAAATCAAATAAAAATGGAAGGCAAGGAGGGGATGATAGAAAAACACTTTAAATATAATATTAACTTTAAATATATAAAACGATTAATAAGTTTTAACAACACAGTAATAAATTTACTTCAGGGCTTAAGTAAAGAATTGTAGGATTATTTTTCTGTGATTTAAGCTATAAGGAAAATAATATTGTTTTTAAGACTTCATCAGGCTCAAAACAGCTTAAACACGTATAGATAAGAATAATTGTATTACATGTTTATGCAGTGCTTTTTTCCCCATGTAACGCGGTGGAACGGCGTTACGGCATCTGTTTTCTCGTCATTGTTTATGTTTCAAATTAATATTCGCAAAAAAAAATGAATTTTCCTTCGAACACTTGAATTTTTTATTCCGAAAGACGTTAAAAAATATTTTATTAAATCATGATCACCTGGAAAAGTAATAACAGTAAAAAGCATTATCAGAACTAAGATTAGATCTACAAGATCGATTTTTGTTTGAAGGCGTTTTATATTTATGATGTCTATCTCTTCAAATTTTAAATCCTTAAATTAAATTAAAATTGACTACTAGTCCTGTACCAGCTCTATCTTTCTATCCTGACTCTCGTTAAAAAAGTGAGGTTGAGCAACTGACTAACAAGCAATTCTCGTAAAAAAAACTTTGTTGAGATACCTCCATTGGGAAGCAATATCCTCCACATTGCGAACGGACATGAATTAGAAAAAAAAGCTTGACAAGTAATAAAATTAATGTAATCATTAAAATGATTGTTTCACTCTCAGTTTGTACGACTAAATCATACCATCTGATACATCGATATTTTTGAGTAATCTGTCACATTTTTTGAAATATTTATCTAAGTTGAATAAAAAAACTACAATTCGTCAGTGGATTTTCCTAAATCAATAAAACTGTTATATTGAGTATACGTTCTCCGTTATTATATTACTTTTCCTCCATTTTACCAACACGAAAAATGAACATAAACTCCTCCAACATGCATTAAAAGTACCCATCGCAGATTTTCGCAGAGACACGACTTCTTTCACTAATTGTAATATTTACTGTGGGAACTGTCTACGATTTCTGCGTGAAATCATTGTTTCAAATTAGTGATGTTTGCAAATAAATAAATTTAAATGACATATGCACGCCTCTACAGCTAACCTCTAATTAGCATACTTTAATAATACCGGCATGAATTCGTTGTTCACATCATTTCATAAGATTTAATCTGATAGTTTCCTTAATTAATGAGCGATGAATTTTTTTCTCAGCGATTTTTTATAAGATGTTAATGACATTTTTTTCAAACAGGTTAACGCGAACGAGATACTCAAATGTTTTTGGTATAATAGAATAAATACTGCATTCAAATTCATTTATTTGAATTTATATTGTGGTATCAACGGATATTGCGGACATTAAACGAGCTTTGATAATATAATTTAATACAATATTGTGTTCATGATTTTGCTATACAGCCGATTGTGCTTACACTGCCGACTTACTCACAATCAGTTCCCAATAAAACAGCATCTGTTGCTACATTGGGTGTCCATAAACTTTAAGGTGGGAGCGGACTTGGGTTAAAAAAATAAACAGTCTAAAATATATATCTACACTCGGTAGAGTAATTTCTTTTTTTTTTTCAGAGTAATTTCTACCGATTAATAATTAATTGTTAATTAAATTAACGCTTTATTAAGTTTACGTGATTTAGATCTAAACTAACTAATTTTTATAGCCGCCGATACCTCAGTTTTCGGCAACCTTTCACTAAGACGGGCACAATGGGTTGGTTATGACAAATAACACTTTATTCTAATTTTGCTCAATGGAACATAATGTAATATCAAAAGATTATTATAAAATCAATACGCAATTAAAACAAATGAAAGTGAACCTCCTGTCGTGATTCATTTATGGACTCATTGATCGCTCTACTTGAGCGCGATAGAGATACAGCTCCGTCTATATTTATGTAATAAAATATTTACTAGATATTTAACCTTTCATCGAAGAGCGTGACCATGTGGTTACAGTAAACACGGTTTTCTATTGATCCCACTATTCATCCTTTTTCTACCTGAATATCGTTGCCTTCACACAATTTTGGCTATAAATTAATTTACGTTTATTTTTAATGGACTTTTAGTTATTTTTTTATCAAAAAATTAAATTATTTACTTTTACTATTATACTTGTATTGGAAACTGTGTTGATCTAAAAAGGTCAAATTGTAAATATTTTTTTAAATTTCACGTTTAGCTATATTTCAACCCCTAATGTTTGTGTGACGTACGGTCACGCTTGTCCTTACGCTTACACAATATTACACGGAGTTTATAAGGATGAGCATGGCCATTGAGTCACGCGTTTTTCTATACAACGAATTTGTGTTTTTTTTTTTTTTTGCTGCTAGAAATAAAAGTAATCGTGACTTCAATATGGCCTTAAGTTTATGTTTTTATTTGAAAAAAAAACTCTCGTCTCTGGAGGGTTAATTTAATGTTATATTTTCTGCATTATTTAAATTTACGTCACGTGATTGACGAATGAGGAATTTTGATAAACTTATGTGTCTGACTGGCATCCTTAATGCCTCTCGTTGTCGGCCACTGCGATAGCTTATAAAATGCGGCAAGAGTTTGATCTTTAGAGAGAAGTGTATCGAAGTAAAATAAAAATCATTCACTTCGTGATTGTTTCGACGGCCTTTTAATTAGGTAGGATTTATGGCACGATGGCCGTAAAGCGTTCTTTTATTTCCAACATTATACACTTCTTTCCGGGTAATTGTACTTAAAAGCGTTCGAAATAATTCAATTGAATTAAACGAGTATTATCTTTTACTGACTTTTTTTCATTATTTTTTTTTTACGCGTTTGCAATCAAATTCACCAGATATCATGCATTGGCCTTTTCCGCTCTGTAATTCATTGCCACTCATTTGTTTGGTTTTCGATGGTTTCTGCCCATAGGCAGAAAGAACGTAGTTTCTTTCATCATTTTTTCTCTCACTAATAATATCATTTCGTTCATTTTGTAAGACTTTTTGCGATAGTGTTTAAAATAAGTATTATTTTTAATTAGATCACTATCGAATATGGCTATTGGAGACATATCTTCACCACACAGGATATATCAACGGTTTGTTTTCAACATTCTGGCGAGCTCAACTCTGTTAATTAAATTAGTATAACAATTGGGCCAAAAAAAAGTTTGATGCGATCTTATATTCTACACGTTCTAAAGTGTCGCAAAATTGAAGTAAACTCAGTTAATGCACATTGCAATAGTGTTATCTACGTAAAATAAAAATATGCAATCAACAAAAACACCAAATAAAGACGTGATTGTACTTAAAAGTCCAAGATTTTTACCATTTTATTAGTTGGCTTACTTCACCTCTCGTTGACCTAATTGTAAGATATGTTTTTTTCGTACTAATTCAACATTGCTCTTCTCTTAATTATAATAAAGAATGGTCAGGTACGTACTATTAATCAATCAATTTTTACAACTTCTTCTCCAATTTCAAGAGTTTACAGATTTTTTTACAAAATAAGTGTTAAGTTTATTATTTTGGAATAAAACCATGTTTTATTCATATATTTTATTTAAAATCTTGCTTAACTTTTCCAAACGCCGAAGAACTGACGCAATTTATTAGCTTTGTTTGGGTTGTTTATTCACTAGAACAGGGTTTCCCAAACTTCTTTTGGGATGAAACATTGTGCAAATCCGGAAAATTCAACGGTACACTTGTCAAATGTGGAAATGCTACCGGAACACAGTTTTTTTTAGGTCGGGTAATTCTTAATATTTAAAGTATTAGTTATTAAACCACTTATTATATATTGATTAATTATCTTTAAAACATATTACATACAAATATGAGTAAACAATGTTCATAGTGACTAAAAATATCCGCCAGTACCTATATATTTGACGTTTTTAACATCACTGGAGATTTACTATTACTCGATTTTTGATACAAAGTAGAAGATGCTTAAAAGTGTTGTAGTATGTTACCATTCCAAATTTTTGCGAATCACGGAACCCAGTGTTAGGCCCAGTGTTAGGTCCCACGGAACACCAGTGTTCCGCGGAACATAGTTTGGGAAACCCTGCACTAGAAAACGAAGCTTGCGTTACCTATACTAACGAAAATAAATAAATATTTTAAAGCGTTGGTAGTAAATCAATATAAAATCCATAATTTTAAATCGCTTGGAAGTAGATTGTGTCACCAATTGTGTCACCAATTTGATGCAAAGTCATACCACAAAATAACCACTATTAAACATATGAATACCAAGAATCGTTTTATAAATAATTCAATCACCACAAAATGTCGTTAATCTTTTGTCCATTGTTTATACCACGTTAAAAAACTACTCACTCAATATGTCACTCAATATTGATGATGCTTTGTATGGATGAACGATTCACCTACATATTATGTAGATTATTATATCGGTCAACCGCATGGAAGTGGTACAGGTGATTCTGAAATTGACTATTGATTTAGTAAAGCAAACGAATTATGCATAATTACGTCCATATTAATCTCCATATTAAAACAGTCTGTCAATACAAAGTTGACATATTAACCCCAAATTTTCCGGTCAGAGTGTCGAAACATAATTAGTTGATCGCCTTCAAAGCCATTTATAATGTCTATGAAATTTAATAACTTGATATTATAAATTAGACCATGCGTTATATTTTGTTAAGGGTATTTTTAAATCCTAAATAAAGATATATTAGCAAGTGTTTAGATTGCATTACGTCCATCGGTTTGAATCGTCAAATGAGATGATTAGTAGATAATATTTCCATTAATGATAGCAACTATATCCACATTTTCGCATATTTACCGTAGCTTACTCAATACGGCAAAGAGTTTGAGGGATTGATAAATTTTCTTCTACAATCTTCATGCAAGAAAAATCATTTCATAAATTTGAAGTTTTCATAGGAAAAAATATCATTTTGTTAATGTTCAATATATATTGTCAAACATTTTTGATAGCTATTTCGCCATAGCATCACTGTCGGAGCTATGTTCGAAGCTACATTTCTTGCTAGCTTATTTATAGGAGAAGAAATCATAGAGAGCATCAACATATTTTGTTACAACATAAAATAAAATTTGAAAACTTACAAATCGTGTCACGCGTTTCGCCTCTTTGAGAGGCATCATCATACAGAATATCGCAAGATTTACGAATAATCTAACAATTTGTAACACAAGATGAGTCACAAAGAGGTTTTATCTTTATTAAACACTAACTTCCACTAAGTTAATACCGAATCGATCGCACATATATTGTGTTTTAATTAAATGTTATTTATATAACACGATAATTAATTGCTGTCTTGCATGATTTATGGATTCTTTATAAGTCACAACAGTATAACGGAGTTCTTCCAAGTGGATCTCATTTCAATATGTGAAGTTTTTGTATAGCTAGTAATAATTCATACTTGCGAACTGAAAATTATTTTTCCAATAATGTAGGTCAATATATACTGTATTTGAAATATTCCTCTAACAACAAAAAGACCACCAGTATGTGTATCAGAAAAAAGACATTTTACTTAGTATTAGTAGTGTACTGATAAGTGTAAGTAGTATGAAATATTATATGCAACTGGATAATATGCTTGCAATGAGTTTTTACGGACCATCGCAGGCTGAAATCGGAAATTGGAGATCGCCAACGACGTGTGTGCATACGATGGCATTTCGCAATCTTCTTGTGGAATGCGACGCTCGTCTGCCATCACAAATGACTCATACAAACTCGATCTTGGCATTTAGTGGAGCTTGATTAAGCAAACAGATGCTCCCTCCTATCGGTTAGTCGAAATGTCGCAACAAACGGATGTTCCTCGATGGAATCATTGGACGATTTGTTCAGTCGCTGTTCCTATATGAAGATAATAAAAGGACAAATTAATAATACAAGATAACGCAACTGTGCTTCCATTGATACTACAACTTCCATTAACACTTCAAGAGCAACTTTAATGTCTCATTTAGATCAACCGAGTACGCAGCCGAGAGAGTGAACTCGGCCGAATACATAAAAATCTTAACGCACGGGATTTGACCGAGCGATCCGACGAGTGATTCTGAGTGAGCGAGTGAATAAAAACCCTTTATATTTTCTCGGTTGCTTAGTTTTAGATATGTCTGAATAAACGTTTAGCGACTGTTTTTGAATCGTACGAAACGTACGTGAAAACGAAGAGTCGCTAAAGAAACTTATATGCGTGTAGACGCTTACTCGGTCAATATTGTTGCTCGGCCGAATAATCAGCCGCGTACTCGGTTGGTATACATAAGGATTTACACTAAAACACTGCCCAGTGCTTGCAATATATACACACTAACACACACCTCAATGACACCGGCGCCGCACCGCTACCGCGCCGTACCATTAATGAAATACAGAACCACCATCTAAATAAAGGGATCCGTAGTTATGCCGCACTGGAAAACTTCCCGAGAAGTGTCCTTCACAGGGAGTAAGCGTCACCTTGTGGATGTTTTAATATGTTTAGAGTCCGCAAATGCATCATTGCGCATTGAGATGATGCAGTCAGTCATCTATGTCAATGCTTCCTAGAACAGTGTTTCCCAACTTGAGGGCTGCGGTCTCTCGGGGGGCCGTAGGATTTCTTGCGGGGGCCGCGAAATTCAGTAGAAAGTACAAATATCTATATATGTAAGTCTGTCAAATCGGTGTTCAAAAAAAGAAATTCACTGCACGATATGTAAAAAATCGTGTTATTTCCAGGACTATCTAGTCGTGCTGTTATGACTGGAGTAGGACACGAAAAATACTAATAACTTTCTAATGACGTGTCCTTGTGTGTTCAAATCGCTTAGGTCAAAAGTGGCGTCACTGCATGTTACTAAGCTTAAAACAATAATAAAAGACGTATTTTAAATGATGACCAGAGTCGGGGTCGAGTCCATAGCCCTTGCCCTGGTAATTTCGTTTGTACTTGGTCTTGAATAATTTTCCTGTGCTAATAATCGATGGCTTCAATAAGGTTTAGACCCAGTCATTTCCGTAATTTTTTTTTTTATTATACCATGCACTATGGTCCTGGCAAGAATATTTGTGAAAGTCTCAAACTAATCTGTCAAAGTAAGATCAATATTGTATCCTGAAACACTACTATCCATCAGGCACTTTCTTATTTAAGTTCTTAAGTTCTCCGTTCTCATCTGTACACCCTCAAGTTGGCGAGAACTTTTACGATATCACTGTTAAAATCTTCAGCGCTACGCCACGTATTCCAGTCCAATGATAGACGTATTTTCTTTTTTTTTCTTTCGCTTATTGTTAAATTATAAAGATTTTTATACCAGGGCTTCAAACCGATATTTTTTTCGTTCCGATTCAAGTAAAAAAATACATGTCGGTTTGGTTCCGGTTTTCGTTCCGGAAAAAATAACGGTTGTTGGTTTTCGGTTCAGCTCAGTTCCAAAAGCCCAGGAATTTAAAGATTTGTCCAAAATATCTCCGTGACTCATTTTTTTTTTAGTTCACAGAGGAATTTGGAAACCTCAAAACCCTATATACTAGCGTGAACCGAAAAAAACCGATATTTATTTCGGTTTGGTTCCGGTTTTCGTTCCAGCAAAAATAACGATTTTAACGGTTTTCTGTTTTCGGTTCCGTTCCGGCTCGAAGCCCTGTTTATACTGTCATATTTCCGTATTACGGTACGTTTTTATTCGTATTTTGCCTGTTTTACTCACATGTGTATTTTTAATGACATGATTTAAATGTCAAAATTCTTTCATAAAAATAAATATTCAAATTCAGAATGTCATAGCGCAAAAACAAAAGCAGTTATATATTTTTTCTATTGTTTCCGTGGTTGAATAATTCAAATCTAATTGAACAATAAAAATCGACCTCCTTACTGTGAAAGTATGTGAACTATTTTATGTTTACAAAAGATTTTATTGAAAAAAAAAACACTCGTGTTTACGTCAATATTTATGAGCTCTACACTTGCTGGACGCAGACCGTTGGGTCAGTAGTTAAAATACCGTGACTAAAAATCGTGGGGTCACGCTGAACCGCGCATGCTTTACAACAGGAGATCCCTCAAGTTAATGCCTTCATTTATGTTAACCAAAGGACAAGAAACAAAAGTATCGTGTATATTTTATGAACGTATGTGTTCTGACTTGCTTATTGTATATGATATTAAAGAAAACTACGAAAACAGCTCAATATTACCAATTAATTGATTACAGATCATTATTTATTTACTTTCCAAAATACCGAGATTTGTTCACATTATAAAAATAAAAAATTAAAATAAGTATAGCAAATACCAAACGTTAAAGTCGTTTGTCAACACTCACTCAATCCTTACGATGTGCCAACATAGTTTCTGACTGACAGGTACACAAATAAATAGAAATAACATTTCATTGTAATGGGCGTATTCTTCGATTAATTTTGTAAGTTCCTTCGATTTTTTTACCGCAAATAAACTTAATTTATGTTCGAAAAATATTAATATCGAATAACCTAATATGTACATAAAAAGAAATACTTTAAAAATTATATTCACATGAGACATAAATACTTAATATGTAAAATAATTTAATGCACGTTTATTGACGTATCTCTTTTATAAATATCTCCTTTTTCTGTTAACGTATTAGGAATAAAGACATCTAGTATGATTAGTACACAAGGTTATTTACATTTATGAGAAACAGCACGAGTGGATAATATTATACTCTATTATTTGAATACAATCATTGATCAATTCTTTAATTAAAGCGGCAGACATAATGATAGATTTAAATTATATAGAAGATTCATAATCATACCGTGATTTGGCAACGCGGCCAAAGTGTTTAGTCTGGACTACTTAATTGTGTCACATTTGTTTGTTAAATTTATTTCACAAGTTTTTTTCATACGTTTAAATTGTCCTTGCAATACATTGGATAATAAATGTCTACATAATTAATTTGTGGTCGTTGAGGCGTTTGACAAGACTCACAACTCAGCAGCCACACTTATAATACTTCTAATATATGATATGTATATATTATTACTAGCTAATATTATAACCCGGTTTCAGTCGAGATAGATTCAAATTCATCCGGTAATTAATAACACGTGCACTTCAAACCGTATGGTTATTTATTACAGTTTTATCCCTTGGGTAATCGGTATAGTTCGAGGAGATGTGGATATTTCCTTTACGCAATATATTCAAAATATCTTCATGCATGCATTCCTTATTGTTCTCCCAAAGCGCTTTTGTGTGGGAGGTTTTTTAAATGAGAGGACTGCTGCACAGGTGATCGATTTTTCAGTTTTAAATCCGAAGTGCAGCTTCCATTTATCTATCATTCTCGTTTAGCCCAAATGCCTCGTCACATTTAATTCTATCAACGTTTCTTAGATTACATTTAACATTCTGCGACAACAATTATAGATAATAACAATCTTCTATCATCATGTTTCTGATGTTTACAGTGTAGACACGGCCAAGAGTATCGCCAGATTAAATGCTGTCATCTCCGTCAACAATTATTGCACGTTGATAGTCTCGGCTGTAAACTTTTTTTACATGTCCAATGTCTTCGCGATCCATTATTTTGCAAAGCTTTAAAAATCTTGTCGATGTCGTGTTTGGTGGATAAACTGGTAAAAATACATACGTTGCCCGTTTTCTAGTAGCAAATCAAAACGTGCGTCTGTGGGATTTCGTTCGTGAATGGGAAATCCAAAAATACGCCACATCACTTCATTGCTCGAAATAAAGCGGCCTGCTTCGTATTCAACACTTTCGTCGATACCATTATTACTGGACTGAGCAGCAAATACACATTGTTCGGAACTCTTGTGGACATCCTTGAGAATATACTTATACTATAGAATCAAACATCTTTAGATGCAAAGGATTGTACGAGACTATCCACCGACATTATTAGATTTCATTATCGCAAATGCTGTTTTCACTGTCTTCTGGCTTCCTTCATCGGTAAAACGGATGGCCATCTGTTGCTGATTGCTTTTACTTAATCAATTAACGCGAATACACTTCGTACATATATTCTATTTTTCATGCATGGAGTCAACTGACAACATTTTGAAAGCGTCAAACTGACCATGCACCATATTCTTAATGACTGTCGATAATCTTTTTTGTCTGCATTGTGAATATCTGCAGAAATCATCAATCTTGGTTTTAACGTTTCTTAGCCAAATCAAAAATGTCTGCCACTAAAAATATACTAGTACTATTTTCAACATTTATATTATAATAATTTTGGTTTCTAAACGACGACAACGTAGTTCAAGGATAACGTAAGTTCGAGGTGGTGTCCCGTAATTCACACGATAACGCTAAATTGAAAATTCTACTTTACCGTTTTGGAGGAGTTCTTGTGACAGACAGACGAACGGACTATTAAATATTATCATATATGTACATTACATTTATTTGGATATTTTGTCTTTCAAAATGTTCTCGCGTAATCCTTAATCATTTTGTGACCTTTTTAATGTAAAATTTGAGTTTAATTATTTACCACAAATTACATTAACAATGACATATTGAGCTGTCACTAAGAATCATCACAATATTTATAAGAACGATCATAACACTTATGTTGGAAATGTTCCAACGTAAGAAATCAACTTCAATCTTAGATTATTTTATTTGTCTCTCATTTCACAGTCTATTCAAAAATACGGTTGAGATTTATTGCCAATATGCGTCAAATTTATGCATGAAGCTTTTGTGCACGTAATATATTTTATGAAACGAGTTTTTTGTGTAAATATCATTAATCATCATTATTCTTGTCAATAAGCACAACTCGCAGGAAATTGGAGAAACTTATAACGTAGCGAAAAACCTATTATACTATGAGGGAGGGGGGATATTTTGCAATTATTTTCAAAATAACTATTGGTTACTTTGAAAAGAGGTAGAGATGTTTTAAGTTTTAACATTGCTTTCATTGCCTTGTATTACACTAAATTCGTGCCCACTGACACAACCAGTTGAATAAATTACGTATTCTTAATTGAATGTAGTTTTAATGTGGACAATGATGCTATGTAAAACATTATATTAAAAAAAACTTAAGCTACCAACTGCTTAAAACTAAAGCCAAACAGATTTTTTTAGTATAAAATTGATGAACACTAATTAACCCTCCAGAGACGAGAGCTTTTTTAAAGTTATATTAAAGTCACGGATAACAATTATTCCTAACAAATATTTAAAAAAAAAAAAACGCAAAGTCGTTGTATAGAAACCTCACATGACTATATGGCCATGCTCATCTTTTTATTAACGTGTAATATAGTGTACGGACAGTAAGTAGTAAGGACGAGCATGGCCACAAACATTCGGGGTTGAAATATAGCTAAACGTGTAATTTCTTAAAATATTTACAGTTTGAGCTCTTCAGATCAACATAATTTCAATACAAATATATTAGCAAAATAACTGTAAATAATTTGATGTAACAGTTTCAAAAATTTCATTAAAAAAAACGGAAATTAAAAAAATCGCATGTACTTTTGGTGGCCGTTTCTGTCCCCACGGCTGATGACTAACTGAAGTCTGTACCCTTCTTAACCAAATATGAGTGAAAGCAACGATATTCAGGTAGAAAAATGATGAATAGTGGGATCAAGAGACAACAGTGTTTACTGTGACCATATGGTCACGCTTGTCCTTGGAGGGTTAATGATAGGGTATATAAAACGTCAGGTTCGTGGCGTAGTGGTCCGCGTCGTTAACTTCCTTGATTTTTTTTTCAATCGATTTATATATTCCTGTTTTAATTAATGTATGAGTGTATGTGATGTCTAAAAAATCCTTTCCACTCTTCCAGACATAAAATGAACTGGCCGATTAATCAACCACTAGTTCTGTTCTAGCCCTGTCCTTCTATCTCTACTCTCTTCGAAAAAGAGAGGTTGAGCAACTGGGTAATAAACTGTTCTTGTAGAAAACCTTATGTTTAGATAATTCCATTCAGATACGATGTACTCCACATTGCAAGCGGACATGGATTAAAAGATATGTAAATATTATATAAAACAATTGGTGCACGAAATTTGAAAAGAATATGTATACTGATAATCATACGAATTACGTATTTATTATAAACAAATAAAAATCAGTTGTCTATAATTAAAATGGTAATTACTTCTTATAAATAAAGATAACTAATCTGTAAATAAATGTTAGTGTGCTCGTAACAAATATATTCATGTTAGTCTATGATCTATGAATAATGTTAAAATGTTTTGACAAGTGAATGTCTACAGATTTAAATAATGGGTTATTTCAAGTTTTGATACACTTATTTACTAATTGTCAGTTCAAGTCCACCCATGCACTTGCACACCTAAAGATGCAGAACTTAACAAAACTTCTGTGAATGTACATAATTTGAACGATTCAAATGTAATATTAAAATTCCACCCTGCACCTTCAGTCGAAATCTTAAATCACTCTATGATATTTTGTACAAATAAATCAGGGCTGTGGATTCAAAGTCGTGGAGTCGAGCTGTTTTATTGGAGTCGGATTAGTTAATAACTTTGAATACTTTCTAAAAAAAAATGTGAATTCAAATCGGTAGTCAAAAGTGGTGCCATTGCATGCTACTAAGCATAAAAATATTTAAAGTCCTGTTTTAAGCTAAGGTCAGAATCGGAGTCGTCATATTTCGTAGTGACTCCACAGCCCTGAAATAAACAACGTATGTTGATACGTATTTCAATATCCTCTGCATGTTGCTGGTTTACTCATCGACAAGTTTATATGTCTTGAACAAGTTTATGGGTTTATTAATCGAGTTGACTTATGCTATTTTCGCATACGAAACACGCCAATAGCTCATGCATTTGCAGTTGGACGGGATCGTTGGTTTTGAGTTATTTTTGGTCTGTGAACACAGTATGTGTCTCGTTGATTCCCTGAAGTATCGATTTGTGATTGAGGGTTCATAAGAATAAACTCTAAATATGTAAAGTTTATTTTATAATATGATTTATAACCCGTATACACTCCTATTAAAATTGTTCGAAAAGTAACATTTTTTAAAACTTTTTACGATATAATATATGACATTTAATAATCTTTTACCAGGGCATCTTCTAAGCCACGTTTAATTTTTTTGTCACTAGACTCCAAACAAAACACAAATAAATATCGTATTAGACTTGGGATTAATGCGGAAATTCAATTGTGTAATAAGAATTATATGCTCTCGTTATTAAAACAATATCGAAATAGCTATCAATCTATATATATAAAATAATATTTGTACAACTAAAATACTTTTTTCACCTTACAATGGAACTCTACCAGGTTAATGACAATTCAATCAATAAAGCCGATGGGGCTACTCAGGAATTCTTTTTGCTTAAAAAAGTTGTGTTGAAGGCATATGCCGAAATAGCTTTCAATCATAATACAGGCGGACCTCTACTTTCTCACAATTCGCTATTTCGCACAAATGAAAAGATAACTAATCGCAGAAAAAATCATCAAGACTTAAACAATAAAAAATATGAACGAAGCTTTTATTCATCTACATACATTTTTTAATATTATGGTAGAATTTGATCCCAATTGAGAACGCATATTTCAAGTGCGCATATATAAAGCACTGCATGTTACAGAACTCTTTCTATGAAAATAATAAAAAAGTTTTAAATACAAGTAACTAACTCCTGACAAGTTTATAAAAAATATATAATTTTTATCAAATACATAAGTAAATTTTAATAAATAAAAATTTTAAAGGACAATATTTGGTATTTTTTTTTACATCGCTCTACTTTCAAACATTCAACATTCGCACATATTTTCAGGGACCAATTGTGTGCGAAAGTGGAGGTCCGCCTGTATATTATAAAATATTGTATGTAAAAAATTTGCTCACCTTATAATATAATATTTCTTTGAATTTTAAGCGAAGGTGTAAAATAAATATACATATAAAGATTATTACTTTTATGATAATTTTCTACCTGTTGGATTTTTTTAGTTTAGTGTTTGGTTAATTAAGCGACATTTATAACACTTAACATTGCATGGGAGTTTAACAAACACGTTACATTATATTTCTGTCACATTGTGTAAAGTGAATAAAACAACGATTATTATTAAACTGACCACGATAACGTGTGCTTGCTATCATTTAATTTTCCTGTGTGTGTATTATGTATGTCACGCTGTTAAGTCACGCCAAGAACCGTGACCGTCATTTATATTTTGTTTGCCTTTGATTCTTTTTGCCTATGGTCGGGCTTGTGTTCCAAATATTCATGTGACCGCCGTGTCTGCCTACTCGGTGTCATTCACATTGACCGACGTAGTAATGAAAACATGTGTCTATGAAAAAAATAAATTATTATGCAAAAACTTGCGTAGAATTTTTCGTTTAATCAGTGGGAGGTAAGTAAGTCTTACAGAACTGGTTCACCTACTCGATTTTAATAATCCGAGTTCCACTACAGTAAAAGCAGTTTTATTTATTTTTTAATATCGACTCTGGAAAGGGAAAAGGACGTAACCCACACATAAAAAACGTGATTTGATGATTTTGGGCCATATGCAATTTATGAATTATACACAACCTTGCAGTGCACGGAGACTTCTAAACTGGTGTTTAATTGACATAATCTAATATTAATTAAATAAGTTGACTAAGAAAAACCTTTATTTCAGTTTTTTTTCTTGGTTTTAATTTTTTACAAGGTCATCCTTTTCAAACTTAAAAGCTAATTTAGATACTAATTCGGTATTTGCACTTTGCATCCTTTGGATAGAATGCGTATCAAGTTTGATACATTGTGATTATCGAAAAAAACCTGTTTTGAAAAACTGTGGGTTACGTTCTTTTTTCTTTCCACAGTCGATATGATTGTGATTATTTCTTATTAGTCATTATTTTTGACAGTCATTCGAAACATTGAATTTGCAGTTTAAAAAGTGAATAAGCTATAACTTTTTGAAGTTTATTAACAGTGATTATTATACTGATTGATACCTGGCCTCCATAGCTGAACGAAACCATTCTATATTTATATGTTAATAAATGAAAAAATATATATGTGGCATTATATCTAATGACGATAATGCCCCAAATATTTAAAGTTATACAAGAAAAACTCGAGACAAATTCGAAGAGAATGGACATCACACACACCCACATCTTAGGTCTTAAATTGAAATTTAAAAAATCTTAATTTGACATTGACTTCACTGGGAATTGAGCCTAGATCCGGTTGGTCGGTAGAGCAAGCTCTAACCAACTAGACCACAGCTAGCAAATTATAATATGAATAATATTGTTATAGTTTGTACATATTATAAATATGCTATTTTTTAATATCAACAAATTAACAAATACTGTTAACTTTACAGCTCATAATTTCGAATGTTTCAATTAGTTTTAAATTTATAATCACATTACGTACAATCGATAAGATATTTAAAGTCACTCAAGATCGACTCGATTTTAAAATTTATTAATAATATACTTCCTTGTCTTCCTGATTATTGATTTGTATTTTTATAAAAAAGAGATATTTGTCGTAAATGTATTTTATAATGTCCTTCTATCTTCAAATACAAATCCAGGCCTTCTATTTATATTGTAAACAATGTACAATTGCTTCAAAGGCTGCAAGATTTACATAGTGGATCATCGTTTACCTTTCGTTAGTTCCCATGTATGCAGTCGTGTTCGATCGCCCTTGACCCCGAGGCTTAGTTAGTATCAGGCGCCCCCGTACCGGTCCGTGTGGGTCCGTGGTCAGTGGCCGGCTAGAAGCTCCCCTCGCAGTACACTCACATACGAAACCCACTGCAGCATTAAGCGATATACTATCACACATTACCAATTACAGTACTAGCCACACTTAAAACACTTCGACAACGCAAATCCTTGTTACATTTTTGATTTTCGGCTTGAACAAGAAGGTATCCTGAACACACCGTCTTTCACTTTGTTTACAATAAGCCTAAACAGCGAATAAATCGAATTAATATCATGACATTATGATTACATTATTTATATAACCTTGTTTTAATAATATTAACTAGGTAAATATTATCATTTATTTTACTCTTTCTGAAAATCGAATTATCATGAATAAATAAATTTTGTGAAAAATATCTTAATGTTAATAATTTCCGGTTATTTTGTATTTAATGAGGTACTCGAAATGTAGCTCTGGATTATTATCAATGCAAATTTATGATAACCCGTATTATCTACATTTTTTTTTATTTCCCCAACACCGCAGGTCATGTTGTACCGCTTTATAAAACATTGTGGAAAGATAATGTTTTTAATTTATACAAACATAGTCCATTTATGGAGTTATACGCAAAGGCTGAAATGACAATTTTAATAATCGAATGCCATTCTACTTGCCATCATTAAATGCATACTATGAACGTACGCCCTTGGGATCTTATATTATCAACATAGGAAGTGGACATGGATAAACAATGTATCTATTCGGAATTCTTTACGTTTTTTTTTTTACATTTCGACCAAGACGAACACAATGGGCTGAATAAATCGTTCGAGAAAAAATATTATCTCATTACCAAGTTTTTTTTATTATTCCATTGTTTTCTTTAAAAAAAACATGGCACACAGAAGGCGTAACCGAAAAACCCAAAACATACTTGACATAAGACACATTTTTTTTTTTGTTAAACGGAAATCTACTATGGTGCATTAAGATTTGCGTTGTTTACGAACGAAAGAATACAAACGTCAATCAACAACATTCAATGACCGAGTGTCACTCGTTGACCTCTATGGATATATAGACTCTTTGCGAATCACTCGCTTTCCCAATCGTACACTGCTTTATCAATGACATGTGACCGAGTAAGAAATCAAATGACTCGCCAAAGATTCTAATAGAATGAAGCCGCGAGTCATTTATTTTCTTTACGGAATCGATGAGAACAGTCAACTTGGAATTGCTCGACACAATTTGGTTAACTCCGATTTAGAATGATATATGGTAAAAATCAGTGTCAAAAAAATGTGCAAGTTCCTGTGAAACTTGTATTTATAATGGAAACCTCATATTGTTTAACTCTTTGTAATTTAATAGCCATAGATAACAACCACCACTTCAATGAAGAAGCATTTTTGTCATTAAATGCCATGACTCAAATTTACTTGTATCAAATTATTAAAACAAAACAGTCTAAAACAAAGCTGTAGTCGTCCGAATATTGACGACTTGGAGTCGTCTTACATTTCTGAAAAAGACCCAATTAAAATTTTATCTTTGTCATTTAAAATGACTTCACAAATACTCGATAAAGATATTATAAGAAAAATAGCATTTGATTGGATCGATACTAACTTTGCCGAGAATTCTACCCGGAACTTTCTTATCATTAAGTTTATCTTAGGAATTGTAATTCCGGTTTTTTATTATTTCATATTAAATACCGGTATTTCAAATTCCAAACAAATAACACGGCTTATTGGGATTGCAATGCCTGATGAGTAAATCAAAATCGATATTTCGATTCTCACATAAAATGTTGCCATCAAAATATATATCATAATCGGGTGATTTTCATAAATATCTTTTTCTTCGGTTTTTTTTTAAATAATGATAAACCATTGACAGGCTCATCAATTCTAGAACTTTTCAGAAATTTTATCAGAATTAAAATATTTCAATTAATTACGAATAATCTTATTAAAATCGACTTTGGTTACTTTTCAATATCCACCAAAATTCCGATTTTTTTTAATTTTTAAAAACGGCATTTCGGTATTGAAAAAACTCAATGAATACCGGAATCCCAGTTTTGGTGATACCGGCATTGCGATCCCTAGTTGAACTCATTGAATTAATAATTCGTCATCTATCTGGGGCCAATACATTGGGACAATTTAATTGATATAAAAGCTTCTTAGAAAATTAATACGATTTATTACAGCTTAATTGAATTGTGTCAGTTTAGCTTCTGAAAACATGTGGGTGAGTATGAAGTATAACTATTTTATAGATAGCTGCTGTTATTATTGTATAACTGTATTGAAGAGCTAGTTTGCAATGGCGCCGTAATTTGATCGGATACGGGGTTGCTAGGAAACCCTACCAGACCCGAGTTTCTTGGAAAAGCGGTGAACACTCATAATAATAAGGTTTTATATTCTTATCTATTTCAGTTTATGTTTTGTTTTATATATCGAAAATTAATGCGCATTTCGTAGCAATGATTTCGTAATATCTTCTATTATACATACGTTTTTGTTATAACGAATTTAATTCTTTCCTGCACTGTAATATTTTCATATCAGGATAGAATTCCAAAATAAATATTATTATTATCTTTTGGTTGTTTTTCTATAAACATCGTAGAAATTTGCAAATACGACGTAATGATATTTGAAATGTTTTCATGTACATATGTTACAGAACGAAAACTTATTTTTTTTGAGTAAGATTCTTTACTTACTGTAAATAAAATATTACACAATATGTGCAAGCATAGGAAAATTTGTAAGTAATATCCGAATGATATAAACCTAAAAATTACATTTAAATAACAATTTTTATATATTGTAAAAACATTAATTTTTCAAAAATATTTAACATATAACAGATTTTTTCTAATATAAAATTAAATTCACTAACTTTGTTGTGTTACAATATGTGGCACGTGTTTCGACTCTTTGAGAAGCATTATCAGACAACATCGCAAGGTTTATGAATAAACTAAAAATTTGTTTCAAATTCTTAAGTTATAAATAAATTACAAAATAAAGGTCGAGGTTTTATTCTTTTCTACTGGGCGCAGAGAGGGGGCATGATACAAACATTAACAGTACTAATTACATACATTAGGTGCGGTAAATCGCAATGGAAATAAATTAAACAATAGTGACCCGCCTACCTTATTTAAAATGATGTTTCTTTTCTTTTGATGACTTTATTAGTTTCTAATAATCTTAAACTATTGATTTTTAATCCTTTAGTATTTACTAGATGAAGTGTTTCAACATTTTTATTTTTATCAAGATGTGATCATTTTCTATCAAATGATTCGCAAACTCTGAAAAAAATATTGCTTTTTAGACATCACTTACGTGTTCTTTATTTTTTTATCTTTCTATCTATCTGCCCTACAGAAGCAGCTTGACAGCCTTGACAGGTGAGGCGATATATGCCGCTCTGAAAAAATGATTCTAACTTATCTTTACTATTTAAAAAAAGTTTCCCTATGTTCATTGTATAAAAAGCGGGTTATAAGTAAATTATTATTTATACAAACATACTACCTATTCACAACAAAAAATATATACGACTACTGAAGTTATCTGCTGAAAAAAAAAACAATCGTGCAGAAATTTAAGAATTCACATAGAAAACTTGTAATATATTTTTCTAATGTGTTTGTGATCTTCTGTAGAGTTGTTCTTTGTGTAGTTACGAGCTTTATAATCTACGTATAATGCATAATTTGAGATTATTCTTTTAAAAATTCTCAACAATATTACGTTACAACTCACGGTAGATATTTAAAAAGTTTTGTTACATTAACAATTTCTTAAAGCGATATTCTCGATTTTTTTTTTCAATATAAAAAACATCGCGAATCCGTAGTCCATACAAAGTATGTAGTGGCATACTACGTAGAATATATGTTAATAATACACTCAAACATGTAAAAGTGCACATACGCACACAGTTGGTGGAATGTGCACGCACACTTGCGCACCAACACACTACTGGCAACAACGAGGTCATTGAACTGTTTACAGAGGCAGTAATATCCAACCAGTTAAAAACTAGAAGACTTCCACTATTTTATCCTGTGGAATACGAGTACGACGAGCGTAAGGATGTCAATAGTGGATATTTAATTTTAATTGTAGGACGTGTTGTATAAGATGTACACATAATTATAAAATAATTATAGGTTTGTCTTCCTGCTTCGTTGGCTTTGAAACCAATAAAACCCACACGCTGTTATTATTAATCAATTGAAAGAATTATTTGTCATATGTAGATATCTTTTAATTACATCATATTAAGTCAACGTGCTTAGCTTCTGCGTCTAAGAATGTAATACCGGATATTTCGTTATTGCAAATACCGGTATTGGTTAAATAAAATAAATACTACCAAAAGGGATCTCAACACCCGGACAAATAAATCAATACCAATAGTTTATATTATCTCAACCATACGATACTATTTTTATTAATTACCTTACAATTTATTGATGCTTTGAATTTAAATTTAACTACCTTAAAAAGATAGTAATCAAATATAGAAAATATGAATTATTATTCATCTGATCTTCCGGCTGTAAGAGTAATAAGCCACTTATGTAACCCTCTTTGGACGAACAGTGTACCTTAATGTTTTAGTATATTACTACTGAAATGGTAATTTCTGGTCCGTAGTGCAGTTGTGTACTTCGTTGGTATCCGTAACGAATCTGACGGGCTTGAATCACAGTACGAACAGAATTTTTTCAATCGATTGCTGTTCGAAGGCATAGATGTTTTTTATTCACTTACCCTTCTAATCCTCAGATAACTCTCTTCTCTGAAAGAAGAGAAATTCTCTTCGAAAAACGGGTAAATTTAGTAACTGAGTAACAAGCAGTTTTTGTAGAAAAATTTCTGTTGAGATACCACCATTAGGAGGCCATATGGTCCACGTTGGGAATGTACATATTTTTCATTTCCAAAAACCGGTATTTTGGTATTGAAAAGGCTTTCGATGTATTATTTGTATTGAAATCCCTAACTGGGTCGTAGCACTCGTAGAGCACTGTTCTAGCAGGTTCGAGATAGAAATCATATGTTGTTAAGATTTGTGTTTTTTAACGTATATTTTAATTATTTCTTCAACCATGTATTTATTATAAACATGATGTAAACTTTTGCATATTTAGTTTACGAAAAATACAACCGAATAAGGCAATTTAGGAATAAAACATCAATATCCAGGAAGCTACTTCTTACCCACATTTGATAAACTTTTCTTGTATCACCTTATTTGTATTATAAATAACTTAGGATCTTCGCAAATTTAAGTATATTATAATCATTATTTAATAAGCTGACATGTTCGTAAAGTGATAAAGAAAAGGTTGAAGCATCTTACCGCAACTAAGTAGATTTTCTGCTCTCAGCGTTTCTGCGAATGGATACGAAAATGATTATAAGAGCCGCTAGAGTAATAGGCAACAAAGGCCGGCGTCTCTTACTATTTCAACACAGCTTTAAGTTCATTCGGCAATACCTTGCGTCCATTTACTAGCATCTTGATTAACTAATTACGGGGTAATTCGAATTATATGTAATATAGTATGTCACACAATTTTCATAATTTTTTCAGTGAGATATTTTTTAAAATTCATGATTATGGAGAATAATCGTCGTCATTTTCTGAGCTACATCACATGTAAATTCGATTTAACAATAACATATCAAAGATATTGTGTGATAAGCTCAGAATTCTCCTCTTTTGAAATAGCATTTGGTTGATTCGATTTTTTTTACAAAACTGCATAATTGATGTTCAACTGTTTTAATTGATTATTTATTCACTCATTTCCATATCTCAATAAAAACATAAAAAAGTATATGTTTGTATGATATTATTCATCTGAGACATATTTTAAAATATTTAAGTTTCAATCTAGAACCCACCTTTTAGTAAAACATACTCACATACCTAATAGTCTACCCCTTTTATTTTACCGTAAATTACCGGTAATGGGACGAATTATTAACCGTTTACCGGTAATTAAACTTTGACTGTAAAATACAAGCCTTACTTAGAACACTCAAAAAATCAGTTTGATATTAAACGTTACTTACAAATCGAAATACACCAAGATTTTAATGAAAGAAATTTGCTTGCAAGTTAATAAAATGTTGCGATAACATTGGAGTATTTTTTAACGAACCACGTCCGTTGCCGCTTTGTATCTGCTACCATAGGGAGCAAAACCGGCAACTATCACTGTATTTTGATACGGGGGATGAAAACGCACGTGAAGGAGGACGGGTTTGGTTTTTTTACTCGGCAAATAGTCCGGTGCTTCTGCTAAGTGCATTCTACCAGTCATCTTGTTTCAGCGGATGCATAGCTATAATTATTACGATAATCACACACATCTTAAACATCGTTCTCCGTAGTAAATGATATTGCGATTAAAGCATATCTTAATTACAGGTTTTCCCATTCAGAGTGACATTTCCTTTGCAAATGTCATACCGAGAATGGATTTATGACCTACGTTCATTGTAAAATGTCCGACAGTCACCGCTAGCTTAATATGTTGTTTGCAAAACAATATATTATTCATCTACAAGAGATGAAAAACCTGTTGTCTTATCTTTATATTGTCAAACTTATTACGACATACCTATTGCTCTTTATAATTATAGGATTTTATCAGTTTTTTCGTTAAACGCAATGTGTCAAAATGGTTTTTGAGCTTAAAAATTTGTTGATTTTTATGTGTATTCATTCATTAAAATATCGCGGCAGTCAAGTTATACAAGACATACGAAAATGGGACACAATTTCTTTCAACAGTATTTTTACTGTACGCAACATGAATTCATTCATTACATACTTTAATTTCGTGCATTCGCCTTTCTCATGGCGGTCTTCAATTTCAAACTTAAATTCAAAGATATTTTTTTTATTATAAGAGAGAGAATACTTAAAAATATTGATGGCAAAAGGAAATACTTGTTTTCGTGGCTGTGGAGTCGGAGTCGTAGAGTCGCGGTATTTTGGCCAGAGTCTAAGTAAAAAGAAAATAAGCCAAAGTTTTGACTTTGCATGCTTGGCTGACTAAAATGAAATTATTGAAAAAATTCCTCGTAGTCGGAGTCGTCTTTTTTTACACAACTCTACAGCCCTGCTTTTTTAAATAAAATCCAAACGTGAATACTTTAAATTATGAAGTAATGAAGCAAAATCTGCGGATTTAAATTTTGAATTTAAAAGCGCAACTCAGGATACACTGAAATAGCAGTGGGAAGCTCAGTTCCTAGTCAAATGCTACTACAAGTATTGATATGCCATTGCCAAATTACTTCATTTTAAATGATAGACCAAATAAAATATGTCGATCTTCTTAAATAACGGACACCTTGCAAATAGAAGGTTTAGTGAACATTAATGCTCCATTTTTTGGTTAGGTTAATTTATTTATAATATGCACATATTTTTATTTAAAAAAAAACAAATTGATTTGTCATGGCGAATTTATTATCGTCGTAATATTATTAAATTGCGTCGGCGCGCCATTCTACGTGATGACCGATGGACACAATGAAAAAAATCAATTCGATCTCGTAATTATAATACCATAACATTTTTTGTTGTGTGCACACGTCCCATATTCCGTATTATAATATTTTCCTGGCATTAACTTTATTGTTGATGTGTATTAAATTGCGGAAACACGTTGTATAATTTCAAAATAAGTACCCTCGAGGTGAACCGTTACAACATTATCAACTAAATGGAAAACGTGCAATTTTCGTTTGATTTATCAGAATTTTATTGCAATACTTTTTATCAATGTGTTGCTGAAATTATCATGTGGCTGTTACTCCTTTTTGATAACGATATTTAGATTGTTTCTTTCTCGTATTCCGCGTGACTGATGATTGTGTCCACTCTGTAATACTGCAAAAATCTGAACCAATTTAAGACTGATACTAAGTGTGTTCCAGTATTATTTTTCATCTTGTAGCTTAAGTCATTTTACCACCACTCTCTTTTTTGGCACACTTCCTAGTACCATAAAAGTTCCGAAACTTAATGTTGCCTAATCTTAACATAAATGAAATATATCGGCTCCTATGGCGTAGAGGTTAGCGTTGTGGGCTTCCGTGCCGGATTTCACATTCTTTCATCTGTGATTTGTGATGTCTTAAAATTCAATCCCACCCTTTCCGATCCTTTAATAATTGGGAGCAGCGTGATTAGTTAACCACTAGTACTGTCCTAACCTTATCCTTCTATCCTTACTACTCTATTTGAAAAAGAGACGTTTTGCGACTGAGTAACAAACAGTTTTCGTATAAAAACTTTTATTGAGATATATCCATTAGGAGGCCATATGCTCCACGTTGGGAGCAGGCATGGATCAAAACGAAACTTATTAACCAAAATAAAATTAGTCAACGATCTCCCAAAGTAAAATGTATTTCTCAAAATAAGACCCTGTTGCAAACATAAATAAAGGCACTCGTTTCAAAAGTATTTGAGTACAAAGTTATTGATTGTTTTCTTAATAATACAATTACGGTTATCGCTTACTCAGCTGTAAGAAATTCCCAAAAATATTAAAAATATAAAAACATACCCCTTTATTTTAAACTAAGTATCTGTTGAAACCCGGGCCGTTAGTGACAAAACTTATGTGAATATACATACATAATTTGAACGATTCAAATTTAATTGAAATTCCACCGAGCACCTTCAGTCGAAACCTTAAATTAGATTTTGAATTATTATCGAACTGACAATGTATTTTCACAAAATTGTTCGATTTGAATACAAAACGAAATGATTGTATAAGTAATCGTCTCATTGTACCAACATTAAAAATACGTTTTGAAATATTTGTCGTGCAAAATTTATTGCTGAATAGTAAACATTCTTTCGCTGTGGTATTAGTGGAAGATTTCAGCATTATCATATTTTTTTTAAATCGATAATTTCCTAGAAACAATGCTGCAGCGAATGCAGTATTATCTGCAGTCGCTTGCGACATGTATCTGATTACTAGAATAAGTGCATTCCACGCAATTTCACTGCGTTCATGTTAAACCTTTTTAATTTTTCCGTGACAAAGCAATTTCACTAGTCGTGACATGGACGGGCGGCGAATGTACTTGCTTTACCTTCCATTTTTGATTACACTATGATTGAAAACGCTGCGTCGGGTTGCCTATAAATCCACCTACTAATCTGATACGCAATGACTTACGCATTGTTTTAGTTTTGTAATGGATGTTTCATGATATGGGCCAAATTTTTTTTTTAAATTTTTAAATATGTATAGAATTTATTGCCATTTATAAATATGTATAGAACGTTTTACTAGCTTAGTCTATTGAGTAACGAGTAAATGAAAATCGTATCTCATAAGGTGGGCTGGAGACGGCTCGGAGGAGCTCGCGCGAGCCCCTTGTTAAATTGTGACAAGGCCGGCGAGCCCCTTGTTAATTAAAGATAAAACAATAATCTCAGATCACATTGGTACATAACTGCAATTTCTGACCTATATTTTATCTACGACAGCTTCAGTATACACAGTAGTACATTTTTACCCATTAAGATTGATAATTGTATTAAGTAACAATAAATCGCTTATTTAAGTATTATATATAATTGTATAGGAGAAATAAAAAATCACTCCTTTCCGAGAACACTGAAAATTGCTTTGAGATTAAGCGAGCCCCTTGTTAATGTATTGGCAGCCCACCGCTGCATAAGACTCGCATAAATCTAATATTTTTAAGTGTTGTTTTCATCACGTTAATATCTAGTTAATTTTTTGGCCAGTAATTTATTAAAATGACTAGAAAGTATATTTAACATCCGGCATATCAAAAAAAGCAAAAATTATTGTATTTTATGTAAATATGTAATTGCTGACGAAATTCTGACGCTTTGTTCATTATGTAATGTAATCAATTCAATAGTGGCGATAATTTTCTAAACAAGTGTTAATTTGTTACTAAGCTACTATCTACATGGTTACTAATTATACGTTATGACACTGATAATAATGTTATCTTTGCACCAAACCTCCCTAGTAATTATTGTGCGGGCTTTTGCGACGATTCCATCTTGGTTTTCGCATATTTTTATATTCGTATTAGCTGAAAAGTCTGTCTATGGTATACGGGCTCGTAATCAGTCTCCATGGCAAGAGTTCAACGTCCGATCGATTAAGGATTGTGAACTATTTGCCTGGCACCTACACAAGACTGGAAGTTGTGATCGAGAATTCTCTAGAAGTATGGAACAATTTTCGCTATCAGAAAATATTTTATTTAGGAAATTTCAGGATTCAATTTTCTGAGATTTTATTCACTTACTGTGTGCTTTATAATAGTTCTAATTTGTATAAAAATTGAAATTCCTTTCTTAATGAGGTTCATATCTAGTATTTGGTATTCGTGTATAGATATATAGATGTACGGGCAATAAGATGTTCATAAGCAAATATTCTCCATTCAAACTAATCGTTCTCTTCCTACTCTTTTTGATGAAAAATGTTGAGTGAGTGACATACAATCATTTCTCAATGAATGCCTACTGCTGAAGTTTATTGTAGTTTAAATCAGATAACTAACTACATATGCTTTCAATTTCATTTTTTATTCTTTATTATTAAAGATCTTAATATTACAATAATGATAAATATTCTCAAATCATATGAGTAAAAAATGTAGTGAAATTACTGAATAATATTCAAGAATTACCACCATTTTATTTGAAACTGTTTTGTTGTTTTATAAATTTATATTTGTCTCTTTATAGTAACGCGTCTCGCGTTTCATTAAGAATGTTTCAAATACGTATATTCTAAATATTGTATTATATGCCGGTGAGTTCCCCTTATTGCAATTATTGATAATCACTCGGCAACCTTATCATAAAGTGCAATACTACTTTAATTGTCAAACCTTAGACAACATGATATTATTCAACACGAGTTAGCAGTTAACATAATCAATACTTTGTGTGTTTACCGATTGTTGTTTCTCTACATATTCACCAGATCATTTAACGTTTTTAGATTACTAGTTGTTATTTTAATGTACATATATTTATATATATCGTCGCATCTAACACTATTAATGAGTTAACTACCATCGATGTACCTTCCTTTCAGTACGTCAGTCAGATAATATGAAATCGATACATAATACCATTGCCTTTACATATTTAAACAGCAAATCCAATAGATTCCCGATATACTGGGAAATTTCATTAATACAAGAGAAATGTTATTCTTTTTCTGCAATCTGGAGGACGGTGGTATTCATTTCAAAACAAGAATTTTTATTTTGTCCTCCTGTAAAATTTGTTGTGTGGGTTACGTACTTTCTTCATTCCACAGTCGATATGTAAAGGTAGACCTGACGGTAATCCGGCTATAGCTGCTACCCAAACGGGGACTATATATTTTCTTATTAACAATAAATAAAATGGCTGTCGATCTATCATATGATTTTGTCTATAGCACATAATATTTGAATTACAATATTGATGACTTTTAATGTTTGTCAGTTTTCCAGCCGTATATTATACTATTTTTAAAGACGGCATTTTCTGCTAGGTTTGCATCGGATACCTACCTTACCACGTGGCTTAAAATTAAAAGACAACGACGAATATTTTACAACAAGATTTTTCTAAATGAAAACAGTTTAACATGATTAGGTAAACTCAAAAATGAGTGTAACGTCTAATTCAAAATACACTATGACCAGGGGTGGGCTGGAGGGGGCTCGCAAGGGCTCGCTCCGAGCTCCTTGTTATATTTGAACGAGGACGGCGAGCCCCTTGTTATTTTAAGAAAAAAAAATATTTTCAGATATATGCATAATGTAATTTATTAATATGCATAATAATTACATTTAAAACCGCAGTACATATATATTCATCTACAGAGGTTTGAGTATAACGCTTGGAACATGGAATTGTAGTAGAAATATAAAATTGGCCTTTCTTTTACTCTTCACTTTTGCAATGCAATATACATAGGTTAATACATTTTTTACCTGGTGACATTAATTATTGTCTAACGGTACATTGCATAGTGTTATACAATATAACTGTTTGTTAACATTATTACGTATAATTGTATAAGAGTAATACAAAAATCACCCCTTCCCCAGATCACCAAAAATATCATTGAAATTAAGCGAGCCCCTGGTTAATATTTCGGCAGCCCACCGCTGACTATGACGTATGTGATATAAGTCATGACCGCAAATGAATGATATAAAACTATCACTTTCATTTTGTTTTATAAACCATAATTTCAATTCAGAGTACCTTTTTATAAGATTCCACCTCGATTTTCTATTCATCGCCTTGCCATAGATAATATTATAATAGAGCTGGCTTCTTTCTTGAATTCTAATGTCTATTGTTCTTCTTTGCGGCGATTTCTCGCAAACTGGTTTCATTTATCTTTGAATTATTATTTGTCAGAGAATCTCAAGAAAATTATAATAAAGAAGAAAAGACTCTTAACTCGTTTTACAGTGCATAAAATATTATAGTAGTACCTAGCTGGTGATTGCTGGCCCGGCAACAACAACCAGCTATTTTATTATGTAAACATTATTAACGATGCGATAAACACTTTTTCACTAAGTATTTTCACTCCCTATCAGCGGTGGGCTGCCAATATCTTAACAAGGGGCTCGGTAAATCTTATCATTTTTTTATTATCCATCTCCGTTCCCAATGTTGAGCATACAGCCTGCTAATGAAGGTATCTCAACAAAAGTTTGTTTTTCTACGAGACCCGTTTGTTACTTAGTCGCTCAACCTCTCTTTTCCAAAGAGAGTAGTAGGGATAGAATGATAAACCTAAGACAGGACTAGTGATTAAATAATTACTCACGTAACGCCCAGTTGAATTAAAAGATCGGAAGAGTGGGAGGGAATATTTAGACATCACAAACACCCATGCTTTCGAACAGAAAATCGATAAAGCAATCGAAAAAATTCTGTTTCGTACCGCTGGTGAAAGGTGAAGGGTGAAGTCTTGTTTCATAATAAAATTTAACCATATACAGAAATTGCATTTATGTGCTAATTTGATCTAGGACGAACGAGTTTCTTATCTTAACAAGGGGCTCTCCGGCCGTGCCAAAATTTAACAAGGGGCTCGCGAGAGCCCCTCCGAGCCCCCTTCAGCCCACCCCTGCTCCCTATGTCATCATATCAGCCCGTAACTGATAATTAAACATTTAGACAGAAGTGGTTGATATGTATATATCATTTAACATCTCTTCTTTCTTCGTGTGAAAAGTTTATTTTTTTAATTCTTTTTTGAATTGCGATATACTGTTATCATTTTTAACATTTTAAAAAAATGTTTGTATTATTAAATAAAATAACGGGGCCCCAATATTTTTTTTTAAAGTGAGGCGTATCGTAAAGCTTTTGGAAATTACTGAAATAATTGTAGAAGGATGATACTAGAACACGACATTAGATATTTCTATGCATGGTTTTTAGAACCAGATTTGTGGAAAAAAGGCGATATGACAAAGTATAGATGTCGATAACCTAGTTCTATAGAATACATACACCTATCACTTCCAAAGAGCAACCAAGACGTTATTATGCTGAAATATAATATAATGCAGCATAATAAATTAAAAATACTTTTCATACTTAACTCAATACAGCCAAATTTAGACTTGTTGCACTCTGGAACTAGGGTATCGACATGAATATTGTACGGATATAGTATGGAGGAAGCATATGGAATGTGATTTGCAAAATAATGCACATGGAGTTCCCGTGAACTTCTTAACTCTGTAGTGATCGCGCCCTTCCGTCTGCAAACGATGGTAAGGGGATGCAATTTACAATTTTTCAAAATCTTTATCGATGAAGGAGACTGGAAGAACCTTGACGCTGGCGCGTCCTGGTACTTGAAGCTCCATAAATTTGATATCCAAAAAAAAATCGACATGAATATTTAAGTTCTTTGCAATATGTAAACCAAACCATTTTTAATTTATTTTATAAGATTAATAATTACTCGATTTATTTGACTTCAAATTTTATATTTATAAATATTTTTTAATCCATGTCTGGCTTACAATGTAAAGCATATGCCATCCTACAGAAGGTGTCTCAACTTGAATTGTTACTTAAATGCTCAACTCTTTTTTCCGAAGAGAGTGGGGATATAAAGGATAGGCTTAGGACAGGGCTAGTGGTCAGCTTATAGCTCTAGCTAGGCCTGTTATTTTAGGACCGGAAGAGTGGGAGGGAATTTTTAGACTGAGCAAACATCCATGTTTTCGAAAAACCGATTTCAAAAATAAAACTATGTTCGTGCTGGGATTCAAACCCGTTAGATCCGTCACGGAAGCGTCCAACGTTGACCACTGTTGTAAGGACCAGACATGAGTGAGATTATTAAATACACAATTAAATAGTGTTTTTTCCTTAAAATAAAAACATACAATGGATAAAAACACTAAATATGTATACACATGACTGTATGGACTTTTTTACCATTTTGCTACTTGGCTCACTTAACTTCTCAAGTGCTCATAAGCACTAGATTATTAGTTTATTATTATTAGATTATTAGTTAAATATTAGTTTAGCCACTCTTCGAAACTGTCTAACTATTATTTCTGATTCGATCGATAAATTGTTCAGTACTAATAAACAAATGAGACATTAATACATTCAATTTATTTATAATTTCATTAATTCAATAATAAGTAGTCGCTATGTTTTCCTGATAAACGAAATTCGTATTTCAGTTTATACTTCTTATATTAATAGTAATATTAACCTATACAACTGGTATCTGGGTGTTATGTTTTTTTTAAATACCTATATGAAGTCATATATTATAATTTATCAAATATCATTTTATTTATATAATTATATGTTAATGTAAAAATGCCCAAAATAGAATGAATGATCTGAAAACTAAAAATGCGCGTTGTTATGCTGGACACACACGATCATTCCGAAATGTAGAAACGTCGGGTAATAAAACGATAAAATGAGACGTTAATTGTTTTTAGCGATGCAGTGTTTCGAATGGCCACAGACGAAGAACAGAGTTCACCACTTCAACCGCCTAAATAAAAACACTCCTAATAAGTAAACTGCCGTAATTTGAATTTTGGCTACTTTGAGTTATGAATGAAGCTTAAACAATTTCATCTTTTCCATCGTCGGAGAAAACTGCGGTTTTATTTGAAATACATTTCACGAGACACCCAAAACTTCAGTATAATTTTAAATACGATGACTAAAAATTGCAAAATAGCACTAACTACAATACCCGGAATAAGTACAAAAGTGTTCCATTGATCGTTTCATATTGTCATGATTATTATTTCCAATTGCAAACAGACAGCAATGACAACGAAAATGAAAAATTGTATTAAATATGAATTATAGCTTTAGCTTCGCAGAAATCATTGGAAAAATACATATTCTTCATACTAAATTCACTTCAAATGCACGCAATTGAGTCCGTTTCAGTTAAAATCGACAATATTCAATAATTGATATAATCAAACATTAGGGTTTTCCATCCATCTAGTTATTATATGGACCTAGATTTTAGTTTTAAGGTCATATGTAGTTTTTTATCCATTTATTGTTTCTGTTCGTCCTGTTAGAATATAATCTAAAATACAATATTCAATTATTGCACTGGCTTCTCAAGTGTCGACACTTGTGAAGCCAGTGCAATAATTGAATATTGTATTTTAGATTTTATTCTAACAGGACGAACAGAAACAATATATGGATAAAAAACTACATATGACCTTAAATCTAAAATCTTGGTCCATATTATAACTTGATGGATGGAAATCCCTAATGTTTGATTATATCAATTATTGATATTGTCGATTTTAACTGAAACGGACTCAATTGCGTGCATTTGAAGTGAATTTAGTATGAAGAATATGTATTTTTCCAATGATTTCTGCGAAGCTAAAGCTATAATTCATATTTAATACAATTTTTCATTTTCGTTGTCATTGCTGTCTGTTTGCAATTGGAAATAATAATCATGACAATATGAAACGATCAATGGAACACTTTTGTACTTATTCCGGGTATTGTAGTTAGTGCTATTTTGCAATTTTTAGTCATCGTATTTAAAATTATACTGAAGTTTTGGGTGTCTCGTGAAATGTATTTCAAATAAAACCGCAGTTTTCTCCGACGATGGAAAAGATGAAATTGTTTAAGCTTCATTCATAACTCAAAGTAGCCAAAATTCAAATTACGGCAGTTTACTTATTAGGAGTGTTTTTATTTAGGCGGTTGAAGTGGTGAACTCTGTTCTTCGTCTGTGGCCATTCGAAACACTGCATCGCTAAAAACAATTAACGTCTCATTTTATCGTTTTATTACCCGACGTTTCTGCATTTCGGAATGATCGT
>CM062824.1:21226458-21250118 GCA_031772345.1 Himalopsyche anomala
ACACGATCATTCCGAAATGCAGAAACGTCGGGTAATAAAACGATAAAATGAGACGTTAATTGTTTTTAGCGATGCAGTGTTTCGAATGGCCACAGACGAAGAACAGAGTTCACCACTTCAACCGCCTAAATAAAAACACTCCTAATAAGTAAACTGCCGTAATTTGAATTTTGGCTACTTTGAGTTATGAATGAAGCTTAAACAATTTCATCTTTTCCATCGTCGGAGAAAACTGCGGTTTTATTTGAAATACATTTCACGAGACACCCAAAACTTCAGTATAATTTTAAATACGATGACTAAAAATTGCAAAATAGCACTAACTACAATACCCGGAATAAGTACAAAAGTGTTCCATTGATCGTTTCATATTGTCATGATTATTATTTCCAATTGCAAACAGACAGCAATGACAACGAAAATGAAAAATTGTATTAAATATGAATTATAGCTTTAGCTTCGCAGAAATCATTGGAAAAATACATATTCTTCATACTAAATTCACTTCAAATGCACGCAATTGAGTCCGTTTCAGTTAAAATCGACAATATCAATAATTGATATAATCAAACATTATAAATTAAAGATTTCTATTTTTATAATTCTATTTTGATAAAAATTTTAGTCTTATGTTTAACTACTATGAATTGATGAAGTATATAATTAGTTACATTTTCGTTTATGTTTTATTTTGCATTGTGAACAAGCATACTTGCTTAAAACCTTGGCTCGAAAGAATCTTTTGTTTTCTGAAAAATTAAAATTATTACATACGGCAGTCGACCTAAACAGTAGCGAAAATGCAGCAAGCATCTGATTATATGTCAAGTTCAGCACACTTTGGTGACTTGATGAATAGGGCTATTAAGTGTTTCTACCATCGATTTTACTTCCAGGGGTGTACTTAAATAAAATTGGTCATATTAAATATATGTGTAGAGTCAAATTCGTTTTAATGTTTTTTATAGACAAAAAATCGATTTATTTTAAGATTATTTACCTAGCTTGTAGTGTAAATGTGCTATATTTGTTTTTGTGAAGTAGCACATAAGACGTTATTATTGATTTATATTATGTATGAGTATAATAAATACCCTAAAAAATAATGAATCTCTTTTGTTCTTATTCTACGCTTATTTTATAACAATCAGAACCGGTTTCAACATTTCACCACGAGCATTTTCAACTAAAAAAAATATATGCCATATTCCTGGTTCTGATGACAATAAAATAATTGTTCTATTATTTTTCAATATAATGCATTTCTAAGTAGAGACATTGAACACTTAAAAATTGATAATTAGTCAATGTATCGTTTTTTCGATTTACACCCCCCCCCACCCCCCCCCAAAACACCCACCCCCCCCCCCCCCCCCCCTTAACCCACACTCTCCCTCCCCCAAACCCCAGCCCCCCCACCCACCCCCACCCCCCCCACCCCCCCGACTACCAACCAACCCCCCCCCCAGCCCCCTACCTTACCTACCCACCCACACCCCCCCCCCCGCACCCCACCCTACCCCCCCCACCCACCCCCCCCCCCACCCCGACCCCACCCCCCCCCCCCCCCCTCTAACCCCCTACCCCCCATCCCCCACACCAACCCCCCCCCCACTATCACCGCCTACCCCCCCCCCACCTACCCCCCCCACCACCACCCCCACCCCCCCCCCCCCCCCCCATTACCCCTTAAACCCCAAAACCCCCCCTCCCCACCCCCCCCCCTACCCCCCCCTTACCCCCCACCCCCCCCCCCACCTCCACTCACCACTTACCCCCCCCCCACCCCAACCCCCCCCCCCCACACCCCCCTTACCCCACCAAACTACCCCCCCCCCCCCACCCCCCCCCACCCACCCCCCCCCCCCCCCCCACCCCCCCCCCCCCCCACCCCCCCCCCCCCCACCCCCACCCCCCCCCCACCCCCCCCCCCCCCCCCACCCCCCCCCCCCCCCCCCCCCCACCCCACCCCCCCCCCCCCCCCCCCCCCCCCCCCCCCCCACCCCCCCCCCCCCCCCCCCCCCCCCCCCCCCCACCCCCCCCCCCCCCCCCCCCACCCCACCCCCCCCCCACCCCCCCCCCCACCCCCCCCCCCCCCCCCCCCACCCCCCCCCCCCCCCCCCCCCCCCACCCCCCCCCCACCCCCCCCCCCCCCCCCCCCCCCCCCCCCACCCCCCCCCCCCCCCACCCCCCCCCCCCCCCCCACCCCCCCCCCACCCCCACCCCCCCCCCCCCCCCCCCCCCCACCCCCCCCCCCCCCCCCCACCCTAACCCCCGCCCCCCCCCCCAACCCCCCACCCCCTAACCCCCCCCAACCCCAATTTACCCAAAACCCCTACCCCCCCCCCCCCACACCCCCACCCCTCCCCCCTACCCTACCCACCCAACAACCATTATTAAATATGTTAAGTACGAAATATGAAAATTTCACATTCCAAGAACTTCATCCGCCCCTGGAGTATTCACTTGTGTGTATTCATTTATTGACATTTTTTCATCACAGACGCCTTGCATTGCAGGATAGCGAACCTATGGCACGCGAGACGATTTTGCAAAAAAATAAAGTGATAATACAAAAAAATCAAAAAAGTTTTAGAAATAGTGTACAAAAAATTCAAAGCATTTGAAACTTAGTTACAAATATTTAAACATTATATAATGATCATAAATTTCAAGTATTTTCCTAACCTAAAAAAATACATGATGAATCTGGATATTAATGAAAAGCCGGATGTAGGGAAAATAATAGAACAATTTGAAAATGCTTTAGAAGGAACAATATAACAATTTTCGGGAAGGTTTGCTCAGTTTCGACAACTTATAGGAACTAAAAGATCTATTATCCAGTGCAACAGTGACAATTTTTTCATAGACTTATTCCTGTGAATCATTATTCTCTTCAATGAACTGACATTATCAGACATAATCATACATAAATCAGACATAAGAAGTAGACTAACAAACGAAAGTTGTATTTCTTGTATTGTATTAAAAGCTACCAACTGTGAACTCGATATAAAACATTTAGCATCTAGCATCCAACAGCAAAAATCTCAATAATAATAAAGTTTTGAAGGTTTTTTTTAAATTTTAGTCTTTTTTATTTTGCCATTAATAGTCATGTGTCATTAAGTAAATTAGACATTTTTTATTTCCATGGCATGTGTTAAAATATATATTATTATATATTTGAACACATGCCATATTATTAAATTTTTAAAAAAGTGGCACTGAAACTTAAAAAGGTTCGGTACCTCTGATATATTTTTCTTACTCATAAACATACATTTTTATTAAGCTGAGTATATGTTTTGACTTATTTATTACCATTTGTCTGAGAACGAAGAACAAAAATAAGTAGGTACATATATTTTTAACCCTTTGAGGAGTATGGCAAAATATGGTAAATATTTTGGTTTCTAATGCTTATTGCCATTTTCTTGGTTTTAATTAAAATGTCATTGTTTTTTCACATATGGGTAAAAAACATTTTTATCTGTGATTTTTGATGATCGCGTTATTTTTATTATTTGTTGCAAATGAACAAAACAATTTTGTAAAAAGGTTAAAACATATTTGTACTCCTAATCCTAATTTAGTAAAAATAAACTCACTACTCAAAGGGTTTAAATCAAAACGATAAAGCAATATCTGCCGATTATGAAGCAATATTAACAATTTCTTAATTTGATAAGTACTATTGAAAATATTATATATATTTATGAAGAATTTGTACATGCGGAATCTATGAATATATGTATAATCGCATATTTTTTTAAGAGAACTAACAAACAGTGTCGTAGAAAACATTTCTTAAAATAAACTTTATTACGAGTCTATATAATCATACAGAGATCTTGCTAAGACAGAACAACCGGTAAGCTAATCGTTCTCACTGCACGTTGCTTTATAGATCGGATAGGGGGATGGAATTTTAGATACCGTAAATATTTATGTATGAAAAATATTACTCTTATGTACTGATTTCACATTACTTCAATAACGATTGTATCCGGCTTCGTTCGTTACAGACATTATAAACTGATGAAAATATAAATCAATACTGTAACACAATATAAGTAAACTTAAGTGGGAAGGATTGTATCTTTTTGCATAATATATACGTCCAATTCTGATGGAATAGTTTTTCTATAACTTGATTATAGAGTACTAGAATCGCATAATTAATATTTTTTTATAATGTACTTGCAATTCAAACTACTTATTATTGGATTTTAATTAAAAAATATATACATATGTATATGATATACCTACACTTCGACTTGAACTTCCAACCTGTTGGATATTCTTTCATTCCGCAAATGTTTGCAAATTGTTTTGTTTTATTTAGAAATTTAAACATTTTTACTCGTATGTAATGGGTCATAAAGTATGAATGGAGATGTATAGTTCTTTTAAGTGACGTTTTAAACGTTTGAATATCGGGCGTGATGTAGTTAGCAAACATAATTCACTCGATTTTGACTTTAATGAGCTTGATTTATAGCATGAGCTGAACTTTTAATGAGAAAATAAGATTTTTCGCGCTCGTCAGTGGCCGGCCTTAAGTGTATGTATTATTATATTTTATCATCTCTCAATTGCCTTATACTTAAGGTAAAAGTTAGACTAAATCCAGATGTTTTATTGCTCTTACCCGAAAATAAATCATGCATCGTTTATGGCGTCTAAATCTGCTCTCAAAATTATACATTATGAGGAATGATGGGTCGGTGACTCTATCAGCGGTTTTACTCTTCAATCAACCTTCACATTTTAATCAATGATTATTTTTGGGTTGCATATACATACTTTGTTTGCATGTTGGTGTGAATTTTAATTTCGTATTTCACCGTCCATATTCGTCAATCAAATAAATAATAAATAAATACACATTAAGTGTGCATCAGCCGTGGGGAACCGGTGGCATTGTGTGTTCAGAAATGGGGACTTCTTTCCTTTTATTAAACATTATAATATTTATTTGATCGTAAAAACGATTAGGTAGTACATGAGGAATAGAAATATTTAACAAATTTCATAATAAATGTGAAGTTTAACTCAATTTAGTAAACATACTTATTATATTTGCCTTTTATACCAAAAATACATGAAGAATCAAAGATTTTACTGCATTTAAAATAAATACATTGTTGAAACGCATGCAAAAAAAATATGCTCATTTATTTTATGATTTCCGATTCTAGTTTATGAATATATTATAATCGCAAAACGAAAAATACCTTTGTAACGTCACAAAATCTATGTATATATATAATACACACAAAAACAATTACATATATACACATTGAAATACTTTAAAACATATTACTCTTTAGAACTCACTCACGTCAACATGAAATATGTCGATATCTGAAGAAATATCGTTGAAAAATGTTTAATGCCATCACTAAAGCAGGCTGATTCTGTTGTCCAGGAGAATGTATAATAAATGTCTTCGATTATTTAGATATTAACCAGAAGCATACAGGTTAACAATAAAATAACTGTTTTTATGTAGTTTTTTGGGGTTTAAAAAATACGAAGAAAGCATTTATGACTAAAATTTCAATCTAAAGTTATTTGAATGAAATCGATAAAGTTTTACTATCATAAATGGGCATCAGAACAAAGCACCTTTGGCGTCAAAAATCGTCAAACAGGATTAAAAGGGCTTAAATAGAAAAGGTTCCCCACCCCTGGTATGAATAAATACCTAACATTAGTCAGCAGTGTTTTTTTTAATCTTTGCGCACTTATATACCGCAATCAACACTCGGCGTCTGTTACGCAATTAGAAAGTCATACAAACGCCTGCAGATTAGTTTTGCAATGAAAACTTTTGCGCATTTATTCATTTATTCATATCCATACTAATAAATGAACCAAAGTGCGCTTAATGCATTTAAAAGCATTACTTGCGCATATTTTATGTTCCTGAATTTGGGGGGTTATTATCGATCTTGCAATCGATTTTTAAATGTAACTCGTAAGTAGAAAATGTCAGGAAAACTACCAGCATTTTAGAAAAAAATCGTGTAGAAATAGGAGAAATCTCGTTGAAAACATGGGGTCACCTATATCCCAAATAGTGTAGACCAGCGGTCACCAAACTACGGCCCGCGGGCTGGATCCGGCCCGCAGAAGATTTTCATCTGGCCCGCGAAAAGTTGTTGATTTTTGCATAGAAATTATTCATATAAGAAATATTTATTCATGATTTAGTTTTGAATTCAAGACAACTATTTATTTCAAATCATCAATTGTCATACAACTATCTGGTAGGGGATTCGAATTGAAGGAAGTTGGATAGAAATTGGAGGCGAGACGACTAGATGTTCGTTTACTCAAAAATTTCTCGAATATTCTCATTTATTAAAATTCTAAGATGGGCAAATTTTTTTTTACATTCTTATTATTATGTAACCACATAAAAAGAAATAATATTCTGGTTGGGTTCCAATAAGAATTTATTTGTCATACGGCCCCTTTAGTTATTAAAAAGTTCAATCCGGCCCGCTTCTCTAAAAGTTTGGTGACCCCTGGTGTAGACCAGGGGTCGGCAGACCGTGGCTCGATTAACTTAGCTATGTATATATATATATATATAAAGCTGATTTAATGTAAGTTTAATTAAACATAGTTGTGACGAAGGTTTACGTTGAAATAGCTATCAACTATACATAAAATAATATTTATGGAACTACAATAATTTGATATTTTTTTACCTTATTATAATATCTCTACTAAGTAAATTTCAATTCAATCAATTAAAAAACATGTAATTTAAAATTGAAGAAACGTGGTGTATGATATGGTGTGTCGGAGTCGAAAAAAACTAATAACTTCGATTATTTTTTTCAATAAGGGGAATTCAAATCGCTTGGGTCAAAAGTGGCGCTAATTCATTAAAATCATATTTTAAACTAAGGTCGGAGTCGTCTTTATTCTTAACGAAGCCACAGCCCTGGAAATAAACAGCCTCCATTCACTAGGGAACACATTGTTCCAGAACATGTCATGGAACACAAAATTTACGTGTTCACGTCATATCGTGAAACATTTCACGTGACCCGAGATAGGCTTCTATGTTCACGGTCTGAGAGCGACCGCATACGGAATATGCGATGCGCCTGCAGCTATAGAAGAATTGTCAAAGTAATATTATTCTATTTCATCATTAGGATTCACATTTCATCATCATTGCGAGAATATATACGTATACAGCATTGATAATCATAAACTCATCGGGAGTTATTTTAGATATTTATTTTCGACTTTGAAATGTCTCCTTATGGTGACAGCTGTCAAAATAAACGCTTTTTCATAAGTTATTTTACTCTATGGTTTATAGTATGTTGCATATCGACACTTAGTGTCAAGATGTAACTACCAAATGTCAAAAATTAGTTAAGAACGCAGTTGGCTGTAAAATGTTACATTTTATATAATGTCAAAATTTTGTGTCCCCTGATTTGAAATGGCAATTATATTTCAAATCAGGGAGATTCATTTTGGTAGTTACAACATCTTGACACAAAAGCCATCGATATGGTGTAAAAGCTGTCATAGTGGATGAAAAAATAATTGTATTTTCATTGTAGGAAGCTTATAAAAAATAGTAGTTAACTTCACTCGCATTGTTTGCATCCAACAAAATCAAATAACGTTCGTTCGGACGCAACACTGACCAACATAACCTCAACGGGTGATGTTTATGTGACCCCTCGTGTGTTCAAGAAAATGTTCTGGGACATTGTTACCGAGTCCGTGACGTAGATTTTCAGGATCATTTGTTCCCAGGTGGATGGATGGCCAGCAATATGTGCAAGCGTTGAATGTTCCTAATCACGTCGATTCATTCAATGAGTAAAGAAATTTTACGAAACCTCTTTTACTACTGACATAATTTCTCTACATTTTATGAATGTGTGTTTAAGTGCCTGCTAGATGTGATTAAAAAGTAAACTCTACATTTTCCCTTTTTTCAATTCCATTTATACTTTTACTTCAAAGCATTCAAATAATTTAAGAGTAAGCAAGCATCCATCGATTGCGGTTTTCGTCTTAGAAATTGATTCACGTGTAAGTAATTCAAATAGCTTCTTAGTAATTTGTTCATTTTTTGATTTCGACAGCCGTTCTATAACATCGTATTTTTTTAATTTAATTTATTTATTCAGTTCTAGGTAATTCATCGCATTTTTCCTAGCAGTAAATATAAAATAAGTTATTTTTGTTGGTTTTACACATTTGTTGGTTTTTTTAAATATCGTGTTGATACCAGGGCTGTGGAGTCGCGTGAAAAAAAGACGACTCTGACTACAGCTTTAAAATAATTAACGACTCCGACTCCGGGGACTTTTTTAATAATTTCATTTTAACTTATATATATATGAATATCAGATCATCTTTAGTCAGTCAAGCATGAAATGTTAACACTTGACTATTTTGTTTAAATACACATCATTAAATATATTTTTCAAAAAAAAATCGAGCCGCTCATATTTCACGACTCCGACTCTGTCTCCAAAGCCCTGGTTAATACTGTGATTAGTCAGTCGCAAATTAATTTGGATTTTTTTTATCGGCATTAGACCCATTATTATTGTATAGTGTTTTAAATATTTTTTGAATTGTAGAATATTTATGCAACGAAATGTCGTTGATCAAAATACTTTTCCGGGTAAGAAAAATACGTACAATATGCCCTACATAATTTTTTTAATCCATGTCTTCTCTCAATGTGGAGTATACAGACTCTTAGTGGAGATATCTCAACATAAGTTTTTCTATGAGAAATGTTTGTTATTCAGTTGCTCAACCTCTTAAAAATCAGATTCGAATAACAACGCAAAGACAAAACCAGTGTCTTGAATTCTAGGTTTTAAATATAAAAAATATTGTTTTACCTTGTATTCACTGCTTTCACAAATAAACGCATTATCAAATCGTTAACATACTTTTAATCAAACTCAATTTTCTTTTTCTATGCATTTTTCACTACGGCGTAAAATGATCATCAATTTTACACGTTTTGCTTTTAATAAAAAATATACTTCGGTCGGTGGATTCGACGCTAATTTTGTGGAAGTTCATTTTTTATATAAAATGGTTTCAAGACACACTGAAGTCAATTTATTAAATATAAAACTATAATTATTTGCAATATAAATTAGGATATAGGAGTGGATATATTGTGTATCTCTTCTAAGTCGGTATATATAGCGCAGTTAATGTAAGTTAAAATATAGTTCTAATGAAAGCATACAAAGCGAAATAGCTATCAACCATATGCAAGGATATACAAAAAGAAAAATCACATTAGGTTATTTTATTTAGTATACATAGAATGTAGTATATTTACGTATCACTATATGTTGGAACCCATGTAACGTATCAAAATTCAGTATATGGCCCAGATGATAAAAAGGTTGAGTTTGGCTGGTTTAAGTATTCCCGTGCAAAAAAATATCGGACTAATGCCGATTCTTCGCCTAAAGTTCAAATTTTTACTTCAATTCATTAAAATCTAATAATTGCATTTTCCATTCATCTGGTGTTTTAATAGCTCCAATTAAAACATGTCTGTTTTTTTTTATGACCGTGGAATATTTTTTGTGTTGCTTATAAAAGATGCACAGACCGTTTTTATGATATCAGTCGACGTGTAAACACTTGTGGATTTTTTATTTGCACAAAAGGATTACATTTCGTGACGTGAATCCATATTGCAAACCACAATTTGCCAACGATTGCTTATTCCGTTTATTAGGCATGCGTCATCAAAATGTCAAGTGGTTTAAATGATAGGGCATAGGTACTTTGCATGCTCTCATAGGAACAAAACCGTTAGCTGGACAACGGATCAATAAAATAACTGCTCAATTTGATTCTATGGATTCCACGCCAACCTCTGGCCAATTTCCTTCATTAATATTCATAACGTGTTTTTTTCAAGTCCTTCCTCAAGCCGTGTGCTGGCCATATTCCGAAAAAACAAACAAATTAAGAACAATAATTTGTCGTAATTATTTCGCAATTTTATACTATAACCAAGAATATCACGATATTTTTTTTTTATCAGCGAGAGAATAATTAACAAATAGTTTAAATGTCATGAAATATCCCATTCAATCTAAAAAACTGAAATACAAACTGTCCCTAGATTAATTTTAGAATTTTAATATTAACTTATTTCCACAAAGAATTGACACTTATAAACTTTATTTCAATATTTAGTTGTATGTTTAACTTTGTATTTTATGCCTTTGCAACTTTATGGTTTTGCAACTTTGTTGTTTTAGATTTAGATCGTACTAAATCTAAAACTTCACGTGGACTCAGATTGATTGAAAAACTACATTTAAAATAACAATAACCCCTGAGTGAGTATAAAGAGAATCACTAAATTCTCATACAGATTAAGGGATAATTTAAACTGTTTAATCTTATATTCTTTGATTAAAACAACTGAAGCTTAAAAACATAAAATACTTGGTATATCACGTATTTTTTTTTAACATAAAGTATTTCCACGAAGGAATGACGGTATACACCTTAATAGTGATAACTGTGACTGTCATTTTCTAATTAACAAATGTTAAAACGATTGATATCGAAACAAACAAACAATATTATGAAAGTTTCGGCGCTTTTTTACGTCTAGGTAGTAAACATTTCAAACAGGCATTTTTGTTTTGATTCGTCGAACCAGCTTTTGGTTTTACAATTTTGAAGGTCTAACGTCTAGACGTGATTACGCAACATCAACAGTATAACATTTTAATTATACGAGTGTTGAGAGCTGCTAGACATTTTCTTCCCTGGCACTTTAAAAGCGTGATTAAAAAAATTACAATAGCCGGACTCAAAATGTCGTAAGCAGTTTATATCGTAGTTAACTATTGTCATAAATTTATGAACTTCTTCGGATGGCCTCTTATACTGATCGCTTAGGAAAGAAAACCGCCAGAGTTTTTGGTTCCAAGCCATTGTCTTGGCTCACCAGAAAACTTCTTTTCTCGCTTAAAGGTACGAACAGTCTTGCAACGTTAATTTACAGATAACCTTGATAACTGCATTAAGAAAATGCAGCTATAAAACGTCATTACCTACGGACACGATAGTTCAAACAAAAGACATCACACCATATTAATTTCACTACTATGCAACGAATCCTTTACTTACGCAGTTAAAGCGTCCAGCGTAAAGTGTTCAGCGTAAGTCGAAAACGATGTAAGTCCAGAAATACTTTTCTCATACTCAATGATTGTGTGCGACTTGGTTCAAATATTTTGCGTTTAAGCCAATTCCAAAATGAAGGTCTCTAAAACGTGTTAGGTCGCATTAAAAATCAATGTATGTAACAAACGGACGTAATTGTTTTTTTTTTTAAATTTCTTAACCAACTACTAAACCACACAAGTAGAAAATTCTTTGTACTGCGAATATTTTTTGATACATTATAATTTCGAGAGATTTTTTATTCACCTATCACATCTGTAGAGTTGATCAAAAATCTAACGACTCTGTGTTTACCGTGTACTCAGGCGTTAAAAAAGAGATGATTGAGTAAAGCAACTCCTGCACTTTTCTATTAAACGTATGTTTGAATTGAACAGTCTTGCCACCTCTATCGTAGTACAGCGATTATTCGTGCTGTCAAGCTGGCAGCGATACAAACTCGAAAGTGTTCAGTAGTGTATGTTTGTATGTTGATACAAAAAAAAAACATTATGATTTATGAAGATCACGAATCCGCACAAAAAACCTTAAATTACTATTACGGCAATCAAATTCACAAAGTCAGATACGACTGCATGTACAATTCATCAAATGATTTTAATTAACAAAGTCAGTAAGCTAAACCTGTCCTTTTAAAGTGTGTACACTCAACCCTTTTTCTACACGGTAAGTACGTTCCACAGAAAACCGTGTAGAAAGCGATAGAATTCATATAAAAATTAAAGATTATGGTTTTGTGAAATAGAAAAAAATAATATATATTATTAATTAAGAATATAATTATATTCATCTCCATTTGATTATGTACGTGGATTTTTATGAGGGACTAAACATAAATCACTTTCAGCGATAGAAATGTCTTTTGTTTGTTATCACTGCTCTTTTTTGTTGAATTTTTTGTTATCAGGAAATCTGTTATCCGCTTGTTTTTTTGTGTCTGAGAATCGTGTTGGAACATTTTTATATTCGTTCTTTTTTGCGGACCGTTTTATTTCAAAGCCATATAAAAAAAGAGATGAGTGCAACTATAACAATTATAATTATTATTGTGTTTCGAGGTGTAAATTATAATCACACAAGAGAATTTGTATTAACAACATGGATTCTGTTTTTACCAAATTACGATTTATGTATCACTGTATGGTAGTCCTAGGAGAATATTACGTCACTATGGCACGGAACAGTTTATCTTCTTACGGTTTTGAGTTGTTCTTGCTTTCAAGTGAATGTATCGTAGAGAACGGCCTTGCAAAGTCTAGATAACCGTTAAATCAAGTTACTTCACAAGAATTCCATCCGTTACTGCAATAAGAGTTATAATAAAGATTGGGTCTCACGTCTCAATCAGTTCCATTCGATGCGGCTGCATTTCTTGAAAGCATTTAAAGGAGTTTTTCACACTTCACTACGGTCGTTACAACATGTTACATTAAATCATAGTTTGGCAGCGCCAAAATGATATTTCGGAACAATTAATTGATTTTCGGCGTGTCGGCAACATGATTAAAGTTTAACCCGGAACTATTTTTATCAAGTGAGTTTTATATTTTAATTTCCTTACTTTCACTCGGTAACAGTAGACATGGTTTTCTAATAAAACAAATTGCCAACAATTGCTAATTTTATTGAGTTTGCTGTTCAGATTATTTTATGATTCATTCATTCTTTCCTTGTTTCTTGCATACGTTGCGAAATCGCCAATTAATTGACATTCTGTTGTACACTTTCTACTGTGACTTGCATGACATAAGTTATAACCTTTTTCATGAACTTTGTTTCAAAGCTTATTTATTTTTAGTCGTACAATAAAAATTTAATTTAACAGACTTCGGTATTAACGGATCAAATCTATATTAAAAGGTTATATAAAAATATTCGTTTAAAATACACGATTCACAGACATTTCACATCTATGAAATATGACAAAGTAAAAAGAAAAATCGCTTCTTTGAGTTACTTTTGCCTGTGGAAAATTCAGTACATAGATAACTACTTTTTATCTTTCAAATATAAATTTCATGTTCTTCACTAACTATTTACATTTAAGCTCTTTTTTTGTAATAACATTTTTCATCGCTATTACCATCGTCAATTTACATAGTAAAAACCTAACGTTGATTATTGACATTTACTGGGTAGTGTAATAATGAAATTAAAAATAAAATTATTGCTCAATTCGTTCAATTATAGATCTGAGATTAGCGTCATGCACAGAGATTTAAAAAATATATCAATTCGTCAGTTCCAGTGCCAAAAAGTAACGAGTAAAAAAGTATATTTTAAGTCTGAGACTTCTACTAGTTCTAATATGATACAAGTGTAATTATTTTACAATGACATTGACTATTATTCTTTAGAACCAGACAGTAACAACTACGAGAATTCTGTGAGAACCTCCGAAAACTCATATTGTTTATATTGGAAAAAATAAATTTATATATAGTATATATTTTTAGATAATCCTAAAATTTTATTATTTTATTACACGATTGAGCCTTCCCAAAATATTGTTTTCAAAATATCTCAAAACGATGTTTTTGCGTTGGAACAGGTTGGAACCGAGTGCTGACATGTTTGACATTTTCTGTTAAAATAAAAATTTCATCAATCATTTGTTGTAGCGTCTATCTTTTTATGTATTCTGTTTATTACCCGTAGAAAAAAATTGGACCAAATAATGATATATCATTTCACATCTCATAAAATCTATAGCATCCTGGTATTGGAAAATACGTCACGTGTTCTCGTATCTTTGGAGGCGAATGGAATATTAATGTTACAATAATGCAGGTCGTGAGCTGCGTGACACTTGGAAAAATAATTTCGTGCTCATTTATTGCGATTGTCTATGACCTATACCAGTGGTGGCGAACCTTTTCACGCGCGCGTGCCAATATCTCCCTGAAACTGTTAATTCATTTTTATATTTGATAAAAAAAATACTTTAAATCTGCTCAAAACACATAAATTATAGTAATTAACGTACATGGTATCCAAGCGAATTTATCGGTCATTCTTTTCATTTAATAACATTTAATAAAATTCGTATTTAATAATATTTATTTTATAATAATATAACCTGCTTCAATATTTGTTAAACTATTGAATAACTGCAGAAAATTCGTTCGAACGCTTAATGTTATCCGTTATTCGTTCTGCCTAAAATTTAATCTGTGTATTTTTCACGTCCCAACTTGCGCACGCTTGCCCTAAGTTCGCCAACCCTGACCTATGCTATTCTGGTACTAGGCTGCTGTGTTTTCCCGCTCGGGAAAATCCCGGCCGCCGTAAGGATGCAAACAGGTGTCCAATGTGTTCTTAAATTATCAATTTGCACACGGCATAATCGACGAGCTTTTAGATTATGGTCTTACCATACAAACTACAAAACACACATACATTGAAGTATTCTAAATTCAGAGAAAATTTTAATTAAAACTGGTATCTTTAATTTATTGTTTTATCAGTTTAATTCAATGGTTCTTATATTGTGAGCTTCGTCTACAAACATGTTAACTATTAGAGATAACTGTTTATTAAATATGTAATATTTTTCTAACCCTGTCTACCGTTATTGTGGAACTATAAAATCATAATATACAACAGTTATTTTACCAGAACTGGTCGATATTCAATTACTAAAACTCCTTTTATGAGTATTCCATAGTTAAAATAATTGGGCTGATTATACTGTTAACTACGCCATCCGGTTTATAATATCAGATATGTTGTAGGGAATCAAAGACAGCCATGCCTTTGAACACAAAATCATTGTATCCTTTAAGTAGGACTCGTAAGATGAACTTATCGCCACCACAACCGAATGAAACGGAATAATTTGAAATCTTTTGTCCCAAACTGTAGTTGTTGAATTCGCACGTCACCTTACCATTAAGGTTGGGAGCCTCTGGTTTCAATGCGCATTATCATTGCCGATACCGAATTGGCAATCTTAGGACAATTACTAAACACGTGACCTAACCTTATACAACTATACTTAGTACCTACGTTTAACTCTGATGAATACGCTTACATTTGTCACAACAAAACGTTTTCCCTTCCATTAGTATTATATTATACATTAAAACTTACAAAACGGTAGATATAATTATTAAAACATATTAATAAGATAATGTATTTAATATAATCATTACTCGTAATGATTTAAATTATTCACGGTATATATTTTTGTCGTGTGGCAACAAAAACGTATTTTACTATGAAGATTGTTTAAATATAGTTCAATGGTGTTTCACGATTTTTAAGCCAAGTGCCGCCACCCAACAATTTCTTACTTATTGGCACGCCATATTGTATAAACAAGTTCAACAGTAATGGTAAAATTAAATCACAATACGTATTAAATATAATAAAAAAATGAAGTGAACTACAAATAATAAAAATATTTATTTACAGTTACATAAGTTACTATGCGGATGACCTGTCGCAGCGAGCGTGAAACTCAGATTAAATTTAGAGCAACTCATTTCATAACAATGCTAATGTAAATAGTATTATGTACGTGGCAAAAGGAAATATTTCGTTTCTATCAACTAGAATAGTTTGCGATTTTAATCAAATTCACAACAACAGAATAAATAAACAAATAAAAATTATATATTTCTTTACCTTTTTTTCTTACAAAGCTCTTATTGCCACCGGTAAATGCTCCACTTGCAGTACTCAAAGTACGTCGTGGTGTATGGTATAAAAATATATCTAATTGATAAAAATGGTACATTTACGTTCAATCATTGATTTGGTCCAATTATTGATGCCTATTTGTTTTCACCATTTACTTAGAGTAACTATTAAAATGATTTCCTTATAAATAATCATAAGTATAAAACCAATTCTCGACTTCTTATAGCTGTTTTGTATGCCGCACTGTTTTGCACTTTTACCCGGACGTGATATTACTTGGCGATTGAACAACAGAAAAAAATGGTTCGAAGCTTTTTAGTATTTCAATCGAAATCAATAAACGTTTTTATTTTATGCCGATTATTTATAACCGAAAATATCATTGAAACCTGTTTATTTATAATATCAACATATGTATATTATTATTTCAATTCGTTAATTTGATATTTTTTTATGAAATTATTGGGTATATTTTTTCTTATGAGTCTTTCTCTACTACGATAATGTAGGGATTATTTTCAATCATAGGTACAACTTTTCGAGAAATCGTGGATTGCATTCATCTACTGCGCGGCGTTATCGAATGTATGATATATTTCAGCACAATATGAATTGTATATTTTTCATTGTTTTAAAAAAAATGTGATTTATATTCAGGAATTTATTAGAAGGAGACAAATGATTCGATTTGACTTTCAAAAATCAGTCATTATTTACAATATTATTTTTACTTTAAAAGCGGTCACTTGGATTTTTTGTTTTTTTCACTCTGCGTGATAATATCATTTTTTTTAAAGATTTTTTTAATAATCTTATATCTTTTATTATTATTATGTTTACTTTCAACACTGCTTATAATACATAGCTCGCGTTCTATTCGCAGTTGTGTTACATACGTGCTGTTGTACACGATATATAATGCGCCATATTTATGAATCTATCATCGATAAATAATATGAAATAAGGAGTATCATTTCAATCTTATATACGCAATAAAAACTATAGAAGTATGTATATGATTTATATTTATACTCTTGTATTGCAATAATATCATTTTTTCTGTGATATCTATATATATAAAACAAAGTGGGGTTATTTACACCACGTATATCTCGAGAATTAGACCACGGTTTTCAATGATCTTTGCTTTATTAAATTTGTATGGGCCTAGAATAGCAGAATAAGCATTAAAACATCGGAAAAATATCACGAAAAAGAAATTATAAAGAAAATAAATATCTCAGTACAATACGTTTTTTTAAATTTTTCGAATCGAACGCGGAACATGACGTATGCAGTTTATGCTTAATACACTAGGTGGCGTTGGTTGTAAAATTCATTTGTTTCATACTTTGAATTAGAGATGTACCGACGAACTTGGACGAACGTGTCAGAATTTCGAAACTAAATCTTCAATATCCATTTAAAAAAAAAACTTAGAAGAATTTATGTTTCATGTTCATCACCGTCGCTAAAATATATACTGAAATGTGAAAAGACAAATGAAAGTACATAAAATCAGAAAGTATGTAAAAAAAAATCAGTATACTTTTCATGTATATTATATTGTTATTGAATACTATCAAATCATTATTTTATTTTTGATCCCCATCTACAGTCAATCCTGTTTTTATGCAATTTCAAAGTAATGCGGTTTTTTAGAAATGCATTTTTTTAAATGTACCATATTTTACGATATATAAAAATGTTAAATATTACATTGAGAGCATATATCGTTGTATTTTGGATAATAATAAAAGAATAGAGAGAATCATAAACACAACCGACATTTGAAAAAAAATACGATTTCGGACTGTTTAAATCATGTTGCACCTGCCATCGCTGAATTAAGGCCACCTACTTAAGTGTGTTACAGTCGATAAAACCATTGAAACATCGGTAATATCAGCTGAAATGATTACTTTAGCACACGAGCTTGGTGAAGAAAGGCTTGATACCTTTAGCGAAAATTATATCGACGAATTACTTACAGATAAAGCTATAAGTGACAAAGATGTCAATAATTTAAATTTAATTATTGACAAAAAACCAGAATACAATGACGAACTGAAAGAAATTCTGCGATCATTCACTGCGAAAATAATTGAAAAAGGTCTCCGACTTTTCAGTAAATTAGAAGATCATTTCTTTCTAAATGATTCAAATTCTGATCGCGCATTCAAGTTTCAACGATAACTTTAAAAAAATTATATATGGGTATAACCAGTGCTTTTTTTTGTTGGTGCCGGAACGCACTTTTTTCGAGCATTTTCTAAGAAGGTATATTATTTATTATATATTCGAATATCATTTTGATAGAATTAATGACGGCTTTTCATATAATGCTTAGAAAATAAAACAAAATATACATATTTAAAAATAGAAAAAATAAAATTAAACATTTATTAAAATTTCGAGAAAAAAAGGTGCCGGAACGCCGTTCCGCCGCGTTACAGGGTAAAAAAATCCCTGGGTATAACAAACTGCATAACCAATTAATTATCGAAAAAGAAAATCTGAACAAACTCTGATCACTAATTTTATTGTTAGAAAACAACCATACCATGTGTGGAACATTAAACAAAAAAAAAATATTTTTTTCTAATGTAAGATAATCTCATAAATATAATATTGAAGATTTGGAAAATGTTGCGTTTTTTGTTATATTGAGAATTTATATCATTTCGTAATATAAAAATATGAAAATTTAGAATGAACTTTCGTAAAATTATAAAAAAGTATTATTTGAATAATTTTGAAAAGATCCCTGTCACTATGTTGGTGACATGCATTGAGAACAAATTTATCCTAGACCAACACATTCCTTAGCAACGGCCTTTGTTTGACAGTTACTGTCAAACAAAGTAGTCGTTTGTCAACATTGTGAATATGTAATTTTATTATTTAAAATACAGTGAACTAAAGAGGTACTAGCTATGCCAAGTACTTCTAAACCAATTCGTAAGAGTGCTTGGAATGATTTTCTAAGAGTCTTTCAGTTCTGTGAACATGAAAAATCTGAAAAAAAAAACCAATAATTCCCTTCGGGTCGACATCATTGAATCACTTCGAACTGTCAATGGCGTAGTATGCCCAACATTTTGTGCTGCATGTCAATAGCTCAATTTGCTTAAAAACTATACTCATTGGGACATGACAATCGCTGAAGCAATTGTTTCTGCATCTCCAAGTCAGATACGCACATTATTTGCTATCATTATTTTGATATGCTTCCCATTGAATCTACGAGAACTGTGGAACAAGTACAAGAATGACATGTCCGAAGACACTTTACACCAAATTCGCGTCAGTTCAGGGAATCCCGATCTCGAGGTGAATGAGGAGATACATAACCAGGCGTTGCTTTTGATCGAAGATATGTGTTACCTCATGCGCTGCATGATGCGTCGCCAGATCAAAGAATGAACGACGCTTTCAATCGAGAATCGGAACGTAAACGTGAATATGATCGAGATGCATTGAACCAATCACTTCGAACGAATGTACCTTTGTTGAACCCCCAACAGAAAGTGTACGATACTTTAATGAAGGCAATTGATGAGGGAAATGGTGGCTTATTTTTCCTCCGCATTGGAAGCACTCAACTGAACTATGAAAGATCAGCGCAATGACTCAAAATGTTTTGGAGGCGCAATGATTCTACTATCTGGCGATTTTCGCCAAATACTACCAGTCATTTCAAGATCGACCGATGCCGATGAAATAAACGCTTGCCTTAAAACATCGACTCTGTGGCGCTATGTGAAGAAACTTCAGCTAACGACAAACATGCGAGTTGTATTTCTAAACGACCATCTGCCGCAGATTTCTCCAAGCATTTGCTGACTATCTGTAACGGCCGTGTTCCTGTTGACGAATCGAACGGATTGATGTCGATTCCACCGAATTTTTGCAATTTCGTCTCAACGAAGGACGGCTTCATCAACAAAATGTTCCCAAACATCTAATCACAAAAATCGCAATTGGTCGAGTGAACGAGCAATTCTTGGGGCTAAGAAAAAACATATGGATCATTTAAACTTCACAATTCAAAATCAAATCGTTGATCTACTGCATTACTTTAAATCTATCGACTGTACCACGTGAATAACATCAATGTAATTTAAATACTTTTCATTTTGAATTTTGAACAATTATTGAACTTAATTCATTTTGAGTATTCATTCAACTTAACTTAATTCAGCCAACACAACATTTATTGATTCTGAGGCGGTACGAAGTTCGTCGGGCCAGCTAGTCTATATATATAAAACAAAGTCGGGTTATTTACACCACGTATATCTCGAGAATTACTCCAAGGATTTCAATGATCTTTGCTTTATAAAATTCCTTTTTGCCTAGAATAGCAGAATAAGCATTAAAACATCGGAAAAATATCACGGAAAAGAAGTTATAAAGAAAATAAATATCTTCATACAGAATAAAATTTTCAAATGACGAATAGCTTCATCAAACGATAAAATGTCGTAAGCTGGTTTCAGAAAAATCCACCAGATCGCACTGTTTTCTATATTTGTTTGTTTTTGCTTTTTTTGCGTACTACTGACTTATAAAAAAATTTAAATTTAGAATATGGATTAGAATAAAAGAAATCGATGATATGAAATTAAAACGAAAGAAAATCGGATAATATTGAAGTAAGGTTATATTTAAATAAATATAACCTTATATTTAGTTAAATTTTTGACAACAATATTTTGCACGAACGTTGTTTTACTCTGAGATGACACGTTATTACACTTGGAACGCTATATCGAAGAAATTTTAACGTCAAAAGCAAAGCGTTGCGGTTCCTGATCACCCGAATGACTATTGATGCTCTTGGTCGCATTTACACAGTTCATCCGAAAAATGACGAATGTTTCTACTTGCATGTCAAGAGCTCAATTTGCTTGAAATATATACTTATTGGGACATGCCAATCACTGAAAAAATTGTTTCTGAATCTCCATGTCAGATACGCACATTATTTTCTATCATTATTTTGACATGCTTCACATCGAATCCATGTGAGCTCTGGAACAAGTTCAAGGATGACATTTTACATCGAATTCGTGTCAGTTCAAGGAATCCCGATCTCGAGGTGAATGAAGAGATAAATAACCAGGCTTTGATTTAGATCGAAGACATGTGTTACCTCATGTGAGGCATTTTGTTAATCAAGTTAGGAATGCCAACTTTAAACTAAATCGAAACTAAATCTTCAATATCCATTTAAAAAAAAAACTTTTAGGAATTTATGTCTCATGTTCATCACCGTCGCTAAAATATATACTGAAATGTGAAAAGACGAATGAAAGTACATAAAATCAGAAGGTATGTAAAAAAAAATCAGTATTCTTTTCATGTATATTATATTGTTATAGAATACTATTAAATCATTATTTTATTTTTGATCCCCATATACAGTCAATCCTGTTTTTATGTGGTTTTTTTATGCGATTTTGAAGTAATGCGGTTTTTTAGAAATGCATTTTTTTAGATGTACCATATTTTACGATATAACTTGGCGAAGAAAGGTTTGATACCTTTAGCGAAAATTATATCGACGAATTACTTACAGATAAAGCTATAAGTGACGAAGATGTCAATAATTTAAATTTAATTATTGACAAAAAACCAAAAAACAATGACGAACTAAAAGAAATTCCAGTTCCTTCACTGCGAAAATAATTGAAGAAGGTATCCAACTTTTCAGTAAATTAGAAGATCATTTCTTTCTAAATGATTCAAATTCTGATCGCGCATTCAAGTTTCAACGATAACTTTAAAATATATATATATGGGTATAACAAACTGCATAACCAATTAATTATCGAAAAAGAAAATCTGAACAAACTCTGATCACTAATTTCATTGTTAGAAAACAGCCATAGTTTTATGAAATTGATGCGCATACTATTTCTTCCGAAAAAGAGTGATTTAGAACCACATGCTTTAAAACACACATAGAATTTTCATACAGTGATTATTTTTTAATATTTTTACGCCGTGGTTTTCCCCTTATTTTCATATACTTTGCGATTTAGTGTATATTTTAACTCGCTGTTTCAAAGTTATGCGGATTTTACAATTTAAGTAACGCACCCCAATTTTTGTATGGAAGTCAAGTTTTTTTATGCGATTTTTTTTTTGCGATATTTCGTGGAACGCATCTACCGCATAAAAACAGGATTGACTGTATAACTGTTGGTATGTGTGGAACATTAAACAAAAAAATAATATTTTTTTTTCTAATGAAAGATAATCTCATAAATATAATATTGAAGATTTAGAAAATATTGCGTTCTTTGTTATAATGAGAATTTATATCATTTGGTAATATAAAAAATATGAAAATTTAGAATGAACTTTCGTAAAATTATAAAAAAGTATTATTTGAATAATTTTGAAAAGATCCCTGTCATTATGTTGGTGACATGCATAGAGAACAAATTTATCCTACCTAAATTTAATAGTCTTTGTTTGACAGTTACTGTCAAACAAAAGTAGTCGTTTGTCAACATTGTGAAGATGTAATTTTATTATTTAAAATACAGTGAAATAAAGAGGTATTAGCTATGCCAAGTATTTCTAAACCAATCAGTAAGAGTGCTCGGAATGGTTTTCTAAGAGTCTTTCAGTTCTGTGAACATGAAAAATCTGAAAAAAAAACAATAATTCCCTTCGGGTCGACATTTCGAATCATTTCGAACTGTCAATGGCGTCGTATGCCAAACATTTCGTGCCGCATGTCAATAGCTCAATTTGCTTGAAAACTAAACTCATTGGGACATGACAATCGCTGAAGCAATTGTTTCTGCGTCTCCAAGTCAGATACGCACATTATTTGCTATCATTTTTTTGACACGCTTCCCATCGAATCCACGTGAATTGTGGAAAAAGTACAAGGATGACATGTCCGAAGACACTTTACACCGAATTCGCGTCCGTTCAGGGAATCCCGATCTCGAGGTGAATGAGGAAATACATAACCAGGCGTTGCTTTTGATCGAAGATATGTGTTATCTCATGCGCTGCATGATGCGTCGCCAGATCGAGGAATGAACGACGCTTTCAATCGAGAATCGGAACGTAAACGTGAATATGATCGAGATGCATTGAACCAATCACTTCGAACGAATGTACCACTGTTGAACCCCCAACAGAAAGTGTACGATACTTTAATGAAGGCAATTGATGAGGGAAATGGTGGCTTATTTTTCCTCCGCATTGGAAGCACTCAACCGAACTATGAAAGATCAGCGCAATGACTCAAAATGTTTTGGAGGCGCAATGATTCTACTATCTGGCGATTTTCGCCAAACACTACCAGTTATTCCAAGATCGACCGCTGCCGATGAAATAAACGCTTGACTTAAAACATCGACTCTGTGGCGCTATGTTAAGAAACTTCAGCTAACGACAAACATGCGAGTTGCATTTCTAAACGACCATCTGCCGCAGATTTCTCCAAGCATTTGCTGACTATCTGTAACGGCCGTGTTCCTGTCGACGAATCGAATGGATTGATTTCGTTTTTGCCGAATTTTTGAAATTTCGTCTCATCGAAGGACAATCAACAAAGTGTTCCTGAATATCATTGCTAATCACAAACATCATAATTGGTTGAGTGAACGAGCAATTCTTGCAGCAAATAACAAAGATGTGGATCATTTCAACTTCACAATTCAAAATCAAATCGTTGGTCCACTGCATTCCTTTAAATCTATCGACTGTGCCACGTGAATAACATCATTTCAATGTAA
>CM062824.1:21250218-21508161 GCA_031772345.1 Himalopsyche anomala
TTGCTGACTATCTGTAACGGCCGTGTTCCTGTCGACGAATCGAATGGATTGATTTCGTTTTTGCCGAATTTTTGAAATTTCGTCTCATCGAAGGACAATCAACAAAGTGTTCCTGAATATCATTGCTAATCACAAACATCATAATTGGTTGAGTGAACGAGCAATTCTTGCAGCAAATAACAAAGATGTGGATCATTTCAACTTCACAATTCAAAATCAAATCGTTGGTCCACTGCATTCCTTTAAATCTATCGACTGTGCCACGTGAATAACATCATTTCAATGTAATTAAAATACTTTTCATTTTTAATTTTGCACATTTATTGAACTTAATTCATTTTGAGTATTCATTCAAACTGAATTTAACTCATCCAATAAATTAACACAACATTTATTGATTCTGAGGCGGTACGAAGTTCGTCGGGCCAGCTAGTAAATCAATAATTCGCTAGCTGTGTCAAACAATGCAATTATCAACGAAAAAAAGCTCAAAGACTTTTATAAAAAAATATTTAAAATACTTAATGAAATAAAATAAAAATCTTTACCAGAAGGAGTGACATATTTAATAAATAATTACTTCATTTAGTTTTTCGACTAAAGGTAAAATTTTGATGAAATATTAAGAAGATTAGAAAATTAATCTTAATAACTCACCCTTGTTATACCCTTTACATGAAAGTAAATACCATTAAATATCGTAAAATACTAATAAATTTGTCGAGCAATCAAAATAATCTAATCCTTGAAATAATACAAATTCTGATAGTGTGGGTAAGTACCCTTTTCAAATCAGAAGGCAGTCAGTTTTATGTTATGACCTTTCTAATTCGTTTTTGACAATGATCACATGTAATTACAAAAATTTGTAATTGTATTTTTTTTTGCGACTATTTTTCCAATTGATAGGACGCCATTTATGTCTAACCATTGGTGAAATCAATCCAGATCTTCATTAAACTTTTAAGCTTAGTGATAATATTTTTTTTTATGTTTACACGGTTACAAGTATTTACTAATCGTCAGTTTAAGTTCATCCGTGCATTTGGATACTTGAATATGCCAAAATGCGAAACATAGGTCGTGACGAAAATGTAAAAAATTTCAACGATTCAAATTTAAATATTTTTTTAAATTATATTTTGGTTTCTGTTTCTATTCGTACACTTCGGCTAATGCTTTTACGACGATTTGAAAAAAATCAGATTCGCGTCTGCAAAAAAACGATCGTGGCACTCTTGAGGTCGATGGTGCCTCTCAGGATCGCAGAAAGAGGCAAAACGTAGACTGTAGAACGGCTTGTGACGTCGCACACCTCCTCTCCTCCTCGGCGAACCCTCCCCCACCGTGCAGAGCTTGGGAATGCCGCCGGTCGTGGAATGCTTTTCTATCCGTGACTTGTAAAAGACACAAGTACATGTATTGGAGTTCTCCGTTCTCCTCTTACATAGCGCAAGTCAGTTAGTGTCGGTACGCGGTCCTGATAGCAAGCGACCCGGTCGCCCGTTTTCCATTCACTCGCTGTACTTTATCAACTCCCGTCACACAATAATAATATAACAGTTTTTAAAATCACACTTGTGTGCATAAGTCCGTTTCTTATTAGTGTGCGAGTGGGTGCATTTTTTTAATGTTTATGGATTCTCCACGGTTCTGGGAAATTAAACAGCCGTTTCTCACACACTTTGTCTCTCACTATTATCTACTTTGAGTCAGTTAAATTACCTTCGAGTAATTTATCGTGAACTTGTAAAACTAAATTACTTCAAAGCGAGTAGGTAATAATCAAAACAATTGAATAATACTTTATTTTTACGTTGCTTTAATCGCGTGATACTTTTCCTTGTTTTATCAATCGATCGAATCGCTGCAATACTGTCTGAATTCATTCATAATATTCAACTGAACTTTCCGCATGCAATATTAAATTATATTACAAATGTAAATCTCGCAGTTCATGTTTATTCGAGTGGCGTCAGATTTGATCCAAATACATGAAAATATTACTCCGTTTCCGCTACAAGAATGGAAAATAAATTAAATACGAACGTATTGAATGAATCGAATTCGATTATTTAGCTTTTCAACCGAACGAAGAAAAATCACCATACCAACCTATCTACAATAAAATAATTGTTTTGCCGCGATTCGTTGGCTCTGCGATAATTTTAAGTTTTGTGACGTATTTGTTTATTTCCCGTTTGGAGCAGATAAGGATACGGAGCGTGGGCCGCGGTCGCGATAAGGTCCCTAGACTCGAACGAGGGCCTCTTCTCGCAGCAGTCGCATGATGGACCAGAACGGATCAGGTTGCCGAAGTTAATTTTACTCCGCAAAGCCAGAAACTGACAAAGCACAGTCGTCGAAGCCACTGAAGATATTTTTTACACCGAGAGGCGTGCAAATGTGATAATAATTACCTTTAACAGTTAACTGTTTTTTGCAGATAATTTCTAATACTAAAGCATAACAATATTTAACACAGATATATGCCAATATTTAATTGACAAGTAAAAGTGAAGAAGTTTTACGTATTTTTGCTACTGTGATTGTTTGATAAAATTGTGAAATTCAATAGTAGATTCTGTTTGTGAGCGTGCTAAATCAGGCGTCGAGTGTTTGTGAGAAAAGGTAAATCCTGAAGTTCCTTGCGTCGGAAAAGTTTTTAGTTGACTGTGTCGGCTCCTTGTGACCATCGGTGAGTTGTATTGGCAGCAGGGTGGGTCGCAGGGTGATGCTGGTCGAGCGCTGACAGGTGCAGGCATGGTCCGCGTCGACGTGGTGGCGGGACAACCGCCTCCGGCGCCCCAACACGGCCACCATGACGTCTACTGTTCGCCCTACGGCGAGTTCTATCCACCTGACCACCACTACTATCTCTCAGGCCCGGGGCCCAACGAGTGTCCGCCGCAGATGCAACAGATATGCACCGTCCACGGAGACTATGGTATGTTGCAATACAATCAAACTATCAACTTCGAGACTATCCCTCGTTTGGTCAGGCAATATTTTTTGAAACAGAAAAAAAAACATATTTTGTTAGCACATAGTAAAAGAGAATTATGTAATACACTAAACTCATGTACACAATTTAAAAATAGCACGGTATGCTAAAAATAACAAATGCTATATTTTCACACGATTGAATCCCAGTAAAAAAACACAGAAGCGGATAACGAATCTCAAGACAGTAATAACAAACAAAAGGCTCCATTAGCTTCTAACACATTAGACGTGTCTGACACTTCTAGCGATGAAAGCGATGTATGTCCAGTGCCTCATAAAAGTCTCCGTATGTAATCCAGTAGCAATGAATAGTATTGTTTTTTTTCATATTATAAATAATATTTTGTGTAATTTACGTATTGTGTCTACACTATTACCTTTTTTACACGATTTTCAATAACACAATGATGTTCACAATCGGTTTTTTTCAATTTTAGAGAACCAATCTTCAATTTTTCTATTAATTTGGTCACTTTTTTACGCGGTTTTTTTGTTGAAGTATCTACCACATAAAAATAGAGTTGTGTGTGTGTATTTTTTACAACACCCGTTCTCAATGTGGAGCATATGGAATCTTAATGAAGTTAAATATTTATACGATAATTGTTTGTTACTCGGTTGCACAAACTTTCGTATATGGATAGTAGGATATGACTAAGACAGGATTACTGGTCGTTTAAACAGTCTCTCTTCCCCCTCGAATGGGTAGAGTAGTGTTAGACATTATATGAATCCGTTTATCGATTGTAAATCAATTTGTGTAGCTGTCCGTACTGGGATTCGAACCCGTGAGCCACGCATCTGAAGTCAACAACGTTGACCACTCGATAACGGTCCCGGCGTTATATGATGTACTATGGAACAAAAATACTTCAGATTACAGTTTAACTATAAATATCAACTTCATCGTTAAACATCAATTCATCGTCTGGCGATTGCTATCGATTTAACAAAAACTTTGTAGAACTTATCCATATGCACAGCGGTGGGCTGCCAATACGTTAACAAGGGTCTCGCTTAATCTAGAAGCAATTTTTAGTGTTCTGAAGAAAGAGTGAATTTTATTATAACTCCTATGCAATTATATGCAATACTTAAATAAGCAATCAATGGCTACTTATTACACGTAAAATGTGTAAAAATATGCAATTTACAGTAAACTTGTCAATGTAAATAGCTAAAAATATACTAATGTGTATACTAACGTTGTCGTTGATAATATTTATATAAATTAGAAAATGCAGTTATATACTAATTTATTTTTCTCATAAGTTAACAAGGGGCTCGCGCGAGCCCCTTCGAGCCCCCTCCAGCCCACCCCAGTATACGCAGTTATCCTTAAACTCAGCCCAAGCAATAATAATTAAGGCACCCAAAGTAAATTCAGAAGGCGTATTGAAAAGGTTGATTTTGATTAGTCTCTTTTGTCAAATGCTTTAATTTTAATGAGTTGGTATTTCTGTATATTTAGAGTGGTTACTTACAGATCACTGATTTTACTCTTTTGTGAATTTTCCGTTTGGTTCTCGTAAAAGGACAATAACATGATTGACCTTATCAACAGGTTTGATATATTTTTCCTTTTTGTTATATTTATCCTAATTAATTTCAATAATATCGTAGGACTTCCAAACGGTTAATTACTTGAATGAATTACAATTATATGGTAATAAGACTTAAATATTTTATTGAATTCAATGTGAATTTTTTTAGTCTCTTTTCTCACCCAGTCATTACTGTCGGCTTCGGTCTTTTTTACCACATATATGTATCTACTTAAACGTTTAATTCATTGGTTTTACCTTACGTATTAACAGGTTTCACCAAAAGCAAAAATTTTCCTGATTCGGGCTTTCCAAGGTGCGAAAAAGCTTTACAGAGCCAACCCATCAGCTAAAACCTTGATATCATATCATATTTTGAAATATGTATTTGTGATACTGAATTTGTAATAATTGACATCCTTTTTAGAAGTGACCGCCATGCTTAGTAAAATGGTAAAACTTTTTTCTACTTTTGAGTACAATCACGTCTTTACTTGATGTTTTGGTGGATTGCATATTTTTATTTTACAGAGATAACACTATTACAATATGTATTATTAACTGAGGTTACTTCACTTTTACGATACTTTAAGACGTAGAATATTACAACTAATTTTTTAAACGTGCATCTTCTAAATAAGTACTTCCCAAACCTTTTCGAAGTGCGAACCTGTTTGTATTTTCTGTTTTACCTGGAGACCGGCTTCATTATGGAAATAAAATATAAAAGTTATATTTACATTGTTGAACTCGGACCAGTATTTGCCGGCCCGCAGACCGGAACTGGTCCACATGCCACCATTTGAGTAGCACTCCTCTACATCGTTTTTTTTTTTGATTTTAAAGATTTGCGCGGATATTAGTCAGTACTTAATAAACTTTCGAACCAAGTCGGAAATACAATATTTTAACTCTAAGCCATAGATAGATATCGATACTAGAGGCTTTATCTTAAAAGCTCGCTGCTAATTGTTACTTATCAACTTTTGCCAGTACGGTGGTGATATTATGAATTAAAATTATTTATGACATAATGTCTCGTTATCAAATTAAATTATTCGTGTATCTTTCTTTTTATAAAAAACTTAAAAAGTATCGTTTTTAAATAGCCTCGCACCAGGCCGCCGAAATGTCGAACGTAGAAGTGTCTCCGGGGTCAGTATTAATCGGTCAAGAGGTGACTCTATGACCCATCATTTCAGAACCTTATCATTCTCACCATTGACCAGAGATAGTATATCTTCCACTTCTCGCGAATGAAACCACATCGTCCAATCGTCAGTGGAAAAACCCCAGTTCAATCTAAAAATATTATTAATTTTATCTTCAATATTTCTCAGAATTGTACCAATCAAGGCACATTTTTAATCACTCCAACTAAGTTAAGACTCGGTTCAAATACTTCGATCTTGATAATTTTTTTGTTTATTTCAGTTTCATTTGATAATATTCCGGTTTAAAAATTGTAGTGTTTCATCGTCTTAACATTAAATGTGTTATCCTTATCCATTAATTAATCAACCAGCAACATTTTAGTTAATTGCATAGTGACAATATAATTATCTAATCAATCTCTTTATTATTATTATAAATACAGTCAAAATATTGCCAACACACATATGTTCTAAAAACTAACCACATTAATTTTATAGTTACCGTTTACATTATTATAATGAGTTTTTACCAATCAAATTCTGATTGAATCAATATACCGTATTATTTATTTTGATATTTTACCATAAAACCTTAGATGAATCAAATATTTCGATCATAAATCTCTTTATTCTAGGTAAGAATGTTTTTAATAGTTTGCTTATGAAGTGGGTATTGTATGTGAATTGAAATGTACATAATTGTGTATGTTCTAACTATAATCTTCCGCATAGATTCATAACCATTCACTATGAGGTAAGAATTTTGATGTAACTAATAAACCAATATCAGTTGTGATTCTTGCTTAAAAGCTGTAAATTTTGGGTATTTATCACCTCAACCTCAGATTGATTTTCCACTTTTTGATAAACCTTCAATGCTTGGAAAATGTCTATTTAGTGACGTTAAATGTTTTTGAATTTTTCTTGTATATACTTACAACCAAGTAGAGTTTTCCTAACTATTTGCAGCGTTTAATTGTGCATTATTTTTTTCTGATAATTCAGTTTGGACTTCTCAATTTATAATAAATTTCTCCTCAGGTGGGCCCCCGCGGTCAACATTTTACCAAACCCAGAATTTCATTACGTCACGGAAAAATAATGCTGCACAAGTAGGTTTTTCGCGCTTGAAATGTACGTTGTTTCGGTGATTATAAATTTACGAATCACACACAAATTACTTTCTTGTCGTGGTTCGTTGTCTTCTAACAACAATAGTTGGAATTTTATTTGTTTTGGTTTTTACCAACCACTTAAAAACCTCCCACCTTGCCTAACTCATTGAGCTCCTTGACGCATGCGTGGTTCGGGTATAATTCTTGTAATCCAAAATGTGAAATTCGTGTCAATGTTTTTTCCACCATATTATTATGTCGTTTTAGCGTACACTGATAATTGGGAATAATTTAAATACATATCCGTTAGATTAAAAAAAACTTCTGTTATGTTCTGACGTCTCAATGTTTATTATTTATTGATTAAGGCAGCGAAATTTGTAGAAAGTATGAGTACGAATGTTACGAGTGATTGATATTTTTTTCTTTGATCGTTTCTCCGCATTAAGAAAGGTATCCATTACAATAAAAGAAATAAATACACTTACAAACGGTGATTGTATTGATAGAAATGATGAGTTCGGAATAATATTCAAGCTGTATGTGGGCATCGGCATTACATATTTTACGGTGCATTCATTGCCGGGAGACAGCGAGCGAATCTGTGAATTAAAATAAATATAAATATTTCCAAATTGTCACTACAAAGTTCGTTACGTTTAGTTTTGCAAAGTTTCAAAAGCAATTCTAACTATCTAATAATTCTCATGCCATTTTCTTACAGAATAGTTAATATTAATACTAGAAATACTTGGCGATCGCTGATGTGAATGATACACATGTTTTGTTTGCGTATAACGCCTCACAATTTCAAATCATTTATTTCTGTCAAGTGAATGTTAATTTACTTAATATTAAATATAATATTAATACTACCAATTGCATATTAACCGTAGCAGTTAAAGTCATAGAAGAAAAAGAAGTATTTGGAAATAAGCTAAAATTATTCCCACCGTAGTGTAATTGTGAAAGAGAAGATGAAATAAAGTATAATCACCTTTAGGTAACAGCATAATACATTTTATTACGTTGGAATAATAGGTAAGGCATCTCGCCGCTTTGTCTGAGATGTAGAGGCACGATAAAAAATAACGAAGTATTCGTCGCATTGTCTCCCATAATGTAATACGTGTTCGTCATTCTGTATAAGGGTCAAGAGAGCGCGTCTTCCCTACGTTTCTATGATATAATTGACATCTTCCTTCGCTTCCATTTAAATGGCTTCCATCACGTGGTCACTTAAAGATACTTAAGTCCAGACATTGCCGTGTTTTTATCTCCCTGAGTTTTATGATTATCAACTGTGTGAAGTGACAACTTGTGGAACACGCTTGGAAAAAATTAATTCTTGCATTAGTAAAAAAAAACATATTTCTTCTAACCTTTCCGAGTATTTATTGGCAAAAATATTATCTTCTTCTGTGAATCCAACTCTCACCGTTTATTGTATGATTTCAAAAAGCTTCAATCAACACCATTAAGGCTGAAAGGGTCACAATTATATGACATCGATATCGTTAATCAATCATGAAATATAATATTTCAATACAAATATATTATAATCTAATAAAAATGTCATTACATTTAGACTGAAACTCGCGTTAAATAATAGACAAATTTTCTCTTCTAAGTAGATAATTATATCTACAGTTTCATCTCAGTATTTTTAATCGGTTCATATTTGATAACTATTATAAAACATGATGATAATCCAGTAGTTGTAGGCTTTGGTAATGAGTCGATTTTGGCCACGGCGATTCGTTCATTCTTGTCGCCTTATTGGATCAGTGTGTTCAACAAACTTTTTTCGTTAGCCGCCGCTCATTTTGCCAAATGCAAGTAACATGGGAAAGCGACTTGTGAATAGATTCGAAGTCGTCATTCGCGAACGATAATAATGGTGTCGGCAGTATGTTTCCATCTTAAACCTTGTCAGTTATTACGTCTGGCACGACGGAGGCTTCAAGACAAAATTAAACTGACAATTTTTTTGTATCGTTCGCGAACGACAACTCCGAGATTTGTGTTGCAACCCATGTAATTTTAGTATGACGTTTGTTGGGACGGTTCTTCCGATTCGTGATTCGTTCGCGACTCTCGTTCACTTCAGATATTAGGTCGGTTGGATTCGTTTGCGAAGCAATAGAATTGTAACTGGAATCATTGAAAACAAATGTTCAGTTGGAAGTGCGACTTCCGCGCGTAAAATGCGTTCTTGTTAACTGCCCTGGAAAAATAAAAACGTTTACCATATTATATGTTTTCTACCACTTCCTTATCATTCTGCATATACTACTGACTCATTTTATCTCACTTTGCCCAATTGCTCCTGCTTAAAATAGCCTAATTCAATGATCGCGTTATGTTACCGTATCCTCAAATTTACTGTATATAGTGAGTATTAATTACGATAAACGTTGTTTCACGTTATTTTAAACTATTGTCATATATAATTTTTAGCTGTTAAGTGTTAATTGATCCATAATCATTCCTAAACAAGTCAAACCGTAACATTAAAATGTACTAGCTGTAGGCCCGTTGCCCTCAACGGGGGGGGAGGCGATTTTTGTTGCATTTTAAATAGTCAGAAAATTTACTGGCGTAAAAAATAAATTGCAAACCTATTTATTGAATAAGCCAGAAAATCTAAACGTAATTAATTCTCTAAATGGATTTTTTTAGAAATACACCCAATTCTCTAAAAGAACTAAAATACACCGGGATTGAAAAACAAAATATGAAAATAGCGGATTTAATAAAACATATTCATAAAAATCATAATTGAGCTGCTATACCCAATATCAACAGCCCTGCAGTCATATTTTATATTTTTTAGAATAATTCAAATGTTTCAAGTATGCAAACAAATATATTTCGGAGAAAAAGAATAAGACCCCGAGACACATATCGACAGCCCTGCAGTATTTATACATTCCATTCATTAAAATAATCACATTTAATTAATTTTAAAAAATCAGCAAGTTGTAATGTACTTTGAAATAACGTAATATTAATTGAACATTTCTTTACTTTTCCAAAAGTATGTGATCCACAGCATAGCTTTCTGCTGATTATATGAGCAGTATGAGCGGTTTTAAATAAACTTAACTTAAAAAACTTAAAATGTTATAAACGAATAAAATTGCAATCTGACAGCGTTTTCTTGTAACATTCAAATATCGTTCTGAATGGCTTCCCCCGTCCCATAAACGTCTCATCCATTAGTCGATAGGCGGCGACTTATAATTACTAAACATCTCATTCAAATGTCGAGAAATTCGTGTCTAGCTGAAATGATTAATGATACTCTGATCACTATAAAAATGGATGACTATTTAATAAGGGTTTTCGTGACTCTGCAGTAATTAATTCCAATTGTTCTCCTCTCGTTTGCTTTGCTATTACAGTGCTTTGAAAACAATTCTGTCTCTTCAAACATCGCGAGTCGGGATTACACCGCTTTTGTAGTTTATCAAATCGTAAATTGTTCAAGTCGCCCTTCTCTGCGAGATTTTGGCAACGAAGTGTTACCCATTCCACAGCGAGTTTGTAATTAACAGGATTGAGATGTGAAATAGAACCAACACATTAAACAAAGAAATATTTTTTGTGAAACCACCGCAATTTTAGATTATAATGTATGTGCTCCACATATGAACTCGAGACCTGGCTTTCTATTCAGTTGATCAACCTCACATTTTTGAAGAAAACAAATATTGAAGGGTGCGACTAGTACATGGCTAGAATTTAGCTTATCACCCTCGTTATGTCTTATCTTTATGGTCGCATGTGTAGAGAAAGAAATGCAGACATCACAGACTAAAATCTTTCACAAAAGATTGAAAAATCTGGCCACAGACCCTGCATGAGAATACATTTTACTAAGAAATTGTTTCAATATCAGTTATTTATTTTATATTTACATACAAAGTTAATCGCTGATATGAAATTGAAAAAATCTTTAATAAAAGTTGCACATACATACATGTATTAAAAAGATCAATTAGCATTTATAATCAAATACTTTATATGATTACTTTTAATAAACCAATATATTGGTTTATATTTGTTTCGTCCCTAACTACCTTAGCATTCGAGAATACTTTTTTTTTTAACTATCACGATTTTGTTTCCTTATAACAACAAAATAAAAATCACTTGCCTAATTCGTGTTTTTCTAATTAAACTGTCAAATTCTAATGAAGCAAATTTGTCAGGAGCGATAAAAAATGCTTTAATAAAACAAAGTTGCAAATACACATGGATGCTGTTTTCGAAGATAATGATAAGAGTTACATTTGATTGACAAAAAATGTAATAAAAGTAATTTATTATGTCTGTCAATTATAATACAATTTTCATCAGATAAATTATTTTGTACCTCTACTCATTTATCAATATAGTATTTTTTAATCATTTAATGTGGTTGATCACTAGAGCTATAACCCTTTAATCTAAGGGCTTGTTCACAAGGACTCACCGCTCAAAACGTGTTCAGCAGAAAGAATTGCATTTTATCGAGTTATCTATTGGCAATCATAATAATAAGGAAAACCAATTTATTGTTTTCTGAGTATTCGAAACATGGTCATTATTTTATCTAAGAATAATAAATTAAGCACTGCACGAATTCATAAACATTTTACCTGTTTTATGACCGTCTAGTTTTTCAACATACCTTTTTTCTTTTTTTGTATTATAATCAAAGCGATCAATTCTTATTTTTGACTTGTTGTCTTATTGAATCAAAACTTTACAAACTCTCTCATCACTGTCTGTATGCAATATTTTGGTATTTCATTGCTTTTCTCCATTGTTTGATTATATTATTCATGATCTAATAATGTTGTTTGCCTCTCGTTGAAATCAGTGTGAGATCTCTGCAATATTTTTAGCGTTGTGCTACATGGAAACAAAACAATGTGATTAAAAAATGGTGTCTCAAATATTCACTTACAGCAGTAGTTTCCAACCTTTATGTTACTGTGCCTCCATTCGAAGAAAAAAATATCTTCGCACCTACCCATCTTTATTTCATATAGTAATAAAGACACGTTTTAAGGGGGTTAATAAATATTTTGGACTGTTCGCGCCTCCCAGGTTGGAAATTGACTTACAATAATTAATTTATCAGATTTACATGTTATTCACCAAAATAAAATATTAATAGATACACTCGAAATTTTTTACGGTATTCTTTGTTAACTTTATATAAAAAAATAAACATTTTATATATCACTAGCTGGCCCGACGAACTTCGTACCGCCTCAGAATCAATAAATGTTGTGTTAATTTATTGGCTGAATCAAATTCAGTTTGAATGAATACTCAAAATGAATTAAGTTCAATAAATGTGCAAAATTCAAAATGGAAAGTATTTAAATTACATTGAAATGATGTAATTCAAGTGGCACAGTCGATAGATTTAAAGCAGTGATGCACAACCTCTACCTTCTAGCGGGCCGCATAAAACAAATTTATCGTTGGTTCGGGCCACAAAGAAAAAAATGATTTAAAGTACGCTCAATCCTTTTTTATACAGAAAATATGTATGTTCCATGTAAAACAGCCTTAAAAACGTGTAAAAAAGATTAAGTGAATTTAGATAAATGAGTAATAGGTTCCATTTTATTATTTTGACCGTGTTATTTAGAAAATAAATAAGCCATGCAAAAAAGATCATGAGTACTTATTAAAAATCATTTCATTGTGAAATATTTATGTTTCATTTATATGCAATTCATAAGTTCATGGTCTTTGTTAATTTTTAACTATTTTTTTTAATTTAACATAATATTTGTAAGCCTGTTTCTATGAACCGATTTATTATCCTTCACTGAAGAAAAAGCTTGCTTAAATTTGTTTAATAAATGTTTTACGTGAAAAAAGTATGTTTGAGAAAGAGATTTAACTGACTGAATCACTGATTTAAAGGAATGCAGTGGATCAACGATTTGATTTTGAATTGTGAAGTTTAAATGATTCACATATTTTTTCTTAGCTGCAAGAATTGCTCGTTCACTCAACCGATTGTGATTTTTGTGATTAGATATTCAGGAACATTTTGTTGATGAAGCCGTTCTAAGTTGAGACGAAATTGCAAAAATTTGGCGGAATCGAAATCAATCCTTTCGATTCGTCAACAGGAACACGGCCGTTACCGACGATAGTCAGCAATTGCTTGAAGAAATCTTCGGCAGATGGATCGTTTAGAAATGCAACTCGCATGTTTGTCGTTAGCTGAAGTTTCTTCACATAGCACCACAGAGTCGATGTTTTGAGGCAAGCGTTTATTTCATCGGCAGAGGTCGATCTTGGAATGACTGGTAGTGTTTGGCGGAAATCGCCAGATAGTTAAATCATTGCGCCTCCAAAACATCTTAAGTCATTGCACAGATATTCGATTGAGTGCTTCCAATGCGCGGTCTGTGCGTCATTGTGCATTAATCCCAGGTGATGATTTTACTTGCTACCAAAACTTTGGTCATTGCTGAGTGTTTCGCAATCTTGCATGTCAGTTTTTCAGTCGTTTAAAGGTTTAATGGAAATTTCAGCACTGAATGAGCCGTTCGCCATCCTACTATCAACGTGGCCGCTATTCCAGAAGAAGAAACTGCTACAGGAATTTCGGATCTCGCACGAACAGTTGCCATAATCAATGACATGAGGAATATCTTCCCAGTTCCACCGGGCGTGTCGAGGAAAAATAAGCCACCGTTTCCATCATCAATTGCATTCATTAAAGTATCGTACACTTTCTTCTGATGTGGGTTCAACAGTGGTACATTCGTTCGAAGTGATTGGTTCAATGCATCTCGATCATATTCACGTTCACGTTCCAATTATCGATTGAAAGCGTCGTTCATTCCACGATGTGGTGTTGGCATTCCTAACTTGACTAACAAAATGCCTCACATGAGGTAACACATGTCTTCGATCTAAATCAAAGCCTGGTTATTTATCTCTTCATTCACCTCGAGATCGGGATTCCCCGAACTGAGACAAATTCGATGTAAAATGTCTTCCGACATGTCATCCTTGTACTTGTTCCACAGTTTACATGGATTCGATGTGAAGCATGTCAAAATAATGATAGAAAATAATGTGCGTATCTGACTTGGAGATTCAGAAACAATTTCTTCAGCGATTGTCATGTCCGAATAAGTATCATTTTCAAGCAAATTGAGCTGTTGACATGCAAGTAGAAGCAGTCATTTTTCGGATGAACTTTGTAAATGCGACCAAGAGCATCAGTAGTCATTCGGGTGATCAGGAACCGCATCGCCTTGCTTTTGACGTTAAAATTTCTTCGATATAGCGTTCCTAGTGTAATAACGTGTCATCTCAGAGTAGAGCAACATTCGTGCAAAATATTGTTGTCAAAAATTTATCATTTTTTTTTTTTTTTAATCCATGTCCGCTCCCAATGTGGAGCATATGGCCTCCTAATGGAGGTATCTTAACAGATTTTTTTCTACGAGAACTGTTTGTTATTCAGTCGCTCAACCTCACTTCTTTCGAAGTGAGTAGGGAAAGAAGGATAAGGCTAGAACAGGACTAGTGGTTGGCTAATCGTTATTCTACGCCCAGTTATTAAAGGATCAGAAGGATTGGAGGAGAGGAAATGATGTGAATTGACATCACAAACACCCAGTCTTCGATCACAACTTTGAATTGAATAATTCTCAAATTCACTGTGATCTGACCGGGAATCGAACCCAGACCTGCGTGATCGGAAGAGCAAGCTCTTACCAACTGGGCCACAGAAAATTTATTATACCTAATTATAAACATAACCTTATTTCAATATTATCCGATTTTCTTTCGTTTTCATTTCATATCATCGATTTCTTTTATTCTAATCCATGCTCTAAATTTAAAATTATTTAAAAGTCATTCATATGCAAAAGAAGCAAAAACAAACATAGAAAACAGTGCGATCTGGTGGATTTTTCTGAAACCAGCATACGACATTTTATCATTTGAAGCTGTTCGTCATTTAAAAACTGTATGAGGATATTAATTTTCTACATAATTTCTTTCCCATGATATTTTTCCGATGTTTTAATGCTTATTCTGCTATTCTAGGCAAAGACTATTTTAATAAATCAAAGATCATTGAAATCCGTGCAGCAATTCTCGAGATATACATGGTGTAAATAACCCCACTTTGTTTTATATATATAGATTTGACGTTTACGTTAACACAGTATATTTAATTCGAAAAACCAAATACATCATTACATTAAGATATTTTTTCAAACGGTTTATTTGTTCCACGAAGAATTCTTAATTTAAAGTTTTCTATTGTATTGCCAGTATCGCAAATATTAGGTAATTCTTGGTAAAAAAATAAATGAAAACACTAAATATCGAAAAATATGAGTTATCATTTTATAATTTGCTCGGCACCTTCCGCGAAATGTTTTTGTAAATTAATACGGGATTTAGAATTTTTTTCATCTGATAATATCATTGTTATCGTGCTTTCAATGAAACTCCGAGAAGAAAAAACTGGTCTTGAAGTTCTTAGTACATCTTACTTCTGAATATTCTTATCTACTTGCTTACCATATTACTGACGTTTTATTTATAGATACTGATATTTATTTCTTTTCATAAAAAAAAACATGGGTTTCCCAGCTACTTATCTGTCATAAAGACTTGTATTTATCTGATCGGTATTTAAATAAACTTTTGGACAATATATGATTAATATGAAGTAGTCAGTGCAAGGTGTCATCGTTATCCGAAGGATATTGATACCGAAAAATCACCTCTTAAAGTGAATCTGCTTAAATTGGGTACATCAATTTCTGGATGTAGGCTATTTTTTCCGTTTTTTAACACCGAATTTCACATCTAGGCCGTTACTTTTCCATATAATAATTTCCGTTTTTTTTTAATATTTGATCTATACTGATCATTCGCTTACTAAAATATGTATCATTAAACTATTCCAATGCTAAGAATTTGATTATAATAAGTCTTTGAACAATTAAATCTGACTTCTGAATTATATAGTATGTAAGATATGAGGCTCTTGTTTTTCTGGAGTAAAATTTACGATACGAAAAACAGCGCATGTTTGTTAAATAAACATAATGTTTAAAATAGCGTGTCATTCAGTGGACATGTTAGACGTATTTTTTAAGCCAATGGATAAATAAGTAGAAACACCGATGAGAAAGAAGTGAGCTAAAATATAAATATTATAATTACGTATTTTCTATTGGCAACCAATTCTGCTTGTTTCAATAAATATCAGGTTTTTATAGATTTTTTGAACTGTGTCCCACTACTTGGTAATACTGTTATAATTTTCTTTAACTACTTGGAAGATTATTTCTACCACAGCAAAAATTGTCATATATTAGTGCAATGCCTTAATGCCCTTCAACGAAATTGTCTTTATTCTGCTTATTACGATTGGTATATTTCAATAATATATATTCATTGAACTATTCAAATTACCATATGATAATTTAAAGTTTACTTGAACTGCATGAAAAATAATGACAACTCTTATTAGAATAGTGTCCAAGAATCGACTCTTATCTCCATTTTTATTAGTAAAATAAATTGTGTTTCATATTTATCACACAACAAATTCGCAGAAAGAGAATGAGTAGTTAGAGAACGTTAAAATACGTCACTTCCACTTGGTGTATAATATTTACTGGTGTAGTAATAGTGCTTATCGATATAGGGAAGAATATTACAAAAATTACTTATCTACTAAATACGATTCATTCTGAATATGAAGACTCGTAATTGTAATGTAGTAACCTTAAAATAAACTGCCGCACAATTTTTTTTTGTTTAATTTCTTTTGACAGTTTTACTATAAATTAAACTTATCATTTTTTTGCTGCTCAGTTCTCACAATTCGTCCAAACCTGTCGACGTCTTTGGTTTTCCAAGCCAGTGACGTGCGGCTTCCCCGAATTGTTTGTCAATCACGGGTGACTTTGCGTTGAAATTGTTTGTTTTTGTTTTTCATACTAAATGAAATGCATGTTTTGTCTGTCAGTCTGCAGATGACAGGTGTTTTCAATTTCGTGTGCTATACATTTCGTAGATAAATAAATAAATTTAAATGTTTTAATTACGCGTGAATAATGCAGTAACACAATGAGTAATAACGGGATTAATTTAAGCGTCAAATATACTCGATAGTATTATATTTGAAAAATATTAGTTATGGCATTGTGTGCAATCGCAATGTAATAGTGAGTAATGCATCGTTAAATTTAAAGTATATCTTTAACGAATTGGATTTTTTTCCGTAAAATGCGTCAATCTAAACCAAAGTAATCATTCAAATAGCCATTGTAATAGCATAGAATAACATTTTAATTCAAATTGTTTCTTCGCCGGACCTTTCGGTCACTACCATGTTTCCAAATACATATGAGGATGAATAGATTTAGAAACTATGCCTTACTTTAATTCCTACTTGATACAATCTTAATTGCGTATGGTTCTTGGTCGAAATATATTTTCTCAATCTTGGCAAAAATTTGTATCTAGGTATTTTGTAATTTGTATACGAGTGCCAAAAATTATGTCTATAAAATATATGCTGAATCACCCATGAATGTGAATTGTGGGAATAATTTGGAATAGCCAATTTTGGACACGGCAGTTTCGCTGCCAAGCTTGAAAAGCCTGTTAGACACACACAGGGACATACACATGTGGCGTCATGCAGGATGATGCTGAACACATCCTCTGGAATTGAATAATGAACGCGAGCAATTAATCAAGTCGGTCCGACCAGCTGTCGGACCCACACGCCACGCCTATGTTGTAACTACATATCATTCACTAAATTTGCGGCGTCGTATGGAGTGAGAGTAGAAATACACTCGTACCTCCGAACATTTTTTTATATGGCATTTTTCCGCACACTAAAATGCAATCCGCCAAGCTTGGTAAATTGTTCCCGGGACAATCCTAGCACGAAGCACAGCATTTGTTACCCCACGGGAAACGCCTGTTGGACACAGATGTATTGCCGTGGCGGGTGGTTAAGGGAATTGTGCAGTGGAAAAATAGTACTAAAGAAATGTATTTATATTATACAAAAAAATTCACCAATAAATTGACATAAACCTCAAATACATAAACCACTATCAATTTTCAAAAATCTACTGGCGTATAATACATTGAATGTCAATTAATTTATGTCGTGTTCATTTACTACTGCTATAAAAGTTTATATCCTGTAAATAATTTACGTGCCGGCAAAATTTTCCTACACACCACTTCTAACATGAGTTACGTAAGCTCGTCATGCCTGAAATATGCGATTGCAATAATTGCATGTTGTACTTACTATGATACAGTCGGAACTATTGAAAATATGTATTCGATAATTTTAATGAATTAACATATCGACGTTACAGTGTGTATTGCTTTCACAAACTGACAAGTAGGGCTTATCGGTTTTTTGGCTACATTTTTGACATTACTTGGTAACCGGTTGTGCCGAATTTTCCATAAACGTGTCTATAAACAAAAGGACAGAAAATTTTGATCTTTTATTTGATGACTTAAAGACCATATGCCCCACATCATTACCAAGCGAAAGGGTATTTTCGATATCAGTAAATATTGTTACAAAACGATCAGTGGACGCTTTGTTTTTTGAGTAACACCAAATTATTTATTGTTGTGTATTATTATGTATATAAATAAACAACATAAAAAAATAACTTTTTCTCGCTATTTTAATTGAATTATCCATTTTTTGTAAAACCGGTTTAATCCGGTTTTCGAACAATATTGACATTCGAAAAGCGGTTTTTTCAAAAGTCGGTTTTTATAAAAGCCCTACTGACAAGTTGGTGTCAAAATGATACCGAAGCTTGGTAGTTACATATTATTATGAGGGCTTTAAGCGTTCGTTTTTTGTAATATCACCTCACGTAAAACTGTATCTTTCTCACGTGAAAACATATGTTTTATTGTAATAGATTAATTGAACGACCGGCCAACTATGGTAGGTTCTTATTTGGTAAAAATCTCGAGAAACGGAAACATATCAAAAGAACTAATACAAATTTACGTCGCGTAATCGTCACATCATTACTTTTGATTACGACAGTAAATTTAAGATTATATTATATATAATTATGTCTTATTGTTTATAACTATTCAAAAACCATTTATTTCCAAAGGTCATTTTTTATGTAAGCCCTACTCCTAATGCATACTTTTATTTATAGAGTTTAGATCGATCTGTAGATTATTGTTCTCAGCTGTGAATGTCTGTAGCATTCTTATTGCTTCCCGCCTACTCAAAACTTTCTTAACAGGGTGAAAGAAGAGCGGCTAATTAACCTTACTTAAATATATGAAAAGAAACGTTGGCTCACTGACTCGCAAGTAATTATCATTTAGCACCCTCTATTGAGACTTTTTATTAACAGTCAATATAATATATGTTATAAAGTGGAAATGTGTATAATGGAACTATATCTACACATAAACTGTTTACTTTTATTATTTGAAAGATATTTTCTAAAAAAATAACCTGTTTGATTTTCATCTAACTTTTTATTATGTTGTCGTGTATATTGCATATAATTATTTTGTAGAAAGATTTGCATCGTAAACGTTAAAAGATATATATCGAACCAACTGTTTTGTATGTGTGTTCATTTAATGAACGTTGTTGTACGTAAAGCAATGTATATTAATTTGTAATAAGTAAGTATGGGGTCTCTATCTATGAAGTTATACAGAAACTCAATTTTATTCTACAATAATTTTACCTTGGTTATTACCATTGAATCAAGCGCAACATATGCAATGGGATATGCTACTTGTACCAGTTACTGATAACTTTATTACAAAATTGATGTATTTTAAGTATAATCAACTTAACTGCAAAGATTATCCGCCTTATTTTTTTATTGTAAGTATAATATAAACGGAATTATAAATAAAGGTTTCTCCGCTACGCACGTCGCTACGCAAAGAAAATTGACATTTTCTTTTACCGCCCACATTATTTGGACCCCCATTCCAACGCCCACCTCTGTATCTACGTCAAAGGATAATATACTTCGATGTTTTGTTTTAATGAACAGTATTGTTTCACATATTTTTTGCACCTGTGAAATATTGTTTGTTAAAATGTCGTCGAACAGTGTTTTGATACATAGAAAAATATTAATATTTAACCGTTTGAATACCGCGCAAATAAATCATTAATATGTTCCAGAGATACTGCGTGCTTTTGAGAAAAAATATTTTGCCTAATATACACTCGAATTTGATATTTTAAAAACTTATATTGAATCAGTATAGATGGCACTACACATATTCATCAAAATATTGCTTATATTCTATTAGAATACCACGTATTTGATTTTTTAAATGTCTTGGACATCCGTGTTTGCTTGCATATGTTCCGGACACCTGTGTCCGCTTGGGATTCAAGTGGTTAATATGATAAATTTTGCAATTTCATCACGTGTTAGTAGTTTGTCTTTATTTTTACTTCATACTGTGTGAATGACAATGTTTAAGTAGGCAAAAAAAAAGTTTTAATAAATAAACTGTTTTGAAATATATTTTTATCGTAAAATGTTAAAAACAAGTCCCCTTTTTAACAGTTTGGAATTATCAAACATGCAATTCGGCTTATGTTGTTTGAAAATAAAAAATATATAATTTTGAAATGTTAAACCTGAGATAGTGTTGAATATTAAATGAATGAAATATTAATCACAAAAATATGCACAGAATGTTAAAATGAAAAGAGAAATTCTTTGTGAGGGTTACTCAAAAAATCCCAATATAGAACAGATTCTTTTTTAATGTGTTCATTGTCAATTCTTGGTGGGAAGGCATTAATTAGGCGATATAAATTTAAAAATAACATATTTATTGATACTTGTTCATTATTATTTACAACCAGGAATTTAGCATAGTGTCCAACTTCATCCTCATTATAAATTTATCCACCAATTGATCTATGGATTTATGTTCGAAGGTATGGATGTCTATAATAAATATTTACATTCCCTTGCCGTATCGAGAGCGATCAATAAACTATAATACAAGTTCTTTCAGTTTTCAGGACAAATATCATGTGGAGTGACACTCAACATTGGAGTAGAAAGAGTTATGATACTCTATTATGAGCGGACATGGTTGAAAAAAATATGTTTTACTGCTAATTCCGTTAAAAATTTTACCCTTGAAGTTGCATTGAATATTTTGTTAGTACATATTCTTAAAATTCTATAAGGGTTCTTTTAAACAAGTTGCTGTTTTCCAACAAGCTTAGCTTAACTGTTTAACCCTCCAAAGACGAGCGTGATCATATGGTCACAGTAAACACCGTTGTCTATTGATTCATCCATTTTCTACCTGAATATCGTTGCTATCGCTCATATATGGTTAAGAAGGGTACAGACTACAGTTAGTCATCAGCCGTGGGGACAGAAACGGCCTCCAAAAGCACATACGATTTTTTGAATTTCTATTTTTTTTAAATTTACTTTTTGAAATTTTTAGTTATTTTTTTAAAAAACATCAAATTATTTACAGTTATTTTGCTAATATATTTATTTGTATTGAAATAATCTTAATCTAAAGAGGTCAAATTGTAAATATTTAAAAAAAATTCACGTTTAGCTATATATATTTCAACCCCGAATGTTTGCGAGCCCATACGGTCACTTTTGTCTTTACTACTGTCCGTAAACAATATTCCACGGTAATAAAAATATGAGCATGACTATATAGTCATGCGGGGTTTCTATACAACGACTTTGCGTTTTTTTTTTTTAAATTTTGGATAGGAATAAAAGTTATCCGTGACTTCAATAGGGCTTAAAAAATGATATCGGAAAAAAGCTCGTCTTGGTGGGTTAATTAATCCGTCCCATCTACAGCGTGAGCGCCTGTTTATTTCACTCATTGAAAAATAAGTGTAGGCAGGCATCAATGTAGGGTCGGGGCGTTGAGGGTGAACACCGGGGTTGGAGCGGAAGGTGTAATGTGGGCGGATTATGCGTAGGCCTCATGCCTCAGTCGAATGGAAGAAGATACTGTTGTTTTTGATAAGCATTTATAAATAGACCGCCGTCGCCCGTCCCTGACGTCGCGGCGCGCCTATTACGTCAGCTTCCCGTCGCGGATTGCTGCATCCTGACAGCTTAAAGCCTTCATCACGTCTTTGTTGTATTTTTAAAAAAAATATTTTATCTTCCTGCGTGTCGAGAGTGTTTTATTGTAGGTATTACCCAAGTCGAAAAAATACTAAAAAAATATTTATTGTCAGTACTTATAAAACACTCATTTCATTACTTTCGACGGATTCGGCGGTAACTTTGTGGAAGTTCATTTTAACAGCTTAACGACCGTGGACGCTTATTTGAGTCTTTGAAAAACAAAGGTTGCTGGCCGGCGGACACATATATGCGTATAGGCAAAGTATCTGGAAGCTAACAAAATTATTTTTTGTAAAGATATCTCAATTCTCAAATTTTATAAAAAAAACGTGCGGTTGTTAAGCTGTTCTAAAATAACTTAGATTATTCCACGTATTGTGCTACAAACTGTGACACGTGTTTCGCCTCTTTCAGAGGCATCTTCGGACAGACTGCTTTCGCAAATGCTTGCTAAGTACGAATGATTTTAATTTTACTATTCTGATATATTATAATAAAAATCAAATAAAAATGGGAGGCTAGGAGGGGATGATGGAAAAACAAACAAACGATAATGGTAATACAAATGACATTTACATTAAGAAATGATTAACTAATGAGTTGCATCAATTAGGACGGGTTAAACCGTTAGAAAATAAATTTAACAGTGGCGAACCACCTGTTCGTACTTAAGCAAGCATTTGCGAAAGTGCTTGCTTAAGTACGAACTGATACTTAAGTACGTACGATGCCTCTGAACGAGGCGAAACACGTGTCACAATTTGTAGCACAATACGTGGAATAATCTAAGTTATTTTATTTTATATTACTCATTTCATTGTTGACATAATGAAATGAAAAAAAATAAGATGTATCATCCGGAATAGTTATCAAATAAAATACTCCATTTCCGTTCCCAATGTGGAGCATATGGCCTCCTAATAGAAGTATCCCAACAACAGCAAAAATTCTAAAGTTTTTTTTTAATTATATGCTATGTTGAAGTTTTTGTAGTGCAATACTCAATTATATACAATGATATTATTACAATTGTTTTATTGATTACGGTTACTTGTTGACGTAACCAGAAAAAAAATGTATAAACTAATGTTGGTTTGTGACTCACGATATATCGCATTGAAGCATCCTTATTATTATCACATTTGTCTAATGCCATACCAATCAAAATGATTAAGATGCCAATTTATATATAAAAACCATAAATTATACTGAAAATTGATTATAACTAAATATATTTAATACATCTCGATAATTAATATTTTTTGAGAAGATGTCAGAGGCCTTAACCTTTCGCAATATTTTTACACGTTTCCTTATTGAATTAAATTATGCACAATTCTATACTCTCACAAACTATAGTATGTAATTATTTTATTATTTTAACGATCTGCACATGCAGTGTTTAATATTTTCCGTCTTATGTGTAGAAGTGCTGATTCGTCAAATTTAATAGCCTGCAGTAAATGAATTTATTTTTTTTTCTGAAAGAGAATTTTATTCTGCTCTGTAATTGATAAACAGTTTATTCTTTATTTTACCCATGCGCCCTCATAATTTGGATTCTATTAACAAATATAGATCATTTATTATATCGAAAACCGTTTTTGTAAATCAGCAGGATCAACCTTTCTTTTTTGATAGGTTAAGGATTAGGCTAATCAATCTTTCTACGCATCGTTTTAAGGATTGGATAACAGGGATGAGAAGGTATAAAAATATCGACATTTGTATACAGAGCTACCAATTATAAAATAGCTGATATTATCGTATTCAATTTAATTAATTTAAATTATACATTAAAATAGCATTTAAGAATATTATATGTATAATGAATACGGCGGTAAGTTTGTAAAAAATATTTTTTACTATAAAATAATAGCATTTAGTATAGTACTAATTGAACTAATTTATAAGCGTTATTACTACTAGTAAAAGTGTTATAGTTAGAACTACTATTTTTTGCTGATTTTTCGCCGCTTCCCTGCGTCTAGTAAAAAGAAAAAGCTCAACATCCTTTTGTAATTTATAAGTCAAGAATAAACATTACGATAGTTAGTATGAAGATACTTCCCAAAGAGGCGAAACACGCGTCACAATCAGTGGAAATACAGTTATCAAATTTGATAAAATATTATAATATTCTATACTACTTGCTTGGGCTTGAAGCCCAGTACCGATACTTTCATAAATTAATTTGGCAATCGATGTATAACCGACCTTACAAACGCAGCGACAGTAATAAGTTAACTAATAGTTTAGTCCTAGTTCTATCCTAATTTCCTATTCGTCTACCAAAAAAAAAAATAACAGCAACTGAGTAACAAACAATCCTCGTATGACAAATTCCGTTCACATACACTTTATTAGGAGTTCACAGGCTTTACATTGCTAGCTGATATAGCTGGATTATGTCAATCGCATTTATTCTTTGTGATATTCCTTTTCTTCATTATCATTGAAATCATCATGGTGTTAAATGTCACCCCATGTGACGACGATCTTTTTTTCGTAGACAATTCTATGATCTTGTATTGACAACGTGATAATTTCTTGAATGGGCGGATGTGTTTTTCGTATTATTGTTAATCTACCTTGTATTTAGTGACCTTGCTTAAAAAAACGTGCCATCTTACCGTCCATCACCCGCAAGAACTTTCGAAACTTATCTAAGCGTGACGTATTATACCATTCAATGTTGAACCGTAGTAAACAGATACGCAATTTGAATCGTGGAACCCCATTTTCGAAATTCAAAAAAATATTTTATCATGACGTAATCTCTCATACAGATATGTTCAATAAGTAAATCGATCTTGAGACGATTTCAACCTTTATCTTTTATTTCCATCGATGGCTATGTGACACTGCGTTTCGATGAAATGTTCAATCCAATACAGCTTTAACGTTTCATGTCGATATACTACATTTCTTCACCTGTAATCTTATAACACTGGTATAAAGGAACTCTAATTCGATATACGCCCATACCACGAATTAAACGAGACTTGTTTTAGGCTGTTTCACTTAACACGGTTTTTTTATGGAACGTATCTACCGTCTAAAAATGGAGTTGAATGTATATCAAAAGCATCGCACATTGACAGTTAAAAATGAAATCACTATTGTTTTATATCAGATTACCTACCTACTCACTTATTTATACACAAATGAACATCACCAAGACCAGTGGGCAGGATATTGTTTTGAAAACATCAGAGGGTGGGTTGTTCGAAAAATATTGTTGATGGAATCCTATTACAATTTGTATCAAATTTCGTTTATAAATATCGGGGGTTGGGTGAAAATTTGTGGAAGACCGCTGGCCTAGACTATTGTTCGATCTTGTTTTTCTCTAACATACGTCTTCCTCCGCTATCTGTCATTCAAAGATTAATTACATGAAAGATTGATTTGACGTGTATTCAGACTGTCTTGGTTACTGAAAAAAAATATCATCCGTCGCCATTTACCATTAGCGAGACAATACTTTTCCAATACCACGCCTACACCTGTCTCTCTTCTGCCAACGACGTGTCTTAGATTTCTGACAATTATTTGGTTACACATTTTATTATTGTAATCCCTAGCGTATATTGTATGACAAAGGTCAGACGTTGTCACTACTAATAAAGCTTTCAACACTTTCGGAATATGATCCTGCTTTTAAACATAATACATCGCATAAAAGATGTCCAAAATTAATACAATATGGACTGATGGGCATAACGTTAGTATAACAAAACAAAATCCATTGTTATTTCACAATGATAAACAGTATCATGTCTGTCTTCTTGGTTTCTTAATAATTAATCTATTAGTTACCATCAATAAATAAAGAAATTATAACGTATAATAATATAATGCGACCCAAATTAGTTAATCATCATTATTCCTGTGCATAGTTACAATGTTTTCATTTTTCTTTTACTCTTAATGTCACTTCCATTTAATTATACTAAATTGAAATGCGTCTCTGATTTTTTTGTAATATTGGTTTTACGATGTTAAGTCATATAATATATTGCTTTAATTTGACTCCAGTACTGCAGGCTTATTGTAAATCCAACTCTGTTTTCCCGTGTTGGATTTTTGAAAGTCTGGAAGTATTTTTATAATAATTATATGACGTCATGTATTTTCTCTGATAATCCTTGTTCGTTTCTTCATTTTATGGTTATTTTGTTTGCATTTGTGTATCCTAGCTCTCTTTTGTATAAATTCTGCTAATTATAAATTGGCTAATATTTATTGATATTCAAACATTTCAATAAAAGTTTAATTTTAAAATTTCGTTTTGTTTCGAGACGCCAAGAGAGGGGCGTTGATGAATTTTACTGAGGCGTGTGACTTCCTAAGGATGAGAAACACTGATCTTACTTCATTTGCATCTTTCTCGTGTTAAATGTATGTTCATACAGTTATCTTCAGCTTGAAGCCATTCATTCATTATATATAACTTGTTCTTTGTTTATAAAAACTCTCACGACTACGTTTTCTAAGGAAAAAAAATAAATCTTCAATAGATTCGGCGGTAAATTCGTGGAATTGTTAGTTTTGTTGAATTTATGTAAATTTATAATATAAAACTTTGTCATTTCACTAGTTGTGTTATAGAATGTGACACGTGTTTCACTTCTTTGTAAACCATCATCAGACCATCGCAAAGTTTATAATAAACTGAAAATTCATTTTCGTAAACGTTGCTATGGTCTGATGATGCTTCTCAAAGGAGCGAAATACGTGTCACATTCTGTTACACAACAAGTGGAATAACAAAGTTATCAAACTTAATTTTATATGAAAAAATATACGCTGAAACTATCTCCGTATAAAGTAACGCGTACTGGATTTTAGTTTTAAGATTAAGCTTTATATGTCAAAGTTTTACCTTTGGCTTGACCCCCTACTGTCTGTCATGTCAAAACGTATTCTAACTTTTACGGTACAGAAAAAATTGGTATCAAATTTGCATATACTCAGATTTAAATCACCTACGAGGTATTGTTTAAAAAGCAGAGTAATATTGTATGACATCATGTATAGTGGCTAATGATTTCGTATTCCTAGTTAATTCATTGATGTGGAACAATCATAATTATGTAGCACGCGCTGGTTACTGCACCCACTACCAAACAAAAGGCTGATAATTTATGAGAATCTTCGAGACTTCAAGACTCGCAGTTTGTAGTCTAGTGACTAGTCGGTGGTTCGTTCAACCGATATAATTAATGCCATTTTAATAATATCGTGCGGCGCGTACATCGCATAAATATTATGAATATTAATGTTGGCCCGCATGACAGAACGGAATATTATTCTTATTGAACATCGGCCGCCGACTTGTCGACTGTCAACCAATCTAGTAAACGTGTGTCAACACTTTGGTCTTTACTGCATTGGTTGTAAACTCCAGACCCTTTATTTACAAAACTACATAGCATCGCTTCTACAGCAAAATTGAGTTTTTAACGTCACTCTATTTAAAATAATATTTAACACCTGAAAGAAACAAGTAAATAAAGTACTAATAGAAACACTGTAATTGTATAAACTTGTTTTTTTCCAATAAGTGATATTCTAGCAATTCTAGAATAGTTATGACTGATGGAAATATCGACCCATAATGGAAAAATAACGTACATCTTAATCGGTATTTAGATATTTCATACAAAATACCGTCATTAAAAAATATACATAACTTACGGTTTCTTAAAAAAATAATACACCATTAAAAATATCATCAATTTCGGATATAAAATATTTCAATTCGTCGCGAACAATTTCATTAAAATATGTGATGAGCCATTAAAAATTCGGGTTTGGCTAATTTTTGATATCACAATACCGGTATTATTATTGCATTATCTCAATTGTTATTTCGGTATTGAAAAAATAATATCGGTATTGCTATCCCTAGTCGAAGATCCATAATTTAGGTATTTTTGCTGTTATTTATTTATCTTCTAGCTCACTAATATCTGCTAAGAAATTTTGACATCTGTCATTTTTCTAATCCTATCTTTACATCGCGAAATCGATTTTTTTTTACATTATCTATAATTCTCAACCACACGTTTTAATTCACTTTACTACACCGCGCTGTTAAGGCGACTCAGTAGGAATGCAAAACTTAAATTTGACCTACAGCATAAATATTGCACTGACTTAAATAGGTAACCACCACTATACGTATTTTTACAGTATCAAAACAAGCAAAACATTTTTACATTTCATTACAAAAATAACAATACCACCCAACACACGAATGGGTATTTAGACAGTAATGAGGTATTGCAATGTACATGTAACAGTAAGCTATCGTATTTCATAAAGTAACGGTTTTCGGAGAAGCAAAACAAACCATACAATACAAAATTCTCAAACTTTCTCTAATATATTGAAAGAATTATTTTTTATTTTGTATAACCTATTTTTATGATATTGATTTGATATGATTTTTTATGATATTGATATTGATGAATACAGTTTTGAAAAATAATTTTGTTGCATAAAAAAGATTAAAACATAAAAAAATATTGACATAATAAGATTAAAATAGAAAAGTATTGAGTAAAAGAATTATAAGTTGCAATTGATAGTTATTTTTGGTTCGCGTTTTAGTTCTGACAATTATTTAATCCGAAAATTATCTTAACTGACAATAATTAAAAAACTTCGATATTTTTAAATTATTGTAAGTTAAGTAATCGTTCTATCAAATCGATTGAACATTTCGCACAGTGACTTCTTTACGTTTTTTTATTAATAGCATCTAAAATGTATTGCGGATTCCATATTTCTATTGACCTTTTGAATCTAAGATCAAAAATCTCAGGATGATACATTGGTTCCAGAAAGTGGTGCGTAAAAAAGACTAATTTTTATATAATTTGAAAAATCGATTCCAAATCCGTATAACAAAGTACCAAAAATGTATGAAAAAACGTAACGGTGCCATCCAAAAAAAATCGCATAAAGAAAGGATTGGGTGTACATTTTACTAAATGTAAATATTTTTACTTCAAGATTCTATATAGTCTAACTCGATAAGGAAGAAACTAAATGAATATTAGACCAGATCAAAAGTAGTTATTCAAATAATTTATATCGAATGCATAAATATATTCGTATTTTTTTATGTTTGAGAACCTCCTCTCTGTCGGAGATATATAAGTTCAAAATTTAGGGTTGTGTAAAGAAAACATAATACTAATAATATTAAAAATAATTCAAACCATGCGATTGATTTGAATATTAATGTATTGTAGGTATAACATTGTTACATTGTATATTGTTACATTGTTACATTGTATTGTTACAATGTATTGTAGGTATAACATTGTACAAAACAATGACTTAAATGTATGAATAAAAATATTTCACAAGTTTATTATGTATCCATACATATGTATATATATTTGTCATATATCAATTTCGAATATTTTCTAGCATTCTGTTTTGTTCAATTATAAGTTTAAAAAAACACGTTTGACGGTAGAAAAATGTATTCAATTAAAAAAACTTAACGTTGCAAAAAACATGGTTTACTATCTGTATATTATGTAAAAAATATTTCATCTTAGCTTCTCCGATAATTTTGAAGTTTTTTTTTCCATTTAGATGACTTTTATTCAACTACTGTTACTATTATATTGAATAGAATCTCTTTTTAAAACCATTGCAGAATAATTATTTCAAAATGCTTATCCATAAACTAAAGTAATACTGGTCTTTACAAGTATTTCGACTGAACAAGACATTATTGTATTATAAATAATATTATTTATCAGCGCTTTGCGCAACCCTAACCCCAACCGATATATAACCGTTTTTTATGGTAGTGTAAAAAATACATTGCTTTGATTCATATCTCTAATGTTCGTTGACCAGTGATTTAAAAATATCTAAAGAAATTTTCGACACGTCCACTCTAGACCAAGCCTCATCTCAAACTGAGCTCAAACTGAAGAATGGTAGGTAAGAAAAAGACATCCCCGAAAAATGGTTACCATTTATTGGTATTATTAATTTATTTATTTTTTTTTGCTTTTAAATGTAAACAATAAAATGTTTTATCATTCCAATTTTTTGTAGAAGTATTTATGATCCAATTATGCTTTAAAAATCAGTCAGAAAAAGTGGGAGAAATGGTACATTTCAAATGGATGTACAATCATTACAAAACATAAATTGGAAATTCTGCTCAATTCACTTTCTTAAACAAACCTTTATCTGCATTTCTTTCTAAGACATTAAACTTCGGTATCTTATAATAATCGCTAAAAATGATCTGAACGTAAAGCAGTTTTTCAAATTCCGTTTTTTGTGTTTGCCGTGTTTCCTTTAAAATATGACTATTCTCATGAAAAAAAATGCAATAGTGTAAAAAAGCGTTTGGAAAATGTAATTATTGAAAAAAAAAATTTTTGAGTGAACGGTTCACGAGATTTAGTCGACGGCAAACGATCGATTTACTCTGTTTTCAGGCGAAAAGGTACTGTATCCTCTTAAGGCTACGATTTAACATCTCTGGCGTAGACAAAATTTAATTTATTTATGCGAGGTTATACACATACATTAAACCACGAAAAGATGTTCCATTTTTGTTTGGCAGGAATAATAAATCTGACACACAAATTTAATGTACCAAACTTTATTCGTGAGCCCATTGTGCCTTGCTAATAAAAACTGTAATTTGTTAAAATGATCTGTTTTATTTCAAATTGAATTAAAGACTGAATGAAATATGATATCATTTTTCATTTCCTGCGGTCTTGAATTGACGTCAAGCACATAAGTTTGTTATGTTGAATAAATTTCGTGTATAAAAAAAATACATAAAAATATTCTATACTTAGAATACTTACGTATCCTAAAATAATCAAAAGAAAGTTGTGTAAAATAAAAATGGCGCCTGATAAATCCAAACCAATTATGAAGATTTCCTTACTGGGAATAGGTTTTTAAACAACGTCATAAAATAAAGTATTATCATAATCGGCTGATTTTCATAAATAACTTTTTTTGGAATAATCATACTTAATTGAAAGACTCATAAATTTTGGGAACCTGTCAGATTTAAATGCTTCAAATCTTCGCGAATATGTTTTTTTTAATTATATGATGATTTTCTATACATTCAAAATTAGATTAAGGCTAATTTTCAATACCGGTATTTTAATAATGAAAAAACAAAATGAATACCGGAATCCCGATTTATATTATACCGGTATTGAAATGCTTAAGTGAGACAGTGTACAATTTAAAAAAAATATCATTTTGTTTGTGATATGTCGGTAACTAATATTGAATATATAAAACATGCAGCCCTCAGCCTTATTCAAAATTCCTTATGTGTTTGATGGTGACAACAATAATTTAATATGCATGTTGCTGTATTTTGTATAAATTAATTTAGATTTCTGACGTCTTCTACGATGGCGTAGAGGGTCTACAACCTACGGCAAACCTTTATTATTTATTTATTTCAACACTTGACATCTTTCTTATATATTACCAACAATTATGAACCATAAAAATATATGTACAGTTTTATCAAAACGTTTTATCATGTGACGAAATCAACTAGTTCCAATACATTTAAATGAATGTATTGAAACTAGTTAAATTAAACAAACTATAATTGAATAATAAATGATGATTGAAGGTCAGTTATTTCAATTAACTTTTATTAACCGGCTATCAAATGCACTAAACTTGTTCCATAAAGTTTTCTGAGTTTAAATTCTGAAAAAAAATTTATTTTAAAAACATTAATTTCGTTGTCCGTGGGAGCTCTACAAAGATATGTTGAGCTAAAGATTTACTTCTTTACACAACACATGTATTAGTCATCTTATTACGATCTGTTAAATATCAATTAAAATTACTATCCAGTATAATAAAGAACCAAAATTTAACAAATGAAAACATCCAATCTAAAATTACGACGAAAAAAAAATTTTAATTGTGCAATTGAATGATTAAATGTAAAAAATAAAGTTTCTTATCATTCCCTATATTTACGCATTGTAGTTCAGTGGTAAGAGGTTAACTTCACTTTTAGGGTGTTCACTGTTGATACTTGGTGAAAAGACATTGTATTAAAAAAATAAAATACTCATATGTACCATTAACCTTTTATTTAATAAGATACCTACCGGTTTCGCTCATGACGAGTATTATCAACCGATAAGAGAATACAATGTTACAGTGTTACAGTGCTATATTTTTTTATAAATAAAACTAACATTGTAGTCTCTTATCAATTGATAATGCTCGTCATGGGCGAAACCGGTCCTGATCTCAATCAATAAAAATGAAAAACAGTATTCTATAGCACACTCCCAAAAATCATGCTATAGAAGAGAGGTTTTTTTATTATAAAGAAAGTGTTCCAAATTAAAAACATGCAAGTTAATCGGCCTATAAAATTAGGAATGCAAACATGTTGCTATGAGTAAGCGTGCTTGGTCGACTGCCAGTTTTTTTTTTTTTGTACCGATAAATTGAATAGGTCGATTTATTTAACCCTAACATGCGATAATCTGATTCATAGTTTGCGGACGAAAATGAACGCACATCCTACATACTTGCAAGTATGAAGTGATTCCACATGATTGAGTAGTGCGTTCTTCCGGAAAGTATACTAATTTACATAGTATTCTTTAATAATATTCTTACTGAAGTAACGTTTCTTATAAATTTCAGGTATATTGGATTCGATAATATTTTACATAACAATTGGTTTTGTTTATCTTACCCAATATGTATATTTTACTCCATGTATTGGATACTACTATGGTTTTCTACAAAAACTGACTTGAAAAAACCGGTTTTCGAATGTCAATATTGTTAGAAAACCGGTTTTATCCAGTTTTCGAAGTTTTACAAAAAATGGATAATTCAATTAAAATAGCGAGAAAAGGTTAAATTTTTTATGTCGTTTATTTATATATTAATGCACATAATAATGCACAACAAGAAATTATTTGGTGTTACTCTTCAGAAAATATGATTTAAGAAAACACAAAGCGTCCACTGATCGTTTTGTAACAAAATTTCCTGATATCGAAAATACCCTTTCGCTGGGTAATGATGTGGGGCATATGATCTTAAGCCATCAAATAACATATCCAAATTTTCTGTCATTTTGTTTATAGCATAGGTTCCCAACCTTTTCTGGTGGCGACTTATTTTCATAAAACCAATGTGACCCGCGGCCCGACGCAATTGAAAAGGCATTTTTTTTTCAATAAGGTAATTTTAGTTTTGTTGTTCAAATCCAAAATCGAAAAAAGTTGGCAACCCCCAGAAAACCCGTGGTTTATAGACTAATTTCTGGGAAATTCGGCACAACCGGTTACGAAGTTGATAAACTGGTTTTCGGATGTCACAAATTTTGCCAAAAAAACGGTTTTTAAAACCGTTTTTTGAAAACCGACAAGCCCTAGGTACGACCCAATAATATATTATAGATTGCGCCTTGAAAAGGAAATGTAAAATAATTATTTTGATAATTAAATGGAATCTATCATTAAATAACCCATCAGAATGTATGATGTACTAAAGTTATATTCACATGTTTTTCTATTGAAAATAAGACAGAATAAATAGATTTTTTAAATATAATCCTAATAATATATTGTAATAGCATTATGTCTGTTATGACGTATGTATTGTCGGGTATTTTTTTCATGGGGTCTTATTTGAGTTCGAATTACCAAACACTCGTAATTCTTGTCTATACATCTTATCTGAGTTGTTTTTTTTAATGTGAAATATTATTATTGTCATTAGGTACTTGACATTATCAATAAACTTTCGGTAAATTATGCTGGCGATATTCCTGTTTTCGTTGTATGCATATTGCAAAATCCTTGACATTTGGTCGACCATACTTTCACACAGTGTAGGCATAATTCGTAGTCATTGTGTATTTATTGTAAACAACAACAAAAATATCCGCTTGTCGGCAGCCGGTGACTTGGTAAAATAAATTGTCTATCTATAATTACTAACTCAAAAAATAATAATAAAAGCAAACGTTTATTTTTCATCAATACATTTAATTGTATAGTAAGCACGGATCAACTAAACCAAGGATGGCGAACCTTTTTGGGTCCGCGTGCCAAAAATCCTCAAATATTATTTCTTGATTGTGTGGCGTGCCCAAGCAGTAAAAAAACAAAATAGAAAAAATCAAAAATGTTTTTTTTCTGAATTTTGTTTACAAGCTTACAAATTACAATTACAACATCAGCAACATTTGAAAAATAATTAAACGGAATAAATTAACAATTAAAAGAATATGTAATCAAAATTTTAATTTTTTACACTTAAATATTTTTTTTGAATTTGAAAATCGTTCGCGTGCCATCCAAATTCTCAAACGTGCCACCTCGGGCACGCGTGCCATAAGTTCGCCATACCTGAAATAAACTTTTCAATTTCATTTCAGGCGCAGAATTGTATCTTCCCGAAATCTCTTCTAAGGGTTTAATGTGGATAATAACTTATCAGCAAAACGTTTGTTACTCATTTTAGAAAATAACAACGTTCTAAATAATGAGTAATTATTACAGTTGCATCAGTAAATGAATGCTAAACAACAACCTTACTCCCGATATATTTGTAATTGAAAGTTATATACATATACATTTTCCTACAATTACATTGCAGTGAAACAGCTAGAGATTGTAATACGGGTATTACCGATACCGGAATCCCGTTATTCTTGGTGATATTAAATACGGAAATACCGCTTTTAAAAACGTAAAAATACCTACATTACATCGAATTTTAAATGTATGAAAATCATCAAATATTTTCATATATTTTTTCGCTATGAATGATTTTTTTTTGAATCTGATAAGAGTTGTTTCCAGTAGTGATTGCTTTCAGAATTTATGAGCATTTCAATAATTTAAAATAATTTATGAAAGGAAAGTTATTTGTGAAAATCACCCGTTTATGATTATGATATTTTTTAATGGTAGTATTTTATAAAATATTCAAATAGGTAACGATTTTGCGATCCCAGATATTTCGCTTATTTTTTTTTTTGTAATACCGGTATTGGTTGTGCAAAACCGGTTTTTAATATAAAATACTGGTATTTATATATTCGTCTGGTCACTTTTAAGGTGTTCACTGACAATACTTGGTGGAATGGCATTATAATAAAAATAATAAAAGATTTTTAGTACCTTTTCCACATAAAATTTATTTGATCAGGACCGGTTTCGCTCATCGCGAGCATTATCTATAATAAATATATAAACAGTGTTATTTAACTTATATAAATAGCACTGTTTATATATTTTTCTTATCAGTGGATAATGCTCGCGATGAGCGAAACCGGTCCTGATCAAATAAATTTTATGTGGAAAAAGTACTAAAAATCTTGTATTATTTTGTATTATTCGTCTGGTATTGAAATCCCTTATTGCAGCTGTTTAACGTACTCGTACATTAATTGTCCAATTATGATATATTGACCTGGTGCTTTTCTGCCTTTAATTACCTGCTTCAATTGATATTAATTATGAATAGTTAAATTTAACTTATCATGACTTTCAAGAGCGAATCGAAAACAAACCTTCCGCTTTAAGGTTACGCACAGAACTCATCAATTACTTTGCATTATGCCATTTCCGCAACAATCTAAATGCGTATCGATATTTTATTTCTCCATTGAGATCGGATACTACTGAATAAAAATTATTACTTCTTTCGCCATTATACGGCAATAAAAATATTGTCTACAATTTTACACCTCGCTCCATCACAAGGTTCGGAATTGTCTCGCTCTTTAACCTTCACACGATACGTGTGAAAAACGACCCCGACACCGAATATTAACGAGACGTCTCGAGATGAAAATTTCACACCCTTTCTTATTTAGCAGTGGCATCGCAGTTTGGGTTGTGTTGACTAGACATTGAATAAATCTTTTTTAAATGTCGGACCTGAACAGTAATTTGTTTTACCCTTACTGTGTCTTCATCACTATATCTCTTCAACCTATTACATAGCTAAGATAATTATTGTTAGATTTTATTACTATTATTTTATACTATAATCCAAATAAACGCTGGATGCTCTTAAATTTTTAAACATTGCTGTTGATTTGGTCACCATTCCCAAGATTCAAATTCAGTAAACTTGATAATTAAGTTTTTGTAAGATTTAAAGGTTAAGTTGAAACGTCACGTTATGTGTGTTATAATGTTTTCAAAATGTATCAATAAACAGTAATAAAACTATTTAAATTAGACTCGAAGGCCGCTCATATTTGACGTCACACCCGAAATTCGCATTACATTACGATGATTTGTGACTAAAAAAATAATATTAAAACTGTTTGCATAAAATGAGATATAACAAATCTTACAAAATATATCTCACATTTCTTTTTTGTTTATAATAGTATTTTGTGAGGAACTTTATATTTATACACTTTTCTCGCAATATATTAAATGTTTATGTTATTTTTTTTATATATAATACATCAAATTAATGGAACTCATAGGGCGCGTCAGTGTCAAAGTTCTTCGAGTTTCATCGCTGAGTTTTTGGTTATTTAACGTAAGCATACCTATGAGAAACTGTTTGATAAAGCAATGTTCGATATTCATATATCCTCGAATACAAAAGTCTCAAAAAAATCTTGTGAACCTTCTTCACTATACGTGTATTTAGGACCTTATCGGGGCACTAACAATCGACTTACTCTTATGTCTGATTTGAACTAAAGCATTGTACATTAATATTGATATTTTATCAATAACGTGTAAATTCAGTTTATATATTATAATAACCGTATTAAATTCAAACTTAGTCAAGTTAACAAAAACATGAAAGCGACTATATAAAACGGAAACATTAAACACTCCACCACCCGCATACACGATAAATCAAGGAAGAGGTATGCATTTATATATCGCAGTGATCACAAACCTTTTTTGTTAAGAAAAATACCTGAATGCCTTGCATAGTACAAAGGATTCTTTATCTTAAGTTTGCTGCATGAGGATGTCATGGGTGAACCATACTCCAATCGGTCGCTCTACTCAAACAAGTCAGCGATAGAACTTGGCTGTCGAGAAAGAGAATACAGTAAATCCTCGATTCTATGTTTTTCAATGGTCCCATATAAAAAAAACGTAAAATGCGCGAAAGCTTAAAATAATACCAAAAAATGTTGTTTTTAAAAAATCTAATTTATTTATCATACTTATTTTTATTGTAGAATAAAAAATATGTAAAAGTTCTCTATAATTAGTTACCTATTTGCAGATACTTCAATTTAAACAAAGACTCCTCGTTATATCATACTTTCCCTAAATATCAAATTTACGCACTCGAACGCTTTGAAGGCGCTTTAACAACCGCAAGCCCCGGGATGCCTACCACTGGTTTAGAGTATTTGTAATTGGTATTTATTTGATTGTTGATAATGCCAAGCAGTAATCCTTAATAAATTTATTTATCGCAGCTTATGAAATCCACTGACCGCTTAGTAAATATTAGCAAATAAATAATTTCATATTCGTTCACTGCCATCCCAACTAGGGATGGCAATACCAGATTAATGTATTAATATCGGTATTATTAAAAAAAAAATAAGAAAATATACGGCCAGTTAGAATAGCAAATACAAGCCAAATAATTCATATCATAAATAACTAATGATTTTTTACAGCGTTTGTCTGAAGTTATTGATCTTCATATAAGATTTGACTACTCTTTTACGTTTAATTCGCATATTACTTATATTGCACTGCGTGTTAGAATTTTCTTGTGTTTATAATTAGGCAAAGCATACGAGTTCCAATTGGGATGAGTCCATAAGAACTTTTTACGATACTTCAAAATTTACTAATAATTCCTAAGAAGAATACTTCCCATCAAATTTCATTTAGCAGTGTTATCTTTTAACTCTCTCTAAGCTCGAAGATCGTTTTCAATGTTAAAGCATTTTTCTCTTCTTCTTCGGGGTTGAGTTAATAAACTTGAAATTCTCAAGACTATAAACTTACATGCTCCCTTTTTGTTCCTACGTGGCCGAAACCACTACCAAACATTTTTTTTCTTAAAACTTGTTTTTCGCGTAGGTCATATCCTCAGTCACCAGTTCCAAAGGCTGTTCGGCTGATCAATGCAGCGAAGTAGAGAAGTAGACATTTTAGTAGACATTTTCAGCACTTACTTACAAACTTTACAATCTTATTTTTTAAGTTAAATTTTTTGATTTTGTATGTTAAAATTATTTTTTTCGTATTATGTATATTATGTGCTGTATTTTTGTTCAATTATATTTGTCAAGGGTATGGCGAATTGGCGTCAGCTGTAATGCCATGTACTGTCTTTTTCATTTGAAAAAAATATTAAATCAGGTGGTTTTCGTAAATAACGTACGGTTTCTTAAAATAATATTACATAATTGATAGGCTCGTAAATTCTGAAAGCTGTCAAAACGGATACAACTTTTAGCATAATTAAAATATTCGAATTCATCGCGAACAATATTAAAATACGTGGTAGATTCTGTACATTCAAAAATTGATTTTGGTTCGTTTTCAATACCTGAATACCGTTTTGTTTTCATTTTCAAAACCGGTGTTTCGATATTTAAAAATAATACAAATACCGGAATCCCGGTTTTGGTGATACCGGTTTTACAGTCCCTTATTTCAGCATTGTCTTATTTGCTTACAATACGGAGTGACGAGATGTAAAGCCAAACACCGTAGTAATTAATTTTGTTGTGTTGGCCAATAAGCTTAGAGCCCTAGAGCTTTGCTATAATTAAAATAACATCAAAATTATCTGATATTTTACTTTGCGCTTTAGACTCGTGTAGTAAAAGACCTTGGTGGTGATATTTTTTATCGGAAAATTCATAAATATGTACCAGACCAGCCTTTCCCAAACGTCGTTCTGCGAATAGTTTGAAATAAATGTATATTTACATTGGAAAATATTTTTTAAAACTGTATGAATGGTTTCGATGGATTCGGCGGTAACTTTACGGACGTTCATTTTAATATAAAATTATATTATCATTATCGTTTTTTTGTTTTTCTATCATGCTCTCCTTGCCTCCCATTTTTATTTGATTTTTATTATAATATATCAGAATAGTAAAACTAAAATCATTCGTACTTAAGCAAGCATTTGTGAAAGTAGTCTGTCCGAAGATGCCTCTGAAAGAGGCGAAACACATGTCACAGTTTGTAGCACAATAAGTGGAATAATCTAAGTTATTCTATATCTGTATGAATGGTTTTCTGAATATACATTATAATTTGGGGAAACTTGTGTGATGCGTAATGGCGTCAAAACACACCAAAAATTAATATTTTTTTATGTCTTGCCGAAAGAGTTTCGTGACTGAGAAACGCTGCACTCGACTTGTTATCGCCAGAATAGTGGTTTTATAAAATTTATTAAATTCGAAATAAAATTTGGGTGGTCTAACATTTCTTTGATCGACTATCTTTTTTTATGTTGCGAAAAATATCAATTTTTTGAAAGAAAAAAAAAACTCTGTATTGTAATAGATACATTTTATTATGCTGTCTCTTAATTTTATTCATAATAGCTTAAACAGAATTTATGTTAATTTTATATCGTTTTTTTTCATGATTTATTTTTAAAATAAATGATTCATATTCAATCGCGCGGTTGTTTACAAACTCATATTACAATATTGTCAGCTAAGCAATGCGATTCCAAGAAAAAAATATATGTTTATGACTGAAGCAGAATAATCACAATAATCACAAATATTAAATTAACAGTATACATATATTCAATAACCATGTTTTAATAAAGTCAATTATAGAAACGTATTAAATTCCATCCAATATATTTTTTTCTAAAATACCACTTGGCTCACATTACTTCTTATATGCTCATTTTATATAATTAGCTGTTGTGGTATCATGCTATCGTCAGAAGTATGCATAAATGATTTTTCTTTACCTATTTAAAATACATATTAACTTATACGAGATCAACTTACTTACTGTAACATATTTTTTACTCTTTAAATATATTATACATAGTCAACTGTATGTGATAATTTTAATTCATCTAGTTCTAGGGGGTAAAAAAACAAGTCAAATACAATGAATTTATATTAAAAACAAAATAAGATTAACGTGTAAAACCTAAATGTATGCACAAAGTAATTATTCTTGTGGAATTTCATGCCTAGGTTGCTACCTTTTATTTTGTGATCCTATGTCAATTGAAACATACACTACCGTTTTCGACAACATTGATCAAAAATATACATTTGTCAGAAGAAAGTTTCTTTTGTGTAATCGATTGTATCTTTGTATGCTTTTACGATACTTGCAATATTAATAATACAAAATGGCCGTTCGCATTTTTTACGATCGATATAAAACGTCAAACACACGTTGATATTATTTATACTCTAGTTTTATTCCCCTTGTAGGTATGTCCCGCATTCTAACATTCCCGGTATACCTTACGTACGTACGTCCTGCTTTTCTCTTGGACATAAATTTCCATATATCCTGCTCACCGTAAAAGTGGCACTAAACCTTTTTCGGTCCCCATTCCGTATCATAAAACAGCGTCACTGTGGAGCCCCCGGCGGTCTTAAAATTTATTGAAACGTCCGATCTCTTGTTTTTAGGGTAATGGTTTATCTTCCTCTGACAAAAAGTCTTGTTTCTGAAGAAGTTTTCTTGTTCGTTGGATGATTTATTATTATTCGCCATATAGTCGTTGTTTTCACCGTTTGTAAAGCTAAGCTTTAATTAAATACCTACCCGCCATTATCAAGTGTGTTGAGAAGCTTTTTGTTTGTATGGAAGATGTAATTGTAAAGGTTTTGTACTTGCTGAGCAATATTGCTAGAATCTTTTTCTAAGGTATACCTTTCGTAAAGTACACCAAAGTTATTTATAAATAATTAATTGTAAGAAAACAATATGTAAGTTTTTAATACTTGGGTCATTTATGTTTTTATGTCTGCAGTTATTCATTAGTATTATAATAAATTCAGTCCTTATTTCCAGTTATTAAAATCACATCAGACATATGCAAACATTGGGACATCTATCGGCTGATTTATCAAATTAACACAAGTAAATTTTACTTTATTTTTTATGGGTAAGCACCGAAGTCTTATTGCTAGATAAATTAAGAGATATTTTTCTTTTATACACACACACACATATATACATATATATACTATATTGATCGACCAGGGTAAGGGTGTATAAAATAAAGATTCTTAAGTATTATTAATTGAAGTGTTATCTCATACATATATTACTAAATATTCGAATGCCAAGAAATAAAATTTGCACTTGGTACATCTCGTTTCAATTATTATCCCCCCCAACGGAGGCATATTCATTCATTCGTTATTTTCTAAAACCTTATCATTCTATTTATACAGAACAAAATTTCAAAAGAGTCTGAATTTTTCAAATAAAAATATTTAAAAAAAAATTGGTTACGGGTTGGACTTTTTGTAGCCCCTTAAGTTTATTAAATTAAAAATTTACATAAATTTTCATTATCAACACTTTTTTTTCCTACAAAATATATATGTCCCGTTCAATCGAATTCATCGAGTTTTTAACTTCTGGTTTCCATTTGATTGTTCACGCCAGTAAATTTCTGATTTTTGATAATGCAAAAAATATTCTCCCATCCCCGGGACTACAGCTAGTATTTGTTAATCGTAATTAAATGTTATGTGAATTTAAAATGGCTATGTTGATATTCAAAATACATTTATTTATACTTACACCATCCTAGGCCGTCCTGATTTTTTGATTGACTTCAATATTCATCGTGTTTATTTCTAGTTAAACACAAGCACTATTAACAGTTTACAGGTAAATTTAAACAATATCGTATATTTCGTTTCGTAGAATTACTGGCGAGTGAAATAATAAAAAGAAGCTAGCCGGTGCATTTTATGACCGATAAATTTTTTTGCGATTATTTTTCCAAAACAATTTACCTATAAAAGTTTGTATTTGTTTTTATAACGGCCGTTAAAAAGTAAAAACGTTGAAAGCAATAAATTTTATAATTTAATCAACATAAATGACTTATGTACGTGCACTATTTATAATTTTCAGAAAAAACAATAAAGCATGAAAAATGGTATGTTATTAAAATAACTCAATTCTATTATAACGAGACAACACTATAACCTAATGCAATAATCGTTTTAGGCCGAGAACAGTTCTGCTTGACGACCTATCATAAATAGAATTTTTCTTTTCAAAATTTAATATAACTTCAAACATCATGAAAATGACTAAATAGTTTACTTAGTTGTGTACTGTATCTATGTATATGTAGTGCTTTTTACCATGTAGCGCGGTGGAACGGCGTTCCGGCAGTTAGTTCCTTGGAATTTTTCATGTTTGAAGTCAATATTCGCAAAATTTTATTTTAATTTTAACCGTAACATATAAAACAATACCAGGTTCACATACTTACTCTGTGACCAAAACCCGGGAGCTTGTGCGTTATTTAGTATGTTTTTTGTGTCACGTAAACTCCATCTGCATCAGATTCGTCTCTTTAGGTCATCAACATAGTCAGACACTTTTCGATCCTTATAAATACGATGATCAGTTAAATTTTATTAGGACTAAGACAAGGCTGTCGTGACGGATCACACAGGTTCGAGTCCCAATACGAACAGTACTTTTTTCAATCGTTTTCAAAGTTTCAATTTATCGATTTCTTTTCGCATGCATGGGTGTTTGTGGTATCTAAAAAAGTTCATCCCACCCTTCCGATATTAAAATTAACGGAGCAAAGCGAGAGCAATTAGTTAACCACTAATCTTTTCCTAGCTCTATCCTTACTATTTTCAATAAATAGAGAGGGTTTGTTTGCGAGTCACAACCAATTCTCGTAAAAAAAACTTTTGTTGAGATGCCTCCATCAGGAAGCCATCTGCTCCACTTTGGGAACGGACATGGATTTTAAAAACTCTTTGGTGAAAAACTTGACAAGTAGTGAGTTACGGCATCTTTTTTTTCAAAAAAAAAAGCAATATGGATATGTATGGATACAATATATGGTGAGGTGTAATATAATACACATATAAATGCATATGGTGTCCACGTGAACTGATTTCACTGTGGATTGCTACCTCTAAAACGATCACGCTTTTCATTCGGCAACATTGGAAAAATAATGCAAATAACCAATAAAACGATTACGTTTTTATTATACTGTATTATTTTCTGTATTATAAAATTCGAGGTGTATTTACGTCTCTTCGATCATTCTGTAGTTAATTGTTTTAATTATATGTATATGTTTATTATTATAAATACCTGCGTTCATTCTTGATAAATGTTAAGATTTATTACAATCGGTTGGAAAAGAATATGATCATACAGTATTCCCGGAACGTAAATCTTATGTTACTTAAAAATATCTATACATCTCGTAATTGACACCACACATAATAATATATAGTTGAACGATTCGCCGTTGAAATTTATGACGCAAGATTTCTGCGAGTAATTTTGTCATATTTATTGCTTCCACATACATATTTTAAAATACAAACGTGAAAACATGAAATATGAAGGAGCGTATCTAAAGTAATTTGTTAGAAAAGTTGAATTTGATCAAAAGACGTACAGTGTCGCCAACGAGGCGGAAAATCTACGCCATGTGGGGTAAGAAAATAATTTTATATCCCGCGGGGATTAGACGAGACTGGGTTGCCCTTGAAAATGTAGGTCGCGAGCCGACCCCCAGTCAGCTGTTGGTATTGTACCTGGCTGTAGTGCTCACCCGGGCGAGGGCGTGAGTTCGAAATGGCTGCGGGGAGAGAGCTTGCGGCGGAAGGCTACGCCTGGCACCTGTTGCGCCGTCGCGACGTTAGCTAATATGATAAATTATTTTTTCAACCATATGGGATTTTTTTTATTTAATAGTAAATAATTTATGATTCTAACGTGATAGTACTTAACCTTCCCCTTACCGTGCTAAAAAATCCCTTCGCAGATCATGCAGTAACACTCTGTTACTGTGTAGAATTTGTCATATAAACGCATTTCTAAAGCAAAATGACAATTTCAAAAAATGACATATGGTTCAACATAGTGTATAGTTCTTGTTTTGTGTCATAATTTGTGGCTAGAACTTGAAAAACTTATATAAATCATGCATAATTGTCGAAAGCGGCAAGAATCAAAATTCTGTGCAACAGCTAGTAGACGGGACTTGTCTCGATCACGCTTGAAACGATACAGTCATACCCAAAGCGTCACGCAACTAATAATCCTTGCCGGCCGGCAAGCGGTTGGTAGAAGGGATAAGGAAAGAATCAATCTCACGCGTAAATACGTTATCTAAGTAAAACAATTTACTATATTAAAAAATATAATAAACATTTTTGATACATTATATGTGTTTGGAAACTTGCAAAGAAAATAAATCTTTTTGACAAACATATTTAAAATTATTACGAAAAACCTAAAATTCAGCGGTTTATACGTAAATTAATTTACGTTACGGACCGAACGGACCGTAAATGACACCGATTGAAAAAAGAAAAAAAAATATCGGTACTATCAGTGAGTTTGTACACACCTCTATCAAATAAACACAGTCACATAATATTGAGCGAAAAAATCGTTCAACAAATTTATGTTTCGAAACATTAAAGCCATAGTTAATAAATTAGGAGTCCATCCATTAGGAGTCCATATGCTCCATATTGGGAGCGGACATGGAAAAAAAATAATAATGTTATGTAATTATTAATTTTGTCGCTTGTGTGGTCGAGTGGTCAACGTTGTTGGCTTCGATTACGTAAGGCATGGGTTCGAATCCCAGTACGGAAAGTTTTATAAATTTGATTTTTCAATCGATTTATGAATTTCTGTTCGAAGGCATGGATGTATGTGATGTCTTGAATTCCTCCCTCCCACTAATCCTTTCTTATGAACGGGACATACCGAAAGCGATTAGCTTACCACTAGTCCTGTCCTAGCCCTATCCATCTATTCCAACTCTCTTTGCATAAAGAGAGGTTGAGCAACTGAGTAACAAGCAGTTCTCGTAGAAGCACTTCTGTTGAGATAAACTCCATTAGGAGTCCATATGCTCCACATTGGGAGCGGACATGGTAAAATATATATATATATCAGTTTAATTTATTAACTATGGCTTTAGTGTTTCGAAACACTAGAGTCGTATTTAATAAGTGTCATATTATAATTGTAATTTTAATAAGGATGTTAAAGTGAATAACATGATGCATTGTGTATCTCTTCGGAGCCAGTATATATAGCTGAGAAAAATGTAAGTTTAATCATAGTTCTGACGATGGCGAAAGCCGAAATAGTTATCAACTCATAAATATTAAAAAAAACTGTAGAACTAAATATGTTGCTGTTTTTACTCTATTATAATGGAGTCCTACCAAGTAAATGCAAAGCCAATAAATTAATATAACAAAGTAAGTTTTGCGAAGTTAGTTAACGCAAAACAAGTCATGGAATGCGGTTACGGAAATACTCACGTCTTGACTCTAGAATGTTATGGCGCGCTGGGCTCATAAACATCAAGGTATAATATAACATTGTTCAATCACAATCGCATATTGTTTTTTCTGCGTTCTCTGTCTTACTCGTGGAATTCATCTAATTGTTTCGCTCGGCAAAACGAAAGTGTTGGTTACTCTTACATATTGATATTTATATATGTCTATCTCATGCTCGATAATTTTATATTTTTCAATGAGAAAGTCGACGAGACTTTCAAATTATGTATAATTATACAAAGAAGACGTTGAATGTATACTTTTTAAAAAAATTATTCATATGTAAAACTATTTTATTTACAAATAGAAAAAAAAACATATTTTTTTGAGACCTATAACACGGGTATTTTAAAGGTGTAAAGGCCGATATCCATTGTTGTTACTGCATGGGTACGGAAGAGTTAATGTGTCTCCATATTAGGTTATAATCAGGGCGTATTATTTTGCGCCATATTACATATATCCCAGTTCGTATTTTGCGTCAGTCAAGAGTAAAAATGAAATGAATTACTGTAATTCCAAATGTTATGTAATGAGGGGTAAAAAGTGTTACGCTTATTTAAAATGCATCCTCAGACCAGGGCTTCGAACCGGAACGGAACCGAAAACCGTTATTTTTTCCGTAACGAAAACCGAAACCGTTCACGCTTGTATTTTGGGCAAATCGGTAAATTACTGAAGGGTTTTGAGATTTTCAAATTCCTCGGTGAGCTTAAAAAAAAGTGTCACGGAAATATTTTGGGCAAATCGGTAAATCACTATAGGGTTTTGAGATTTTCAAATTCCTCGGTGAGCTAAAATAAAACGATTCGAGCTGAATCAAAAACCGTTATTTTTTCCGGAACGAAAACCAGAACCGAACCGATATATATTGTTTTACTTGAACCGGAACGAAAAAAATAGCGGCTCGAAGCCCTGTTCAGACTAAATGTACATAATTCTTCAGTTTTTTTTTATGTATGTAAACTTTTTTTTTTAAATTATTTTCATTATGTACACTTCCACAAAAATTTCGCCGAATGCAATCGTGTTCGAGTGCATTCGCGCACTGAGTAGTGCCGGAAGATGCTGTGATGCGAAACCCAGGTCCCAAAATTTTTGTGGAAGTCTAAATAATGAAAATAATTCTAAATTAACGTTGAATTTCCATCAAGCACCTTCAGTCGAAATTCTAAATTATATATGTAAACGTTGCGATGGTCTGATGATGATTCTCAAAGAAGCGAAACACTTTTGTAACACAACTAGTGGAATAACAAAGTTATTAAAAATAATTATATATTTAATGCAGATATTATTAATATTAAAATATGTAGGGGAATTGCAACGCTTAAAAGGTGAAATGGGCGAAGTAGACAAACCACATTAAAATATTTTTTAGGGACGGGAAGGTGACGTGCTTATACTTTTGTAAATCATTGCCATCTGATGGTTATTTTTGGTACTGAATACTTGCTTATCTTAGAATGCAAAACAATATCTTGATATACCTATCAGACTGTCTGCATTCCTAAATTGTATCTTATCTAAAAATAACGTTTCATTGCAAAGGTATTCGTATTGTTTATACTAAGCCTAACAGATAAGGCTAGTGTTATCATTGAAAATACAATATCTGAAATACTATGTGGTTATTGTATCTACTGCATACAATCCGCTTACTAAAAACATGTCAAAGGACTCCAAGAATCTGCAAGAAGTATACAGACTCTCTTTTGATTTTTCCCTAATCTAGTTTTATCGTGGGGAATCAATTTTTGATATGCATTATAATTTATTATCATGACAAAACTAAATATACATATGTGTGTATTCATTTAAAGTGTTCAATTATCAATAAACAGTATATAAAATAAAAGACTGACAAAACGTGGTTTTATATATAATATATATGTTACATATTTATATCTTAAGTCGATATTACTTATGTTTCTATGTTCGTATCCTTCGTGATAAACATTTTTCAATAATATACAATATTGAGAAAACATTCTTGGTATTTCATTGATTCGTTTGAAGAAAAGGCTATAAAACGCATATATTATTTCCAGTATTTTATACCAGCAACCCAAAATTCTGAGAACCATATAATACGTTAAATAATTATATTTTAAATGATTAAAAATAAAAGAAAAATAGCACATATATAGGTAGGTACGTATTTTCAGTTAAAAAGAATATGTAACCGCCGAATTATGGTGAACCAATTTCTTACGTGACGCAGTTGCTCGATGCAAGCAAATAAAATCGATTCTTCAGACGTGCATCTTTACAAAGTTAGCGACCTGACCTATTTTGGTTTTATTCTATTTTATTCTTCTCGTTTTGTTCAATATGACACTATTCAACCGTTCTATTTCGTGTATTAAATCTAACACGCAAATCTTAAATCAACGGTGTCCAACAGGCGGCAAAATTGGTGGTTTGTACGGCCCATTACAACGTATGTACTGTTTTCTCGAGTTGGTATAGTCTTTGATTCAGTTGACTATTTTCCATCATTAAACGCGCCTGGTAAATAACTATTGAAGAGTGTATCTTTCAATTAATTTATTTTATTTTAATGAAATGTTTTGAAAATGTCTAGAAGAATTATTGAAAAAAAGCACATAAGAAAAGTAAAATATCGTTTCAGAATGCAAGGATTTTTACACTTAAATACAAACAAAAGATACATCAATTTATATAAGTCGTGATTATAATTCAATTTTAAAATACAGTATGAACAAAACCAAGGTGAAATCGACGATATTATTGCTGGCGACAATTACCGAAAAGTAAAGGGGACCTATTTGTTATATTTTAAGAAATAGGTTTATCGGCAGATTTTTTAAAACTACTTGTAAGCAAGATAATATTTAGATAAATTATGATGAAATCATTATTTTTTTTACACAATTAAATCAATAGGTACCCTTAGTATAAAATTTTATATTTACGACTCGATTGGTCACAAATACTTATCAATACTTACAAATATATATATCAATTATTGTTTAAAATACCCTACATTTATAAGAAGCAAGATTTTAAGCATTTGTTGTTCTTTTTTTTTCAATAAAATCAGAACTATTTCATACAGGTAAAACTGAAACCGATCCAAATCATGTTTAAACAGTTTTGATAATAGTAAAATTACATTCGTCATTATTTATTTGCCGTACATTAAAATACCCTACGGTGCCATAAACATTCTCACTCTTTGCTCAATAAATCAATAAGTATTATTTCCCATTAAAAAATCTTAATTGTGTTAATACATCAGTAATTTATTTACAATAAAGGATAAACTTAATGTATAATTTTATGTACTATATTAGTATTTATGTTAATCTTGCAATTTACATATGTATGTTTTCATTTTACTTCTTAAATAACCGATATCTATGGTAATCAACGAATGTATTTTAAAACATGCAATGCTTCTAAGAAAATGTGTTGTTTATCCTGTATTCTGATTTAAGAATATATTTATTGGTAGCAAGATGTTATTTAAATAATTTTCAGCTACTCGATTAATATAAATTTAATACACTTTCGTTTTTTCTATTATCAAAAATGTATTTTCATACCATAATATCGTTGCAGAAATAAAAAAAATCTTTCTCCGCAAAAAAAGTCATGTTTCAAAAGTCTCGTCTAGGTTTATTTCATATTTATATTAGAACATTCCTTTTTTCAAGCTCCATTGTCTGGAAAAATTGAAATCTTACATCAATAATCTAGATTCACACGCATAACTCAACTGTAGTTATTTTTACGATATTTGATCAATATCGGTTTATTGCGACAACTATTTACTCAACTATTATTTACGACAAAACTTTTTTTTACAAAACGACTTTGGTAATAAATTGTATTATATCTGATAATGATACACAAAATACGGATGCTCAAATTATGTTTTTGTGCACTCTAAAAATCGACTCTTAGATAGACAGTGGGGGAAAGGTATATTCCATTTATTTATTCAGCAACATTAAAAGAGATTGGATCAGATAAAATTTAAAAGCTATGAACCTTACTATTTTATAGCATCTTATTTTATTGACAGTGAATTAGTTGACCTTTCTCAGTATAAATATTTGCAAAATTAAGCCAACCCGGTAAATGCAATAAACGTGTTCAAACTATTTACCTGCAAACACTGAGTCAACTTTTATTTAATGTCTACCATTTGACAACAACATTATAAAATCTATGTTTTCTGTGATATGAAATATAATATTTACATTTTAGTATGTTGATACATTCCTTGTTTTTTTGCAGGTCCCATGACAGTGCCCATGGTGTCTACCAACTCATCTCCCCCAATGCCAGTTCCTGTACAAGTTCCTCCTGGGCATGTGCTGCAGCAGATCGTCGATGAGAGTGGCACCCTTAGACACGTAATCCTCTCCCCGCAGCCTTCTGGACCACCGCATATGCCACCTCATATGCAGCATGGACCTCCACCTCAACATTATGTAAGTACTGCTTTCATTTCGCTTTAAGGATCAAAATACTTGTAAACGGCCAAAATTCCTAAAAAATATTAACTTCCAGTGTTAACATTTTGAAGAATTAATCCGATAATATTTATATATTCATGCTATTATAATGTAAAAACTGCGATGAAAAAAAACAGATGGGGTTTTATTGTTGTATTAAATAATTAATGAAAATTATAACAATGTTCACTAATATAGAAAATTGGCAATCGGCGTACTAATTGAACACATCATTTAAACTGAAAATGAATGGGAAGGATAAAGGAGTTCGTTTTAGAGTTGATAAAAGAAACACTCGAGTATTTCAACGAATATTTTCATGGTGACAAATTTTATTTAGTTTTTAAAAATCCTTTTTTTTTTATTCGATAAAAGATATATAATACATATCGACTGTGGAAAGGAAAAAGGACGTAAACCTCAGTTTTTCTAAAACAGCTTTTTTTCGATAATCACAATGAATACAACTTGACACACGTTCTATCAAAAAGATGGAAGCTGAAAATGCCAAATTGGTATCTAAATTTAGCTTTTAAATTTGAAAAAGATGACCTTGTAAAAAGTTAAAACCAAGAAAAAAGACTGAAATAAAGGTTTAACCTAGACAATTTCTTTAATTAATATTAGGTTATGCCAATTAAACATTAGTTTAGAAGTCTCCGTGCACTTCAAGGTTGTGTATAATTCATAATTTGTATATGGCACAAAATCATCAAAACACGTTTTTTGCGCATTCTGTAAAATTTTATATGTGTGGGTTATGTCCTTTTTCCTTTCCACAGTCGATATATTCTGACTAGGCTACACATATGCTTCTTCCAGTTAACGACCAATTATAAAAGCTTAATTGCATATCAAATTATAGGAACATTTAAAACGGTATAGGTTTTCAATGTAAAATGGATATACGTAATGAATACACAGGGTAAAGATACATGTGTATATTCAAACGCATATTCGCTTCGTATTCCGTTGAAATCTTTGAAAGATAGGATTTTAAACCTTTGAACCCATCTCAATGAAGGTGCCCTGTGATAGAAAATGTTCATTGGCACGTTACTTTTATTGGTATAGATAAAAATATACAGCTCTGAAACTTATCTTGCCGTTTTACTTTGCGTATAATATCGATTATCCTTAAACTCAATTATAGATAATTTACATTAAGAGAAACACAATATTCCTTTGTACTTATTTCCATTATATTCATATTTTTATTTATATGCGTTGACAATCGATCGAGTATATTTGTACTTATTACATGTTATTTTAAAATAATTTGTTAAACTAAGTTTTTAAATTATCTACCAGTTGTCATCACAAAGGGGTCTCGGGGTACATCGTGCAAATTTCAGACCGGGCCGGAAAAAATATGTATGCGAAACCCGTTACTCACTTTTCTATTAGCATTTTTAATTAACTTATAACATCATTTAATCTATAAAGTAATATAAATATTTTTTTAAAGCACGATTTCACTGCAAACTAGACTACCTTATTATGCAGTGATTAAGCCAACACGGTTTATCTAAATGAAGCGGATGTTATGAGAACACTGTTGTTTTATATTCTATGAACTTATCGATGTTTTTATTCTACGGGTTTATAAAATGGTTCATGTTTTGCATTACATTTGATAACCGGATAAGCAAAAACAATAAAAAATATATAAGAAGTCAATGACGGCAGCCCACTGAAAAGCTACAATAATTTCAATCCTTCTAAAATAACAAAGACAACCATTGATGAATTCCTATATTATATATAATGTACACACAGTGTAACCCCGATTCATCGCTTCTCTAATGATCCCTTAAAAAATGATAGAAACGATTTTCCATTAGCTAATACATATGTTTCAACTTGTGAACGAACGATTATGACAACATATAATTTACAGTTTTCTCCATACAGTATGTACTATTAAAGTTTGAAACACGAAATGACAAGCTCACTCCGCAACACTATCACCAAATTAAACCTACGTTATTTGATGACCAGTAAAATTTTATTGTCTCAAATATTAGATGCATTGTCCGTTGTGTTCATTCATCTATTGACGTCGTATTTCGATCGACTGTTTCTCAGAAAATGAAACTGTTCTTTAGAATCCAGGTGTGCTGTGAAAGGAAACGCGTCACTCTGACAGTGCTGTGTAACCGGTGTGAAGAATGGCTCCATAATGCCATAGCTACACGAAAGCGAATTTTCGGCGGGTGGAATTGATGTAGTTCAAATACTAAAATATCTATAGCTAACTATTTTATAATACACTTGAAATAGAATTAAAAAATATTTCAAATATTCACTGACATTATTAGCTTTATTCGGAGAAAAATAATGTTTTTAAAAAAATACAGAATGGTCAAATGGCTCTACTTACTGAATATTTGAATAAATGTATCGCGTGTACAGATTCTTCAGGAATAACCTGGCATTAGATTTGATACCGCCTTCAGTGTATTAACTATGAAATTCTCAAACATATTCCTTTCAATAGATATAAGTTGGTTTACGATTACGACTATGACCAATTATTTTGATACACATTTAACCCTTTGAGCCTAAGAGCGCCGATCTATCAGTGCACACTTTGGTGTATCATGTAGGAGGCAATAGCAAAGGAATCACTGTGAAACAAAAAAGGGTCGCTAGAAGAACAAATTGACAATAAAAAAACACTTATTTAAAAACATTCTTTTGCTGATATATATGTTTTTTTCATATCTATAATTTAAGTCTGATTTTCTCTCCAACTCGCATCATGGAAACTGACGAAAATCGAACAGATGATATGCTTTTTAGCTTGTATAGTGGATATGGGGATATTAAAAGGGCTAACAAAATTATACTAGAGTTACTATATCATCAGATGTAACCCATGGTTCGGAAAAATATTTTCGATACAAAGATTATCCCACATTTTACATTAAGGTCACCGAAGTCCTGCTGGCTTAGAAAAACCTGACAATAACTAAAAACATGTTGCGTATATACCACACCTGGAAAGCGAACAATACTCCGCATAATCTACAGGTGAAGAAGGAATAACATGGTTCATGCTTTCCTAACCATAAATATAGTATTGATTGTTTATATATCTTATATATGTGAATATATTATTATATAAATGGGTTATGATGTACTTTTTTGTTGTTTTCCGATAAAAATATCATGTAGGCCTTCAACAAACGTTCAGCAAACCCGGTGTAAACTTTGGGCTTGCATTTTATATTCTCTTGCTCTTAAACTTTTTTGCTATAATATTTTTTTTATGTAGGACAATAAAATAAATTATTGTATTTTTATTTTTTTAAATTTACTCTTCTATGTTATTATAATGACTGTATTTTTTGTTTTTTTGGAAATAATAGATGATAATTTGAATCAAATTAAAAGGGACTTTTTTGAGAAAACAGCTCTGAGGCTAAAAGGGTCGTATCCGGTAATTCACAAATATTTGCTTTTTAATCGAATTATAGATTTGTATCCAAAGGCTTGGGATGTATGTTATTTTTACAATTCTTTACAAATGTCCTCTATCCCAAACTCAAAACGAGGCGTGGTGAGAGTTATTCGATAGCTAATAGTTCCTTTCTATCACTTCTTTCTCTCCCTCAATGAAAATATCAATTGAGTGACTGACTTTCCAAGATTTCTTGTAAATACTCCTTCCGCTTAGATGCAATAAGCTCCACATCTGAAGTGGACATGGATTAAACAAAGTTGTTTTACGATTCAATCAATAAATTAACTATTATTTAATGATTCGATCTTCCAATATGTTTCCCGCGATATTAATCAAAGGTTTCGGAGCGCTGTTACAAGGAACTTTTATCTTCAGTCTGTTGGAAGGTAAACAGATAATCTCGCCGACTGTATATCAACACTTTGTGGGCCGACTATTTTTATGGCCCTGTAAAATACTACACTCACGTACCATAACAACTTGATTCGAGTAGCAAAATTATTTATATTTACCTGGTCTACAAAAACGCCACGCTATGCTTATAACACAATAATCATTCGTGCGTGGATTTGAATTCTTGAAAACCTAAACGAATTGATAATAAATACCGATGTCCTCAAAATAGTGCTGTGAAACCTACTTACTAAAGATGTACCAGCGTAACTTGACTGCCCGCGAGGGCGCCACCATCGCATCATTCATCATTCGCATCAGTCAACACGTCCTAGGGCGACAATTTTAGTTCTGAGTTCTGCCACAGTCAAGTTAAAATGGTACATCTCTACATATACCTTAGACTCCAACTCATGTTTTAACAATTAAAAAATACGTATTTTTATTGCCAACTTCAATGATAACTCCGACGACTATTTTTCAAATATTTATGGATACGATGATTGCTTAAAATAAAAAAAGAAAGAACATACAGTAGATACAACTCAATTCAAAACATTCGCCATTCGATTTTCCGCGACGAATCTGTAAAAATATCAACATTTTTTTTAAACACTATATTGTATACATACGTGCAAAGTCCAAAAGCAGAGATTTGAGTAAATTCAATATTAAGTAAGACATTTTTTCTAACTTCAATACAACACAATAATTTCTCTACAACAAAAACCTATACATGTATTTTGATTTTTTTTATTTTCGTTCTTCCAAAACGCAAGGTTTTAAGAGACCTGTCAAGCACGCCAATCATACAAAGAAAGCTAGGTAAGGTCATTTATTAATCAATATATAGTATAATTAACGGTGGGCCCATGGTCTAACTCAGGGGTAACCATCCGTTTTGGACCCTAGAGCGCATTCTAAAATATTGGTAGGGCGGCGGGCACCACATTTTTTCAAAGCTATTTAGAACACAGGAGTTTAACGATTTGCCTAAATTATCAGCGTGGCTCGTTTTTTTTTGCTCTCTTATAGAAGAATTCATAGGAATTTAGAAATCCAAAAACGCAGGAATTTAACGATTTGCCCAAATTATCAGCGTGACTCTTTTTTTTTGCTTTTCCAAGAATTTTGAAATCCAAAAACCCGGGAATTAAATTTGTTGCGGGCCAATGTTGACGGGCGCACCGACATCGGTCGGCGGGCGCCATGGTGCCCGCGAACACGGTGTTGGTAACCCCTGATCTAGCTAGTATATAAGATTAACACGCGAGGAAAGTGGAAAGTTGACTTGCGTTATTTTTCCACCTTTGAAATGGTTATTGGAGAATTCAAATATCAGTTTATGTTAACTAAAAAAGCGAAAATGTGGGTTATGTTGGTTGTCTTTTGAGTCCACATTTTTAAGTTATTAAGTTTTTTCAATTTTAGCTTCTTTGTTTCATAGTCCAACACTATATAAGTTTATACATCTAATTTACTCATTAATGTTCTAGCGCCAGATTCTTCCTTTTACACATGATCCTAATATCATTCATTATATTGCTGATTCTCGACCATCTCTGAAACACAAAGTAATATTAGTGATTTCGCTACAATTATTCAATTTTCACGCTCTTGGAAGAAGGATGTTTTCTTTGTAATATATCGAGTGGAATATTTCGGAATATTTTCAAATGAGAGTTGTCACTGGCGTGGGTTTTTTCGCGTTTTTACCTATCACCTTCAAAACATAAAAACAAAATTGAACCAAACTGTTGGTACAAACATCTCATTAATATTATCCACATTTATTATCAATTATATTTTTTGGTTTCTATAATAAAATTGGTGTTACATGTACGAGGTTGAATTAAACGAAAAGCTAGATATTTTCCAAGCAGCTTTGTTTTTAGATTGTTTGCATATTAATATCGATAAGCACATACATACCTACCATAAAGTGTTAATGTGAACCATTCATTCAATGCAGCAGCACGATCTCGTCTCTCTCGATCGTGACTTCTATCTGCTGTACAATCATCTCAGACATATTATTATAAAATAAGCAGTATATAAGGCGATTCCATAGATAACATCGTTCTAAAGAGGACTAACCTTTCATCGAATATTGTCTTATAACTTGATTTTAAAAAGGCAACTTGCTAGTTGCTTTTTCAATTCCGTCACTTTCTTAGTAGTACATTACATGGTCATAATATGTCATGGGCGTATGACATATACATATGTATTATGTATTTTACAATTATAATTATGATCATGTTTTTCCTCACTGATTTGTAATGAAACTTAAACAAAAAGGTAACAAATTTAAAACCCCGAATATGGAAAAATCTTCATCGCTCCCCCCGTGGTTCATATGATCCAGTACCAGTACTATATACACCAGCGGTCGGCAAAGTGTGGTCCGCAGAGAAATCCGACATTATTTTAATTTGCTAATCCTACCTCCAGAAAAAAATCCTAGACATTGTAATATGTGGATAATAGATCCGTTTGGAGCAAACATTTATGATATTAATTTATGCATGAAGCTAAAAGAAAGTCTCATCGATCTTTCATCCGACGAAACTTTCAGAGTTAAATTTTATTCATCATTATCAAGACCTCAGTTTTGGCTTTCTATAAAAAAGTGAATACCCTTTGCTTAGCGAAGAGGCGATGAAAATTCTAATTCGATTATCGACAACATGTTTCATCTGTCACAGCAATCAAAACACGGTATCGATCTCGGCTTGAAATACATTCAGTTATCCGTCTTGCAGTAACATCATTGGAACCAAATATAAATTTTATCATTTTAAATATTCAGGAACATCCATCTCATTAACTTAATTTAAAGCTTTTATAATTTAATTATAAAAAATAGTTTTATTTTACGAACTAGTGACTATTTTACTAGGTGAAGTTATCATAGAATTATGGAGTGTATCCAGCACATGCTCATATACATACATATATTGCCCTCTTAAGATCTGTCATCTGAAAGATATGTATTCAACTAATTGTCATTTCACTGGTAAAAATGATGTTTCTAAATCACGTTACACATTAACAATATCGCTTTCAGATTCTATATACTATTTCAGTAAATGTGTACATTCCTAAATGCTTTTCATGTCGATATTCTTATATTTTTCAATGTTATACTGTAAAGTTATTAAAATTAAGTCCGTCTCTATCGATTGTTTTTTGGTAGTCAATTATTGTCATATCACAAAATTCCTGTGTTTGTAATTACAACCGTTGTTCGATTTTTGAAGCAATCATGTACATATGTATGTAGTGCCATTTTTTCAGTTCGTAAAAATTTCATCACTTCACTAAAATAATTCTTATAAGGTGCTCACTGTCAATGTCCTTGCCACTTAGTGGAAAGGCATTATATTAAAAAAATAAAACACTCTTTTGTTCTAATTCCACTTTTTTATTATATGATCAGCACCGGTTTCGCCCATGAAAAGCATTATCAACTGATGCAAAATGCTTGTTATGAGCAAAACCGGTTCTGATAATATAAAATAAAAGTAGAATTAGCACAAAATAGTGTTTTATTTTTTGAATGGAATAATTTTGCTAAACTTGCTACTTTTATGTCTTAAAATTAATGTGAATTTAATAAAACCAGCATTTTAAGATAATAGTACATTTTTAGTTTAGTTTCCTAAATAAGTTTGTAAAATATTGTTTTATAATATCTTTTTTTGTGTATTTTTTTTCTGCTTTGGCTCTAAAACTTCTAATGGATCACTTTACGATATGAATGTAAGTTTATAGCCTTGCATTATACATAATAACGCTATACAATATAAAACACACATAACGAATTACCTATCACAATTTCAAAACATAGGAAACAAACAGCTTGACATCCTTGCTTCTCGCGTGTGGATGAATGGCATCATGCTTAACTTGTGCCTTGGCTTCTATTGTTCTTACTTATCCACTTTTGGAAAAATTACCCAAGAAACATAAAAATCATGAAACATACTTTTCCATTCCGACAGGAAAAGTTACAGGGGCCTGGAGTGAATTTATATTGTTGTATAATTTTATTTTATTCACACCATGTCGCTTTCGTTTTCCCACGAATGCCTCTTTGTATTGTGCACTATCTGCGAATAATGGAATTTGATTAAGCGTGCTTCCGCGACTCCTTTGTTGATCAGAGCCACGCGTTCGAATTTCGAATGCCGTCAGGTGTGTTAGCTGCATTCGCACGCCGACAGATGCCATTGCACTCTCAAATTGACCAATTAATATGATTGATTGCGCTTCAATTGATAGGCGCACTACTTTAAAATATTATATAATGTATCATTATTTTGATATTACGAGTTTATCCTTTTTATCTTTTAGATGTATGTATGATAATGCTATTATTTACTGCTCATGACAATTTTAATGACGCAAGTATTTTTAACGGTACGCTGGTTGTATTTACTAACATGGGTGCCAACTGCCAATCATAATCGCAGGGATTCACATAAAATGACATGTTGCTGTCAAATGTAATAAACGTAATTTGTAAATTTATAATAAATCATCAGGCCGTTTTTTTCATACAAAGAAACTAAACATAAGTAATTGTAATCATTGATAATATACCTAATTCTATATTGAGTCTTGTACATTCAAAGACTTAAGGAAGTTTCAGCAACATGTATCAATTTTCAATCAACAGCATTTTGCAGAAACAAAAATATGTTTTATTTTTTCATTTCCATCTTTGTTGTCTCACATTCAATAACAAATATAGTAACTAATTTACCTACATACTTATAAATATTTTATTCGTTTTTGTATTCATAAATATTATGAATATTTTGTCATGTGTATCTAAAAAGGAACGGCACGCGCCACGAATTAAAACAATGGCTTAATTTGGCAAGCCGATCAAATCTATTTGCCATCCCTGACTTATTTAAGACGGGACAGTTGAGTTGATATAAGCAGTGTGTGGGATGGTTCAGGGATCTTTGCTTTTATATAAATTAACTATTATGTGGGGGATATGATTTTTCCTAATGATAATACACCAAGATACCACCGAGCTGTCGCCCACTCACGTGAAGCTGTATAAGCCCCAGGGTTTCCCATATTACCCTCAATTTCTCGCATTGAAAAGTTCTGACCCCCGCGTGGTTTGTTTTGCAAAAAGAAAAATAATATTAATTTGTTTACATTTCATATCTGTACTGTTATTCTTCGTATCTTACATTCTTGCTATATATTCTAGTCTAGGGTTTGACACATACATACATTGATGAAACGCTACAGAGAAGAGCATAATGGCGGACGTCACGCAGCTATTTTTTTGTAAATCCATTCAAATTGTTTTGTAAATAAAATAAATTACTGGCATTCTAGATTCGAAAATCTCGGAAGAGCTATAAAAAACGTGGGTTTTTTAAATCATAATTTTCATGGGAAAACAAAACAATGGTATGGGGACAGGGGACCAAAGAAAAATAAAGACACTCAAAAGGGGCCACGCTCCCAAAAAGGTTCTAAACGTTCACTTTTTATTTGCTTTTTTTAAAATATCAATCTTAATATTTTCAGGATTCAATAACAAATATACTTTATGAAAAATAAGCATGAAAAATAAAATCGTGAAAATTAAAAATGAACTACAACGCTGACATTTTGAGTTAAACAAAAAAAAAATTAGACAGACACTTAAACAATAGCTTTGTGTAATAAATGTGATGATACCGTTTGAGAAAAATATGTATAGCAAAAAGAGGGTAGATTCTTGACTCTAAACCTTTTTTTATTGAAATGAAACTCGCAATAAATAAATAAAACATATTTATAAAACAACAAAAGTTGTTTTTTCATCGAAGATTGACACACGTAGTATATGTATGTTCGACGAATCATATTTATGCTGATTTGATAAATGAAATTGAACACCTTATTTTTCAACCACCACATGTTTCTGATATATTTATTCAACTTTTTCTATTGAATATCGTCAAATACTTCGGTAAACATATATTATTATGGACATCTTTGTCATCAATATATTATATTATTTTCATTTTGCACATTTAACATAAATTTATTGGAACCCAGTTCTGATCACGAGTAAAGAATGTCGCTTTGTCAGTTTTTCTATTGCGCCTTATTCATTTACAGAAAAATGACATCAAAACTGTACATTTTGGAATTAAATTATTCATTATGTTTTGAAAACTTTTTTACAGATGAAGAAAGTATGTAAGCCAAATCATGTATCTTATTTACTTACTTGCTTGAATTTCTAAGTAATAAATCAATACACACCTCTATTTAGAGTGATTTATTTATAAGTATGGTACCCTTAGAATTATTTAGAAATGAATAACAAAATTATCCAAAATTAAATACGTACTCAAATTCTTACTACCATATTCAACATATTATAGAGTGACTGTTCCTATAGTCGGCCATGTCCAGCAGTCATTCTTTTTAGCTTAAAAAAATAAAATTTTGTTGGCACTAAAAAAACAGCATTGTTTAAATGCATGTCGGTATTTAACCACTTGCAAGTGTATTTTGTACTAAACTGACTCCTACCAAATTTGAAATTCCACCAAGCACCTTCAATCGAAATCTTAAATTATAGACTTCTACCAAGTTAATACGGATATTTTTCACATGTTAACATCGCAAGTTTCAACAAGATCGACTTGTTCCGGGACGACTAACAAAAACAAGTATTTCTGATATATGTACTATTATTTGGATTCTACATGTATAGTGAATAGTGATTATACATAATATAATATGTACAGTGATTTTTATGAAAATATGAAATAACACTTAATATTTTATAAAATTTGTAGGGGATTGACTACCGGTTGAACGAAATTTCCTAAGTTTCCAGTACTCAGCCCGGTGACTGAGTACTGTAACCACATTTTAATTAATCAAGCCCAAAGCATCCAATTCTGGTGTCTCAAGCGTGACTTGTTTTTTTTAGCTCTTCCAAGACTTTCGAATCCAAAAAAAAAACAAATAATCAGCGTGGGTCGTAAACCGGGACATTTGGGCGTCCCGAGAGGTTTGTTCGGGACACCGGGACACAAGATTCAAAACCGCTGACAGTCCCGGTTAATGGGGACGCCTGGTAACCCTAGTTTTATCTGCTACAGGCGTCTTCAAAATCATTCACTTAACTATAAATAGTGGGTTGTAATGACACATTATTTCTACCTACCCCAAAATTCACGTTATTTTCTAATCGTCACAATAATTGATGATTGACTTGATAAAATGTTTTTACGGTTAAAACACGTTTGTTATCGAATATGTTTCCATAATAAATTTGCCACTTCTATTACATACTTCACAACTGCAAAATATGAACTGTTACAATTTATTCATGTTTACCAAAATGGCGACTAAACAGCTGTACATTTATATATATCCGTCTAAAACTAAAAGAACTTTTTTCTTTGCCCGTCGTAGAACCCTTAACTGCTGCATACTAGTTGGAACAAATAATAATAACTTATGATAGGTATGTAGGTTATGGAACCATTGCAGCGTAACTACAACCGCTCACCTGCAGACAGACTTACTACGCTTCCAGGTCCAAGAACTTCGAAAATATTATACACGTTTTGTATTTAATTAATGTATATTACGGTCGACGGAGAACTAACCGCATACAAAATTCCAATATGTTGTCCCCTTTGCATTACTCTTCTCTGCTCAATAAATCATAAAATAAAAGAAACATTTACGCTGTGTGTATGTGTATTTTGTCTTATTATTGTCAATATTGTGTCTGCAGAGCATACATTTAATATAATCAATATGTTACCATTCGCCATACAATAGGTATTTAATTTATATAAATTGAAAATAATGTAATATTGTTCACCTGTGTAAGCAGACAGTGGTGGATTAAGTACACGGGGAAATTCCAAGCGCAATATAGTTTGGAGGCCCTGTTTTTCGGATAACATAAGAACGTTAGAAAATTGAACAAAAAATAATAAAAATCTTAATAAAAAGATTGTGTAAAAGGGTAATCCGCCACTGTAAGCAGACAGTATGAAATATTAAAATAATAATACAGGTAATTTATTCTCTTCGATGACGACTTTTAGATATGAAAGGCATGGATTTGATGATAAATTCATGAAAAATCTTAATATGACACAATCATGTCAAATTAACTTTTTTTATAAATAAATGTTCTGCGCGCAATTTGCACACTTCATGTTTGTTATGATAAGGCCATATTGCCAACTTGGCGCAACGTCGCTTGACACGTCAGTTCAGTTCGATAATATTTGCGCGAATGCACGGTGCATATTGTGAATAATTTTCGTAATGAATTTGCCACATAATAAGGATAATAATGAATTTTGTTCAACTGAAAAGCAACCCTCTTTGAAAATAAACATCCTCTCTGTAAGTATTTTATGTTGATTTACGAAAAATAACTCGTAGCATTGTTTTTGTTTACGTGGCGCCATGTTGGCATCAATTTGACAATTTGGCGTGAGCGATCTATTATTTGAGGATCTTTTTTGAAATCCTTTTATGTACATTTAATTTTCATTATTGTTCAATTTCATCATTTCAATTTTGCGGTTTCTAGTATATCGATACACATACTCATCTAATAAAGCCTATTAGATTGATAACATTAGCATCCACCAATTTATACGTATTGTACAATTTTTATATTACATGATTGTATAAAATAAGTATTATTATATTTACAACATAGTGATATAGAATTTAATTAATTCATCAAATTACTTTTTCTTTTCTCTTTTATCTCGCATTATACTAATGTAATGCCCATTTCAAAAATCGAATGGTAATATATAATCTATGTCAAATTTCTAAATAATATAATGGAAAGTAAGTTGGTGACTGTGACTAGATTAATTCTACTTATATGATAATTGATTAATTTAGTGGACAGTCAACACGGATACCTTTGACCAAACTCTGGGGGTTTTTTTGTATTTTTATTAATCGCCGTTACTACTATGTGTGGTATTATTTGATAGAGATGTGTATCAGTGTTTTAAGATGCATTTTACAAAACGTTTCTAGAAATATTGTTATTCTCAATATATATAATTACAGATAAAACATTGTGGACCAAAGTTTGAACCCCACATCGGGTAACTTCAACCCATGCCACAAATATTCATAATAATTACTATAACCTCAATAATTTCAAGCTCTTTTCAAATTTTCTCCATGTATTTCATGTATTTTGTACATAATTGGAGGTAAAAAACGTCTAGACAGAGTAGGAATATAAATTTATAATATTGCTGACCCAAGTATTTTATTCTGTAGTTACTTAATGTAACTTAACTGTCAACTTTTACTTTGCAATATTTTGTCAAAATAATTAGATTTTAGGATGCAAATTACAAAAGAAAATCAAATAAAATATAAATAAATGGCTGAGGGTGGAAATATCATATTACTACGGTCAACAAAATTCTATTATTCGTTTTTGGAAAAAAAATTTAAATACTAAATATTGAGATATTTTAATGACCAGTGAATATGTTAATTTGTATTTCTTTTAATTATAAATCTTTAACTCGATGTTTCATTTTGTACACCTTGGTTGCTGGTAAAATGAAATTGAAATTCATCAATTCAGATATATTTGAACTGATAAATGCTGAATGCAAAATAAGGACATCAGTGATTATTGTCTTTCATTAATTCAATCAGTTTTGTTCATAAAAAATTACAAAAGACAGTACAAAGAAAAAATATGAAACGGGACACCAAAAACCACATTCAACTGGCAAGGTGTATTTCGGATATATCTATACTAACATGAAAATATTTTTTTCGTTATAGGGACCTGCTAATGGTGGAAATGGACCGCAGCAATTTTACGGCCCTCCTGGCTACCCACCTCCCCATTTTCATCCTCATGGTCCCCTTCCACAGTCCCAACCGCCACCTCACCAACCCCATCACCTACCTCACTCTCCTCCCCACTCCTACCATAAAGATGAGCGAGCGCAGCGTCAGTACGTCAAACTTAGAAGGAAACTGGAGCACAAACATATAAGAAATGATGGGTTAGGTATGATATCAAATAATACTTGAAATTCCAAAACTCTATTAGAATACTCAAAACTTCATATTAGAATAAGAGTTACGTTGCTGCATAATGACATCACTGACTGACTATTTTTAAATCCTAAAACTTTAAAATAATTCACTTCAAGAAGGCATCATTGGGCATCCTACTAGAATATATTTTGTTACCATAAGAACCCAAACATCTGTAATAGATTAGCTCTTTTCGATGTCATTCTATAAAATAAGAGTTTTTTACGCACACTAAAATACAAGGACAAACTCAGATTTTCTCTTTGGTATTGTTACAATGTACAACATGGGACAGTGTTGTGATTATTAAAGAAATTAAATCTAATATGCCAGCAAAAATGACAATGAAATCATTTTGAATTTTATGTAAAATTTTACCGATCATTATTTTTTGGAAACAAATCATTATTCTATTTTCATCCTCTTTAATCATTTAGAGTGATTTTTATTTAAAATATTATAGTTTGAAATATTCTAATATTTATTGTAAAAAATAATTTCTTTGAAGAATCTAATTATGCTTTCTATATTGGTGTTATTTTTAAGTTATTGTCATCACATCAATATTTTAACAATCCTAGAAATTTTGTAATTTACTTAACCAAAAAATATGATCATTGAACAGCCAAACACCCAAGAACTTAATACCTATCATTTCATTCGAAACACATTTTGTGCTGCTGTTTTTGTGATCGTTTCGTTTTTTTTGTGTTGTTAAATTAATTACGTTCAGCAAGAATTTTTATCCCTGTTCAATGAAGATTTTTTTGTGTATTTGAGGATAGTGTATGTGGAACAATTCAATTAATATTTAAATAATATCAAAATTTATTTCTCAGAAGTCATAACATATAGTATTGTTGCAAATGAAAATAATTATATGTTGAATCAGTAGAACCTTATCTTTTACACCTACAGATATAATTGAAAATACATATTGAATATTATAAGGTAGAATAAACACAACCGATTCTATTGTGCAGGTTTTAATTCGGGTCATAGTACCCCTGCCCTGTCCCCGCGAAAGGAGTTCACAAACGGTACCGCAAGTCGAGGCGCCAGCTCCGGAATGGGTGGCACTTCTTCAGAAGGTGAAGGAAGTTCCTCTGCGGCGACTTCTGTTCAGGGTGACGAAGAAGAATCGCAGCAACTCCTAGAATTTCTGTCATCGTTGCAGAGGCCACAGGTAAATCTTAAAAATATTCAATTAAATTGTTTCAAATGCCGCCATGAGTTATCTTTCAATATAGTATAAACATAATCCATACAATTTATATTGCAGGGAACGGGTTAAAACTACCCTTTCTCCACACGACCGGTCTAAATATGTACCTCTTTTCGTTGATTCTTGTTTTTTCATTCCTCATAACTACAGGCTGTGGATATTAAGTATTCGTTATGCGGGTTACAATTTTTCAACTCATTACTTAAAATATAATGCTAAATATGAAAACCAAAGCTAGTAGTTTCATTTTGCATGTTTTTTTCACTTTCTAAAAGCTATGTACTCGCTTTGCTTAAAATATAAATTTTGTCAGTTTTTCTAAATCAATCAATTTTAGTGCTATTTGTATATTACGATCATTGTTTAGTTGATATACTGAAATTATATTGAAATAATATCCAAACTGCAAAGTTATCTCTAGTCTCTATGACTTATTATAATGTGATTCTTTTTTGTGAAGGTGTCTGATGTCACTGCCCGCAGTGCACTTGTGCAGTGGAGTACACCTACTAATGACGGAAGCCCCGCTCCAACTTTTGCCGGTGAACTCACATATGAGCTTCTCCTAGGAGATAGAGATCGCTACAAAGCGATTTACAGCGGTCCTTCTCTGTCATGCAGGTATGTGTCTTCAAAATACATTATACAGCAAGTCATGAATGAGTCCAGATTTAGATTAGTTACTCTGCTAATTGTCTTCGTTAACAATCCGGCGGATCTTCAAATATGTTATAAAAGCAATGTATATTCATACTACATATTCTAATTCTTCATAATACGATGTGCAGATTACTAATTTGTTGTTAGCGATCCACTGGTTGGGATCACATGATATTAAAGAAATAGGTGAATTAAAAAAAAGAAATAATTATGACATTTCAGACTTTTCTGAAATAAGTGTTTTTTACATTGAATTTTTTAGTTTTTGTATTTTCAGTATGTATTATAAGATATTGAATATTTTTCAGGGTGGAAGATCTACGGCCAGCGACTGAATACGCCGTCTGTCTTCAAGCTCATGCGGAGGGGGTAACCGGGGCAGCTTCGGAAGCGGCCAGTCTTAGAACTCCAGCCTGTGAACCCGCTGCGCCTCATCCGCCACGCATGGCAATGCGAACCCGAACAGCCCTTCAGTTGCGGTGGAATGCACCACTAGATAACGGTTCTCACATCCAATACTACATTTTGCAGTATGACGAAGGAAAGGGTGGTGACTTCGTAGACCTCTGCAAGCCCCGCACTAAGCAGCACAACCTGCAAAAACTGGAAGGATCCACGCGATACCGTTTCCGCCTGGCTGCTATTAACGAAATTGGCAAAGGACCTTGGAGTGAGGAGGCAGTCTTCTCCACTTGCGGGTCTCCTCCGAATGCTCCCGACCCTCCCACTTTGACGAAAGCTTCGCCGCGCTCTCTGACTGTCAGATGGACCCGGCGGCCAGGTGATGAAGAATTCTCCCTTCAATTGGAAAATGAGTCTACCCGCCATGGTTACCTGACTGCTTATTCCGGACGTGAACTCGAGCACGTTTGCGAGGGCCTCGTCCGCTGTTCAGACTACAAATTCCGCCTTCAGGTTCACAATAGCGAGGGGGCATCGCGGTGGTCCGAAGAAGTTATCTATCGAACTTCACCCGAAATCCCTTCACCCCCATCCCGACCGACCACTAAAGGAAAGGTCCATGCCAACTCTTTCCGAGTTCGCTGGGACCCTCCTGTCGACCGGGGAGGTGCGGAAGTGCAGCGCTACGTCTTGGAGCTCGATTCTGGTTCAGAATTGCGAATTGTGTACTCTGGCCCTGAGCTAGAAGCGACATGTGATCGACTAAGACCTGGCCACCCGTACAAAGTAAGAGTATCGTGCACGACTGTTGGAGGCACTAGCGGATGGTCCGATTTTCATTCTGTGGCCACTGAGCCCATAGTCCCTGGTCCTTGTGCCACACCCTCACTTCAGGCTGATCCTCGTCCGGACTTGGTATCTCTCTCCTGGCGGAGACCTGAATATGACGGGGGCTCCCCCATCCTTGAATATCATCTGAGTATTTCTGAGGATGTCAACGACGACAGTGGCCGTCCAGCTTACCGAGGTAAGGATACCGAATGTACTGTTCAGTCGCTACTGCCTGGTAGGACATACATTTTCGCAGTCCGAGCGTTCAACCGAGCTGGGGCGGGACCTCGTTCTGAATTCCTCACTGTTACAACTGGAGCCGCTCCACCTGACACTCCCGTACCAATCAGCGCCAACGCCAAATCCCCCTTCGTAATCTCCCTCCAGTGGGACGAACCGCTGTGTAACGGCGGTCCTATCTCTGACTACCGTGTTGAAATGACTTCTGAAGAAGGAGAAACCCGTGAATTTGCATCCGTATTTCGAGGTCGACAGACAACCTGTGAAGTAAAAAATTTAACACCCTTCACTGCCCATTCGTTCAGACTTTGTGCAAGTAATTGTGCCGGTGCAAGCGAGTGGTCTGAAGTCACTATTGCATCCACTCCTGCAGCAGCTCCTGGACCTCCGCCGGATGTGTGTGCTGAAGTCACAGCCACTGATGCCCTAGTTGCCTGGCGAGAGCCCCCAACAAATGGCTCTGCCGTTTTGCACTATCGCCTCGACCTCGGTGAAAGAGTAATCGTTACAGACGGGCCCGCCTTAGAGTATCGATTGTCTAATCTTGTCCCGGAAACGGCTTACCGTGTGCGAGTGCAGGCCGTCAACGACATCGGTGTCGGTGGTTTTTCCCCTACACTTAAGGTCACCACTCTTCCTCCGCCTCCTCCTCCTCCCCCACTGACGTGTTCGCAACGAGGCCACAACTTTTTAAAACTTAAATGGGGTGAAGGAAAAAATGCTGACTTTACCCAATACACTGTGGAAATGCTCATCCCGAGAAGGAAAGAGTTCCAGACCGTGTATGAAGGGACCTCTCTCACTTGCCGTGTAAAGAGGCTTCAAGAATCGACCACATATCGCTTCAGGATTTGTGCTGCCGATGATGCAGGAGGACAAGGCGATTTTTCGGAGGAATTTGAGTTCGAGACCACTCCCGCTCCTCCTCCTTCCATAAAGGCTCCTCGTCTTACCACACCTGAAGTAGAAGACAGCGCTTTAGTGGAATGGTCTCTACCGAAAGCGGCATCAGATGAGCCTCTGGTTTTCATCGTGCAGTGTTGCCGTGCCAAAGATCAGGACTATAAACAGGTATGTTATTTGCATGTCCCGTATTAATAGATAACAAATATACAAGATTTTTTTCATTCATAATTTTTACTGCTCTCTTGAAGCACAATATTTTTCATGCCAATCTAATAAATAAAATAGATAGATAAAAGAATATAGAATATAGAATCTAATAGATAAAAGTTTATTGTTTTCTAAAGTATGCACATTGTCGGTGAATCAAAATAAAATTTTGCAAAATTAGCAAATTTCAATTGAACAATTTGAATGGGTTATGTCTCATTAAATGATTAAGGAATGTGAAATAAATTTTATCTTTTATTATTTTGTGATCTCCTTCAGGTTTACCGAGGCCCGGAAACTAACATGAGAATTGAAGAACTGGAGAGTGGATGCGAGTACTGGGTGAGGGTGTGTGGGGAGCGACAAATAAACGAGAGCACTCTGCAAGGTGCGTGGTCCCCGCCCCTCTCTTTCTCCACGCCGGCAGCCCCTCTCGTCCTACCGCCATCCGCTCCCTCCACGCCGCACGCTCGCCGCGCCCCTAAACGACCACCTGCTGCAACCCTTTTCACCGATCGCCAATACACCGTTATGTTGCTATTCGGTTTTGTCTTCATTGCCGTTGTGGCAGCCGTCGCCGTCGAGCGTTTTATTGACTGGCGCAAGTCTGTCTAAACCCTCTTGTTCGTGAAAAACAAATACCTTATGCTCCCTGCCGACCTCAAAAAAGGCAGAGATATGGTTTATATCGTATTGAGCGACGATTCAAAAATTGTTAAAAAAACGTTAAAGGCCGCATTAGAATAAATTCATTTCAAAGAGCAATCTACTGCGGCGAATACCATCTGGAGAATAAGCGTTTGACTATAAAATGTATAATGGCCTTTAGCCGAACATTGAAAATGTGTTAGAGCGAAGGAGTTTGGCACCGTATTGTTAATTATTGTGAATTGTTAATTTTGGGCACTGAGCAAATATAGCGTATAATTTGCATTCAAGCAGTTGTATATGTTTCGGTTTGTTTTATTTTCGCAAGTCTTCAGTTACTCGGGGGGTTGAAAAGTCAGTCTCGGCTCACCGACCGACCGCTAGAGACGCTCCAGCCGGTTATCCGCAAATATATTTTTCCATTGTTGTGAAACGTTGCGTGTTTGAAATTCGATGTTTACCGTATATGTTATTTTATACATGCAGGTATACATATGTCTGGTGCTAAACTGAATAGTTTTATAGCAAAATTATATATATATTATACATATATTATTCTATATAGTCTTTTAGTTAGGCCAATCGAGATAATTAAATTTTATATTGCGGGGTAACTTGGTATGGAATAATATAGTATTTGTAAAGTATAGTTTTATCATTGATCTTAAAATTATATGTAACAGAAGGCAAACCTTCAAAATGTGAAGGCGCATCGCTTCGGTGAGCGTTCAGATAAAGTTTACGCAGAACGGTGGAGACCGAAAAGCTATTGAACCGAGTGATTACCGGCTTTATGCCCTATTTATGTGAGGCGACTGTGTGCAATTTATCTATAAATCTGATGTGAGCGGTTCCGCGATGATCGGTTCAATTGAGATGTCGATGTCTTCGGGCTCATACGACATGCGATAGATTCTAATATTAATTTTGTTAAATGATATGCTTATAATTCAGATACAAAGTGTGACCGGACTGTTTTCTTGTAATTGGAAAAAATGCACTGGGAGTTTTTTTGTTTCACCCTGGGTGCTTTATTAGTTTTGCTTTAAAATAAAATCATCCATCGCAAGGTTGTAATAATCGGGTGGCTTATATGAAAAGGAAAATCTTGTCTTGTTTCAATTTGTATATACCCCAAAAAATATGTATATCTTTTGTTAATTGTCGCTGCAGTTATCTACTAGTTATCGTCTATCTGTTTACGAGTATCACTGTCCGATTCGATAACCCGAATTGGTGTATTCGTATGGAACCATAAATGTTTGACTCATCATTCCGTTGCTGACGGCACCAGGCGTCGGTCTTAAAATATGCAGCATTTTCCGAATGTTAAATGTTATGTAACTTTGTATCTTTCAATTAGTGTGATGTTTATAATATTTTAATGCGCAAATTCTTTAGTGCGCTGCTAATATTTCTATTTCATTATTTGAAACATTCCTCACTTCTATATTATACTATATCCTAATGAGTGTGCTACTTGTCGTAAGAGTCAATTTGCAGAGGCGACTCTCTTTTGAGAGGGGGGAAACCGTCCTAACCTCTAAATATTGAATGTAATGTAAAATATAACTTCAAACGCACATTACTCCTAAAGAAAAAAAAACCTTGTGCGTTTGTCTATTCGCGGGAGACCTAGTAATTAAATAGTGACGATGAATTATTCTTTATCCATTGCCATTCTTTGACGTATCATGTTTGACCAGCGGGTCGGCTGCCATCGCTACTTATCCGTCTTTTTTTACGGCGCTGTCCGTGTACAAATTTTTCTTGCACGCCTTCATGTTAAATTATTATTCCTTCGTGATTTGTGATTCAATCGTATGTATCGTAATGTCATCGTAAGGTGTAACGTTTTATTTAAATTAATCTTTGATCGGTTACATCGTAGGTTTACAATATAAATTACCAATTAAAAAAATAATATATTTCTAAAATAGAAAGAAAAAAAATATTTTGTAAAAGCCTAAAAATATATTTTGCTGAATTTTTCTATCAAGATAATTGAAGATATTGTTTTTATATTTATAATTAAATAAATGTTTGTCGTGCTTCCGTTTTCGTGACTCCGTTCTGTTTCAGACATATTAATATTTTTACTGTTACGTAGAGTGTAAATGAATTGTTTATAGTGAAAGATAATATATTTTTCTAGGGTTGATTTACGTGGGTCGTTAATTTCTATTGTTTTATCGTGTCTTAAATATTTGGTAATTCCTCGTCTGACGCCGTAAAAATTAAAAACTATGACGCATTTTATTATTAGTGTTATTATACATGTGCGCGTATGAATGTTCCAGATTTTAAAACAAGTTGTGATACCTGATAATTGAGTCGATGCACTTTTATTCTTGTTACGCATGATAAACTAAATTTGTTAAATGAACATTGCCAATCTCTTATTGCATGTAAGCATCCAATTCTGTGACTATTTCACAAATTTATTTCCTTTAATGGAGGAATATTCATCTATTTTTTCTCTTATATAAATATCTAAATATGTTATACTGAATTTATTTGGTATGATAATATGATAATATGAAGAAAAATCACCTTTTTATGAGCATTTTAAAGATTGATACTCGTTTTTATAATCCGATTGAGAGAATTATCTTACGTTTAAATGCATCTCAATGTGACAATTCAATGTATACCAGTAATTTCATTTTTCTTTACTCGTAATGGCCTACAGAGTGTAATATTCTTCAATTTATTTAGTATTTGGGAAGAATCTTAAATTATGTAAAATTAATTAAGTTCAACGAGACGGTGACGGGGAAGCCGAGGAATTTCTCGCAGGCAATCATATCGCCGATCTCTCGCGCTGTCTTTTACACACAAACGACGACAATGAGGTTTTCATTTATTGTGTTTGACTTTTTACTTCGATGGCCTCTTTAGAATAAACACTTTTATATAAAGAAAATGTATGTAAATTATCATAATATAGTAAATATTACTTATTGAATGTAATAAATGTGGCACTGTGACATTTTACAATATCTCTTTTTTGTGCTGCATTGTAAACTACTTTAGTAATATTAATTTTTGTGTTATAGTCAAAACGTAAGAAATCGTCATGGAGATGAATTAATTTGTGATCAGTCTAAAACGAATGTTGCCACATCGAGGTATTAAAATGTACACGCATACTAAAAGTAAAAAGAAAATGTTTAAAACATGCAGAATTGTAATCAAGTCTTTGTAAATCCAATAGATTAGGGAAAGTATAAATATACATATATATTATAAAATAGTTATACAATTTATAAAGATATATATGAACATGATTATAAATATCAATAAAACAATTATATTTTATGTACTATAACATCAGTTTATTCATTTCCACGACCCGTCCCTTTTCCCTTCGATCGAGACGTCGGCTATGTGTGCGTAAAACATTTTAGACCGGCATAATAATGCTGGCTAACTTATTTAATAAAATAACATTTTTTGAATAACAAACATACATATAAAAATGATAACTTATAACACTGCGAAATATTATTTACAAAATAGCCTGCCATTAATGTCGGTCTTTAAAAATCTACCTAAGTTTACATATCGATTAGGTACAAAAATTGGATTCACTTTTTCTAGAGCTGCAATCGACTTCTAAAATTACATTGAGTGTATTTTTAAAGGGTTTGTACTTTTTTGATATCGATTGATAAAATTCAAAGGACTTCTTACTAAATTGACTTTTAACCTGTTAAATCACGAAAATAATTGACACACTTCTATGTTTTCACTTTCAAAATGTGAAAAGTTACTGATTATATATTTTTCTGATTCGAAATTGACTTCGCTGACGCATCCAACAAAATTAGATGCATAAAGTCCTTTCGTATGTCCTCTTGTTGAGATATTAAGGGGAAATCCACCTGCAAACAAAAAGAAAAACAATTATGCGTTGTGAAAGAATGTTATTAGTAAATTAAACCCATTGAACATAAAATCGAATACGATTATGGTCTGTTGTCCAGAAAAAGTGTCTTGATTTATTTCTCTAGTTTTTATCAAAAGCCTCCCAGGGACTCAAATGAAAATACCGAAGTAGTGTGTGAGATGAAGTAATTTTTTTACCTATATACATTATTAGATCCTGGTCATTGGTTTGATACTTGAGTCCTGTTTCTTCGTAAACAATTTTGTTGTCCGTTATGAGAGATATGTTACCGGGTTCAAATCTAAAATCGAGAGTGTGCCAGTCTCCGTTTGATAGCCTTCCGGCTTGAAGTACTTTTATAACTTCAGTTTCGTGAAATGGCTCCTGCCAATCTACAGTCGTAACTTCTTGCAACTTTTGCATCAATTTTGGTAGCATCCAACTGATTTTCAAATATCCACCTTCTAAGCCGATACTCACATATTTTTGGTTTTTCTAAAATAAGATTATTTGGATCAATGAAATATTTAGAAATTGAGTGAAAACAAAAAAAACAAAGTCACTTGAGCTGTGTTCCTGAGTAATTATTTACAAAAATGATAGGTGTATCAAAACAAAAAAAAAGTTCTTATCTGTTCACTGCTTGTGTGAACTGTGCATTCTGCATAACTTGGTTCAATTCAAAACGGTTGTTATTTACAGAATATTCCATTTTAAAGTGTCCTCATCTAGAAACATTTCCAATTGAATTTGGGTGCTAACAATGATTTGATATTATTGTATTTATGGTAAATAGTAAACATTCTGTTCGCAATCACCATTTCACTCCACAGTAAAAGACCATCAGGATTCGCCGTTGTGAAGTTCATGTAAATATGGTTGACATTTCTTCTGTATCGCATTTTCTCCATACTCCTCTGTTTATTTGAATTTTGTATTTTTCCTTCATCCATAATCATGAAGCTGTTACCGGAAAATTGTGGAGTGTCCATCTTTATTTCTGAAATGGAGAAGCTTAGATTATGAAATGTTATTTGGAATTACAAAATATTCTTGAAGAGTCCAACATTCTTAAAGCAAAACTGAATAACTCAATGTATGTGAGTGGTTGCATAAGATTTATTATCTTTATTCTTATGATGATCTGCAAATACTTTATTGGCTCTTATGGCTATATTTATTTTTTTTAGTTCAAAACTTTTCATAAGGAACAGTATGATAAATTGATTGAAATTTTTGAATCCAACAGCGATATCCACCTGTAATTCATTTGCTCTTAGCTGTTTCTTTACGACAAAGCTTTATATGAAACTAATAGTAAAATAAACTCTTTAAACAAGTTACATTATTTAGACAAAGTTGGGTCAATAGTTGTGATGCAAAGTAAAAAATATGGTCCTGATTTGGTTTTTATATATCCATGCTAATTAATTTTTCACATTGTCAACTAACGTTTGCATGTTTAACCTTTTCCATTGGTAAAATTGCAATTTGAGTCGATTCAGTGCGTGTTTGATCATTTAAAAAAGGCAAAAGGATTATCAGTTCACAATTTCAAAGGATCATCAACAGTGTAGCAACAGTAAGTACGTTATAAAAGGTAATGAAATCTTAAATTGTATCCAAACAGAATTGATTTATGAAATAATTAAGTTCACAATAAGAAAGATTTTGAATACACACGATTTTGGCAAGTATATCCACCCCAGCCCGCCGGACAGACGCAAACTTGTTGCACACATTTTCCCCTATTGCATCCACCATTTTGACAAGGTTGAAGTTCCATACAGTGATCACCCATATATTGAGGAGGGCAAACACATCTTGCCACACTTTTCCCTAATTCCTGAACGATCAGGCAAGTGCCTCCATTCCAACAGACGTCACCCCCGCAGACGTCTCCATCGCAATCGTCTGCATTGCGAGATTCTGTGATGGGAATACAATAAGCATAAATCACCCACGTCAATTATTAGATAAGGAGTCAAAATTAATTTACAACTTATTATGCTATCTCAATGACATCCGTTACAGGGAAGCTTTTGATAATTAAAAAAGTTCTACCTGAAATATAATTCGTGTTCAGAGGCAGCCGCTGGGAATTGATAATTACTTTGCGCACACAGCCCGTAAATGACATTGGAGGACCAGACATCACATCAAACGGAAGTGTTGAGAGATCTTTAACGCCACCTTTGAAAAAAATAATTATAAAACATAAGAACACACTTCAGGTACAACCGAGCAGTGAATTGGCTTTATATTATATTATAATATTTCGTGTTTTGTCTCTATAAAAACCATATCATATTTTTTTAGAGAAATGTACTTTTAATAATAAAATCATTTATCATCATTTTAAATTATATTTGTAATCTTTCAAAGACCCATCAATTTGATATATTTTAAATAGGTCAGAAATATAATAATTTATGAAATTGCTATATGGTTATACCTATATAAACAGACGTATTGAATGCGCTGAACGATTGATGTGTTGCCAGTGTCTCTGTAGTCATCGTTCCGTCAACCCACAGGAATAATTTCCTGCCATACCTTCCAGCTCGAACAGAGTGCCACGCTCCAAGTGATAAAACCACCCCACTTCTTACAACCACCACAACCCTTGAACCGCTCGGCTTTCCTCCCCAATCTAGACCTAGAATAGAAATAAAGCATTTTACAAAACAATAAAAAGACATCTTAACAATTGCATATGCACCATATATTATACTTGTAGTAAGTAAATGGAAGCCACTTTTAATTAATTCATTAAAAAATTAATTAAGTGTGAAATGTGGCCAAAAAAAAGGATGGAAGTCATTGCCAATACCTGCCCATCTGTATTCAAGTAATCCTCCCTGCAAAGTGAGTGACACAAAACATCCATCGTGAGTTTCAGTGAAAAAAACAACTCCTTTTGGATGCAGCGGACGAACTTCAAATTCCAAACTGAAATGTACATCGCCAAGAGAGATAGTTTTCAAACTTAAGTATGATCGCGTTCCAGAAAATGATACATCGGATAATTCCACATCTGAAAGAAGAAATTTAATTATCGAGCAGATATAAAATACAGGAAATTATAGTTGAAATAGTTATCTGTTGAAATTGACATACTTCTATCACAATAAACACCAGCTTTTCCTAAAGAACATTCACATTGATAACCCATCACTGTTGGAACGCACGTTGAACCGCTGCTGCATTTATGAACTGTGGAATCGCATGGATTTTGTTCACTCATACAAAGAGGACCATACCAGTTTCCACTGCAAAGGCAACTGTAAGTAAAGTATCATTTTATTAATAGGGGTAATCACACTATTTCAGAAGGGTCAGCTGTTTTGTTATCTTAAGGGCTTCAATATTCAAATCAAAATAGTAATTCAAACAAATATATCTAGGTAAATGTTATAATCCAAACCTTTTCAAATCAAGTTAGTTATTGGTATTTTAAATTGTATTTATCTTCATTTTACAAACCTATAAGTGGCCGCATGATGCAAGCACGCTCCTCCGTTATGACAGACCATAGGGTGACATTGAGTGACGCTGCACTGACCGACTGCTCGTCCTTTGGTCGGTGCCCAGATTACTCCACCTCCGCCTCTCCCGCCTGCTCCACCAATCCACAAATCTGAAATGCATCCTGAAAATCCTCCGTGAAGCGGTAAATCATGGGGCAATGTTGTGAAATTTGCCGATTCGTGACCACCTGTAAAAGTCAAACATCACAGTTGATCAATCGTCAGGTATGGTATTTTATGTAAAATATGAATGGTTGGTGTGTATTTTTTTATCCTGGTCATTTCTTATAAATAAATAATCTGGACTGTGGTGTAGACTGTGCTAGTATTTCAACCTTTTCAAATAATATAACTATGAATCAAAAAGTAACACCATTTGCCAATTACTTTTCATAAGATTTTATTTACATGGTCCAGCTCTATAATGAAATTTAAATAAACATCAAAACTCAGACATTCAAAATTTTTTTTTTTACTTTTTTAGACAATGAATTAGATATATACTTTTTAAATTGGGGCAACCATATTCTGCTCTATAAAAACTGCAGGTACAAGTTTTTAGAAGACACAAATTTATTATTTATAATTAACACACATTAGTTTAATGATGACTAATTTTTAATAATGAAATCTTAGACATCGATCATTATAATATTAAACAATATAATACATTAATTACTAACCTAAGTATAGCAAGGGTACAACATCCAGCTGAAGAAGGTTCCCGGGAGCATTCCCTGTTATGTTGGGCATATTATCAACAGATAACCAGGCAGCCCTTCCAAATCTTCCGACTTTTATTAAGTGAGGTCTGTTGCCTCGTCCTGTTATTGGTCTTGATGTAAAAATGCGCCGAGGACCTGATTAATAGATTTTTAATTAAATGTAGCTGTAGATTATTTTATTGATTTAGATTTTGAATCTTTTTCTTATTCTGTAATAAGATATTTGTAAATTTTATAACAAGCTTAGCTATATTTAGATTGAGATGTATTTATTTACATGTAAATCATAAAAGAATTACAAATTACTAATTTATTTATTTTGCAATGTTAAAAAAAGATATAACAATATTTTAAAACAAATAGTAAACAAATAGTAAAAAAAACAATTTGAGCATTTGAAATAGGCAAGTCAAATATCAATTGAGTAAGCTATGAAAAGGTCCACTTTGATTCATAAAAAATAGTATTTGTTTGAGCTCACTCACTATCAATTTAAATATAGATAAATGACTGTAATACATATATCCTCAGACGTTGTGATAACTTAGCAATCTTATGTATCCAAACAGTAGTGAAAGATTATGATATTATGCAAGTATGTATTACCATTTCCTAAATTCCACGTTAGCATTATGTATCCCTTAACAAATGTCACAGCCAAGTGATCACTCTTAGGATCATGAGAACCTGGTTGGCCTAAAAATGCTATTAATGAAATTTGCTCCATGTTTTGAGGTTGAATCTTAAATCGCATTTCCATTCCGTGATTAATCAGCCTCAGAGGAAGCGGATACGCTGCAAACGATGATAATCCTCCCACCATTGCAGAAAATGAAGGCTGAGCTATCTCTAAGTCTGAAAATAATATCAGGGAAGATTATGGTTTATAAGAAATCATCATCGAAAAGAAACAGCTTTTCTCAACTCCATCGTCTCTATTGAGAAGACAACATTCAATCGAAAAATACTCAAATTAAAACCAGAGAAAATAGTATTTTTGAATGGTTTATAATAAAAGTTAGTGAATAATGGCTAATAGAAAATGATGGGAAAATGACTTACTGTGTTCGCAAAACATTCCATGTTTACCTAAGGGACAAAGGCAAAGGTATCCACTTCCTGGATAAATAACACAAGTGCCACCAAATTGACATGGATTTACTTCACAAACGGATCTTTCGCATTGTTGACCCAAGTATCTGAAAAACAAAATAATATTCAATTCTTGTAGAATACACTTTCAGCGTATAAGTTATGGTAATTTAATTAATCATTGACAAATTTTGTAGTTAGGCTGATTGTGATTAAAAGCTTAATTCGTTTTCACTGAATAATTAATTCAAGAATTTTATCCATAAAATCCTGAAACTCAACAGTTGTACAGTTCCAAGCAGGACAGTTAAAGTAATATAAAAATTGGCACATTCAATTCTTACTTGTGTTCTTTAATTAATTATTTTTAATTGATTAATATGATGATTAATACTAGAAAATAGAATTTAAAATCGCAATGGTTTTTGAAGTAAAGAAGTAATAATATTTATAAAAATTACCCATTTGTACAGCTGCAAGTCCATCTTTCACCAATATCATTACAAGATCCTCCATTTATACAAGGATTTGATAAGCATGCTAGTGATGAACATTCTGTAATCTCAAATCCATCACTGGCGTCTTTGAATATATGCTTTGGCTTCCCATCTAACTGAAATTGAATGATATTCAGTAAGACACTCCAAAAACGAAGATAAATACATGCTCAATCTATAAAATAGTACACTATTATTGTCTGCATAGAATCTACTATAAATTCCTTCCCACCTATATGATCTCAAAAACAAGGCGTAGTGTATGTAATTAGCTAACTGTCAGTCCTGTCTTAGCCCTATCCCTCTATCCTTAATCTTACGAATAAAGAGAGGTTGAGTAACTTAGTAAAAAGCATTTCTCGTAGAACAACTTCTGTTGAGAAAATCTCCATTATGAGTCCAAATGCTCCACTTTGAGAGCAAACATGGTTGAAAAATAAAATACGACTATTCACAGTGAAGATAAAAATGTCTATTGAAATAAAATTATTATTAATAAAAAATTCACATGTGAAAAGGTGCACTCATTTGGAAGAACCACACGTCTCAATACTCATTTAAAGTATTCAATATTATGTTTTTTAAATCACAGACATACCAACAAACCATTCATGCAGCCTGTGAACGGCGCTGTTTCAGGAGGAGAGTGATCAATAACACCGAAGCTCTCTGGCACCGCACCCAAATGGAGCCAAGAGTCTCTTGTTGGTGGATATGAAGTCGGAGCAGCTACTTGGCCACCACTCATTGCGAGCGTGTCATTTATGTGCAATGATGCATTACAATGTCTTCGTCCGTCAGTCATTTCTAAACTGCAAGCAGTACATAGTGATTTTTGACATAAACAAATTGTTTTTTTCTATTATTCAAAATAAATCTCTTTTATGAATGTTGAATGTATTCTTATCATGAGATAAATTCATAAAACTACCCATCAAATATTTATTGTGAATAAGAATATATATATGCAACGGCATATGGTGAATATTTCTCTATCTCTTGCAATAAGAAAAATAAAAGAGTAAACCCCAGCATGTCTTTATATATCGCTCACACTCACCAAAAATGTGATAAAACAAGAAAGAAAATGATTCGCAGCACGCACCTGATAGATAACTATCATAATGACACATTATCAGGCTCAAACAAAAGGTGGCGTAGAATGGGTAGCTGACATGGGTCTCATTATTAGGGGACCTTACATTCGAAACATTATACAATGATTCCATTTCTTTTTTTAACAATGCTTGTTGGTGTAGCAGGATTAAAATCATTTAGTGTAATCAAAGAATTAAAATCTTTATATAATCAATAGAGAGTCAAAAGCAACCATATGGACAGGTGACACTTAACATAAAATTCTGGATTAGTAGTTAATTAGATTACTCTGAAATATAAACAAATTTGCTTATGTCAAAGGGCGTATTTGTTAAATATTTTCTGATGTTTCTATTTTTTAAAAATTGTGATACTTTCTATTTTAAATTTCAATGACGGGACTAACAAAAATTACATGCTCGGAGCTAACATTTTCTCCTACAGATTACATTTTTTTAATGTGAATTACCAAAAAGTTAGTCTCTTGCTTTTATTTATGAGACTTATTTTCAAGCAAAACTAGTACGGTTTTATTAACATAATACTTTGAACACATAGCTAATTTGTCAATGGTAAGCAAAATAGTGAGATTATATGCCTTGTTTGTCTACCTTATTATAATATATTATTGTATTGTATTGTATTAACTCAATATATATTATGTATTGTTCAAATACTGCAAAAAAAATCCTAGCTTTGATAGTTATGTTAATTTTTTGCTTCAATACGTCGCATCTCAGAAGATTCGGTAGGGTTTGATTATCTTTGACGGTTTCCAAGAAATTTACAATTTTTATGAATTTAAAACATTTTGAAAAATACTAATTTTTTCTACACTGCATCGTGTTAAGCAATTTTACAGCCATGTGTTAAAAATTATGACTATACTTACACTGCTTTTATCCGCAGCTCATATCCAGTATTGATAGGCACTTTTAATTCACTTAGTAACATTGTTTGATAGCCACAAGAAAACTTGAATTTTAACAATCCTTTGTGCATGTATAGGCACATGTATGTATCTTGCCCAATGTTGGAATAGAGAATCAAGCCTTCGGAAGACAGAGTCCTTGCATTAATCTGCACTCTGATGCCTGACATATTACTAAGTTTATGAGTTAGATAAGAATCGCCACTGAATGCTGCTGAGGCAATTCCTAATACATTCTCACAGAATGGACCGTCAAAATCAAATTTGCAAACGCACTGTGAACAAGTAAAAAATAAATAAATAATGTTATAATGGTAAATGAAATGTGGCCTTAGAATAATTCAATTATTTTAAATATCGATTTAAATTATCCTTGGTATATATATATATATATGTACCCGGCAAGGTTTCTTAACTTTGTGTATTCACAATGAATGTAATAACATAGAACAAATAATCGCTAATTGTTTACGAATCTGATAATCATCTTACACTCCCAATATAGGAATTTAATAAGTGAAATTAATTATCAAAAATTGCAGCAGTTGCGCTGTTATTTTAAGCCTTTTGGCTGTTGTAGAAAAATGTACGTTTGTACCTAGCATGCCGGCTATAATTTGCAATTATTAATTTAATTAGTTATTGACGAGGTAACTCGTCTCTGGCGTGTTGAGCACAAAATTTTTTATGAGATATCTCGTTTGTGACAGCCATCCAGTTAAAAATGTTTTTGTACTTTTTATCGTATTTTGTCTCTTTTTATTTTGTAAATACAGCAGAAGTTTTAGGATAGTGCATAAGTATAAAAATAATTTTGTACAGAACTGCTAAAAGTTGAAATCAAGGTATTGGAAGGTGGTCGAATAGAAGTGGCAGATGAGAATTTTGTAATTTCTGGTAAATATATTTTTTGAAAATGTTCTGTACATATCTATGGGTATTATTTAACTATTCAAGGTAAAAAAACTATGACAGCTTAAAAAAATATTAGAATAATTACCCGGGGGCCCTCTGTTGATTGCACACATGAACCACCATTCAGACATCGAAAACTGGAGCAGTTATTTCCATCAGAACTTAAATATGTTGAACTATCAAAAGGTTGTTTGGTAAAATCAGTAGTCGACATTGTAGTCATCAGAGTGGTTTCAGGCGTTTCAGTGAACAAAGAAGTAATTGCAGCTGTTGTTGTTTCCACTAATGTAGATGGTAAAGTTTGGGTTTCGATAGTTGTAGATTTACTTTCCTCTGTTATTAGAATTGACATTGTAGTACTATCATCTATTTTTTTGGTAGTCATAGTTGCCGTTTCGGTTCCTATTGTTTCAGGTATTATTATTTCGGTCACACTAGTTGTACTATCAGGTGTTGTTGAATCACTTACCATTCCACCGGTTGAATATACTTCTACAGTTGACGTTTCGTATGTTAGCGGTTCAATTGTACTTGTAACTAATACAGTGGTTGTGGGAATATTGAAAATACTGGTTAATTCTGTTTTATCAGTTGTTAAATCCGTATTTACAGTTGTATACTCTACAGTCGATGAAATATGTAGAGTTGTGAGATCTTTTGATGTTGTCGTTTCATAAAATCTAGTTTGTAGTTCGTTAATGTCTGTCGTAGTCATTTCTGCTGTCGTATATTCAGATGATGTAGTTGTCATTTCTGTAAAATTGTTGAACAAATTCACAGCAGTTGCGCTGAACGCTGATTCACTGATAGTAGTTAACACTGAAGACTCAGTCGCTAGACTAGTTATTGTGTGTAAAGATTCTGAAGGAAGAGTTGATTGCGAAAGTGTTGTTGAATATATATTATCTATCGTAGTATATGTACTTTGGTCCCAAATATGAGTTGGCACGGATGTCACAGTTGTCTCATCGACAGTCGTCGTCGTCATGGGTGTCGACGATTGGTCTGTAAAATTATTTCCATAAAATACGGTCACACCGTTAAGGGTGGTCTCCTCACTCCCCATGACTGTACTCGAATGCGGCATAGACGTCAGACTTGGAGTCACTGACATCATGCTCGACGTCGCCTCTGCAGTTAAAGGTGTAGGGCTCACATATTCGCAGTCCAACTCCTCATCGTCCAATATTAGACATTCACACAGCATGCCTGTTAACCTTGGTGGACAAGAACATGTGAAATTGTCTACTCCGTCAATGCACGTTCCACCATTCAGGCACCTACTGCAATTGTAAAATAATAAAATATAAATACTTTTCATTCTTTGACATATCAATTAGTACAATGGATCAAAATGCTGTGCCTCAAATAGTATATTTAGATTCAATGTATATTTTATATAAAATTATGATGTATTAAATAAAATGAATAACAATTTCTTACTTTGGACTCAATAAGCATTCATCATATTGAAATTGACATTTCTCGCCATGAAAATCTGGTACACAGTAACAAACTCTTATAGTATCCTCCATCATGCAGAGTGCTTTGTTTGTACAAGTATTATTTGCACAAAGTTCAATTTGTGATTCGCAGCTCTTGCCGGTGAATCCTAAAATCAAAATGTCATAATTCAAACGACACAATAAAAATTAATGTTGATATTGATAGTCCTTTGGAAGAATCTACCTTATTATATAATTGTTTTTTTTTTCTGGGATTTAAAAAAATGGTAGCTCAGTCTTACCGTTGTAATATTATTAAATATAAGGTTAGGTCATTAATTAGGTACTGAATTTTTACTAGCTATCATTAAATTTTATATATTGTATAAACAATGATAGGGGGTGCATTTTATTAAAAAAATATACAAGTATGAAATGTTGAATTAGAATTTGAAAAAGATCTCACCAAATGTGCAAGCACACAGATAGTCCGCATGCTGATCTATGCATAGTCCGCCATTCTGACAAGGAGATGAGTCACATTCATTTATTGGAATGTCACACAGCTTTCCTTCCCAACCTTAACATGGAAAATATACATTTTATATGTCTATTTTATATGTGTAGTTAAAATAATAGAATTCAGAATCCAGTCAGAATCACAGAATAGATTTAAAAATACAGACTTGAAGTGGAAATTTAAGATTGATATGATAGATCCCGAGATGTAATATAAATTCAAAAAGTTCCTATTGATTATTTTGTGGTTATAATACATCTAAAAAAAATTCAGCACAATAATTTATATTATATATTGTTACTTGTTTATTTCATTATTAACATGATTTATGAAATTAAAATCGGAGCTAAAATTTGAGTAAAAAATCAAAATTTCCATTGCAGTTTGTAGGGTCGAAAAATATTTTTATAATTTTCAATAATAAATTATTATCAGTAAGTATTTACTGAAGAAAAAACATTTTTTATATTTTCAAGCATACTAGTTTGTAAAATTGTAAATTAAATAAATATTAATTCAATATATGCAATGCCCCGGGATAGTTGTGATTTGTGCCATGATAATTTTTATAAAGGAGAAGAAAATGAACAATAAAACAGTCTGATAACCAGTATGCTTAATAATCACCTAAAGCACATCTGCATGTGAATGCCATTCCTAGACCCTCAATGCACAATCCACCGTTTGAACATCTCGTTTCTTCGGTTAAATTACAAACTGCTACATCAAATTCACAAAGTTCTCCTAAGTATCCAGGTAAGCAAGAACATTGATAACCATTAGGAGCGTCGACACAAGTGCCATTGTTATGACAGGGGTTGGAATCACACTCATCAAAATCTTCTTCGCATTCTAGACCTGTCGAATTTCAATATGTATAAATAGTTAATGTCATATGGAAAAATTATTTGAGACTGTGAAAAATTGTACAGTTGATCTTTATTAATTTATAATATATTATACTTATTGTTAAAAAGTAGGAAGTCGAATATAAATAATTCAGATATCTAACTGCATATGTATGTATACAATACAGCAATATATAAACATAATGTCAGATTAAGCAAGAACCACTCCTGCCTTTTACTAATTATATTTATATTATTGTGTAAAATTAATGCAGTGGCTATCCACCATACTAGATTCTAGAATGTCAGTAACGTCTCACTTTATTTTGATATAACCGGTGGTAGATTACCCAATAAGCGCACGAGGCGTGCGCTTTAGGCCTCCAATCTTAGGGGCCTCAAAATAACATGTATTCTATAAAACACAAATAATATTTAAAATTCAGCTTAAGATTCTGCTCCTTTTCTTGCTCTTTTGTCTTCTTTGGCGATGTTCGCTCCCTATCTGTTCTCGAAGCTCAGTATACGAAGACTCAGAAAAACCGTATACTGAGCTTCGAGAACAGATGCTTTTTTGTACGGACATATTATAATATTACAAACCTACAAAACCTTCGGGACAAGTGCAGTTAAACTCTGCAATACCATCTATACAGGTCCCACCATTCTTGCATGGAGATGACCAGCATTCGTCCCAATTCGTCTGACATTCCACTCCTGTATAACCGTCGATGCAGTAGCAGCTGTAAGTACTGTAAATGATAATAATGCTATGTTATTGTATTAAAATAATTAAAGTTTAGTACAGAGGCGGTTCTACTATGTTAGCTACATATCTACTACAACATTTATCCAGATGTTTTATCTCCACTCAATTTCAATTAATGACAAGGAATGCGTTTTCATTTTAATAATATACCTTTAACTATAAGTGATTACCAGAAAATCGACCATGGTCTACTGCTGTAGAACTACTTGTGACCAATCGTAATCTGATGTATCAAAAACACTGATGAAAAAATAATTTTTGAAGTGCACATATCGATAGTATTGATATTATATGTCCAGTTTTGAATTTTTTGAGAACATCGAATTCAAACAACTTTTTAATATGTGTTATTAAAATGGACACTTTATGTTTTCAAATCGATGACTTAGTACCATTGGCGGATCCAGAAATTGTCCAAGGAGGGGGCCATTCAATTTGAAAATAAACATGATACATAAATAATACATTAAAAAATAGATGATTTAAAAATAATATATCTAGGTATATTAAAATAGTCAATACATAATTTAGTATGTATTCTATAAAACAGAGTAATTTAAACAATTAAAGAGGCCATTTCACAATTAAGTTTTAATAAATCAGAATAATGGACAAAAAATCTCCTCACGAGGGGCCATGGCCCCCATGGCCTCCCCCTTGGATCCGCCAATGCTTAGTACAAAGATATTGTATGGCCATTTTTTCTCGAAATTTACTTCACATACACATAATTATAAATTTATACTGTAAAATAATTGTATGTCTAAAAAGAGTCATGAAAAGATATTCAAATAAAAAAAAACTCTGTTAAAAATAAGTGGCGTGGTTAAGCAATGACCTATTTTTCAATACAAAAATCGCATCTCAACCAAAATGCACTGTATATTTTTGAAATTTTTATTAAACGTTAACAAAATCAAATACATTAGTAGTAACATTAACTTTTTACTTCAGTCAGCCTTATAGAACTGTGATTCTGAATCTGCGAATCTTTGTCTCCTGTCAAAAGATTTTTATGTGGGTCGGACCGCCTAAAAATTTACACTATATTTTTTAGTACTAAGTACTTAATTATCATTACAAAGAAATTCAATATATGTTTTTGGAGGATATCTTTTCAATTAATGAAGCTGTTAACCCTTTTTAATTAAGATGTGTAAATAGTACACATACATTTTAATCATTTACATTTCTCTGTATATATAATAAATACTCGACCTAAAATTTAGGTATTCCTCCCTTATACATTTACGCATTGACTAATGCAATAATAGAAATATTGTAATAGTGTTATATAATTGTCATGATTCACTCCCGTTTACCTGATGTGTAACGGATACACAGCTCAGAAGCGCGTGCTTTTTTTTGCATGGTAAGGGAAGGGTTAATCAACAGACTGATTTTTTATTTAACCCCAACATATATTTTCAGAGTAAACACACCCTCGCCTGTGTGGTCGAGTGGGGAACGTCGTTGACTACCGCCACGGAGGTCACGGGTTCGAATCCCAGTACGGACAGTTTTATAAATTGATTTTTCAATCGATTTATGAATTTCTGTTCAAAGGCTTGGATGTATGTGATGTCTTGAATTCCTCCCTCCCACCCATCCTATCCTATGAACGGGGTGTATCGACAGCAATTAGCTAACCACTAGTCCTGTCCTAGCCCTATCCTTCTATCCCTACTCTCTTTGAAAAAAGAGAGGTTGAGCAACTGAATAAAAAGCAGTTCTCGTAGAAACACTTCTGTTGAGATAAACTCCATTAGGCAGTGGCGGATCCAGAAATTGTCCCAGGAGGGGGCCATTCAATTTAAAAATAAGCATGATACATAAATAATACATTAAAAAATAGATGAAAGCCTTTTTTTATGCGATTTTTTTGCGCGATTTTGAAATTACGCGATTTTTTTGGACGGCACCGTAAAAAAATATTTTTTGCGCTAATTTGAGGGAAAAAAAATTCATACATTTTTGATACTTTTTTACGCGATATTTTGATTTTTGGAACCGATTTATCAAATCATATGAAAGTGAGGTTTTTCTACGCGCCACCTTCCTCCAATGTATCGCGTAAAAAAAGATTGGGTGTATATAAAAATAGTCAATACATAATTAAGTAAGTATGTATTCTATAAAACATAGTAAACTAAACAATTAAAGAGCCCATTTCAAAATAAAGTTTTAATAAATTATAAAAATGGAAAATAAATTCTCCCAAGGAGGGGGCCATGGCCCCCATGCCCCCCCCCCCCCCCCTTGGATCCGCCAATGCCATTAGGAGTCCATGTACTCCACGTTGGGAGCGGACATGATAAAAAAAAGGGAAGGGTTAAACAGACTGATTTTTTCATTTAACCTCAACACATATTTTCAGAGTAAACACACCCTCAAATGAAATATCGTCTGCAAAACTGAATTGAAAATTTCGATATATATTTTCTAAATGATGAACAGAGAGCTGTAGATTTAGTACTCGTAAAATATGTAACTGAAACTATACTAACTTATCATCAACAGCTGAAGACACACTGCTATAAAGGATTCAAGACTGATTTTCCAAGACGAAAATTGTGGTCTGATTTTAATAGGAATATCCGAGTATAATATAATATTATGTACAACCTCAATTCAAAATTTGTTGCCTTTTGTTCTCATGTATTTGTTTGTAATAGGATTTCCCACAATGGTTAATATTAGTTTGAGCGTAACAAATATATTACACATACACCCATCCCCAATCCCACGCTATATACGTTTTTCACAAGCCCGCGGAAAAAGGCAAGATATAAGACATAACAAAATCATAAGATAGACTCATTATATTAAAAACCACGTAAATAAAAACATTGATTTCATATTAAATTTAAACATGCGTCCCGGGAAATCTGCGTAATAGAGGTTCACAGTTCGTTATACCGAAAATATTTATCCAATATGTATAATATGTTCAAATATTAGTAGCTACATATAATACGTCATGTGTGCTTTTTAACATAATATTTTCTTTTACAGAAAAAACAAAACGGTGTAACTTTTAAAACTTTGAACAAAACTAAAATTTCTTCTTTCTCATTTTCCCTGCTGACTTCTAACACTAACTATTTTCTTTAAATTTGGCTTGAAATCATTTTCATCATTAGAGCATATGATTAGTTAAGTTCCACAATTAGCGGAAATATCCGTGTTATCTAGAGCACGGTTTCTCAACGGTGGGCCATGTGGCACCCAGGGGGCCGCAGCGTGTCCCAAGGGGGGCACAGAGATTTAGTTTTGTTTTGGGGAGCCACAACACAGTTCAGGGGGGCCATGGGCAAATTGAGGATTTCAAATTCCTCGGTGGGCTAAAAAAAAAAGGTGTTTCGGAGATATTGTGGGAAAAAGTATATCAAATCGGGGATTTCTCGGTGAGCTAAAAAAAATAAAAAAGGTATGGAGGCCACAGAAAAATAAAGACACTGAAAAGGGGCCAAGCTCCCAAAAAGGTTGAGAAACACTGATCTAGAGTATTTTATTTTTATTAATAATCATCAATTTTTTATAGTATTATTCGTACATTCTTTGTATATTTCTTCATATGTGTACAAGGATTTCGCACACCTTTCTGGAATTTGAAAACGTATTCTATTTTTGGAAAACAATTTTAAACAATGTTTCCTAATTTCATTTTTCTTGGCCGCGTTAAATTGAATCTACGTAAAAAAAGGTACCGCGTAAATTGGGGGATCGAAACAGGGGTCGAGGTAGGTTAGGAAGTACATACTGATAAAGAAAATGGTTTTTTCAATCATTTATTGATCATGGATTGAGCTGTTGAGATTTTTTGGATTCTAACAAATAAAATATTTTGAAAATCCCATTTACAATATATGCACATTTTTTTAAAATCCAGTTCCGCTCCCAATGTAGAACATTTGGCCTCCTAACTGAAATATCCCCATAGATTTATTTTTACGAGAACTGCTGTTACTCGGTTCCTCGACCTTTCTATCCCAAAGAGAGAAGGATAGAAGAATCTCGCCATTCCCATTTTTTAGAATTGGAATTTTTAAACATCAAAAACATTCATGCCTTCGAACAAAAATCGATAAAGCGATTGAAAAAACAATTTATAAAAATGCTGTTCGTACTGGGACTTGAACCCGTGAGATCCATCACTTAAGCTAACAACATTGGCCATTGTGCCACAGACCCGACGGAACATTTATCACTGCTTAACCCCGTCATACACTTTTTTTATAACACTACTTTTTGAAAATTTAAAAACTATTAATAAAAGGAAGTGATTTAAAACTAAAAAGTATGGAAAACGTGCTCTCCTCTACTTCTAAACACATTAAGCACAGTGGCGGTTCTAGGTACTGGGCTAGGTAGGCTAAGCCCGACCTGCATTTTTCACCCAAAACTTTAGATGGCTGAATAAAAATGGACAGCAATTCGGCCGCTGAACAAAATACATACATTTATAAGCGTAACTAACCTTTCCCAAATGAATATAATATCTTTGTTTTAATTTTCCTCTGTCAATATAAGACAATGTTACGTCTACCTACAATCATATTCTCGATTGTGTTTTGTATTACAATTTTAAACTGAGGCGGCATAAAAAAAACAATAATCCTATAAATACTTCATAGAGAACAGGCAACGTCACGTCAGTCTGGCAACACCAAAGACTCAAGGGCTAAATCGTTCAAGCCCATAACCACAGACAATATTTCTTTACACTGGGGCGCAATCAAGCACGATTAATTTTTTTTTGTATTTAAGTTTAGTATAATATTTACATCAGTGTTTCCCGACCTTATTTGTGCCATGCCCCACTTGAACTATTTCACCCCTTCCCCTAGTATCAAAATTTAATAGTTTAAAAAATGCATATGGTCAATACTGTTTTTGACTTACGTAAATATATATTTTATGTTACATGTACAACACGGAAGAAAATGATATGAAAATTAGTATGACTTTTGTGCTTGAAGTGAGCTGCAAAGAGTTTTTACGTGAGGTACAAATTTAGACAATTTAATTCGTAAAACCTCCACGGTTTGTGATATCGAGAGTAATTTGTTTTTTTCTATAACATATCATTGACTAAAGCCGCATTGAGCTGAATGGTTGGAACGGCAGCAGAATTTTTCGTTATAAGTTTGTCATAATTGGGTATTTTGTTTTATCCTCGACACAAAACCACAGCACTATATTTGTTATGCTTAGTAACGTTTTAAGTGATTAATTATGTTACAACTTGTTTTTTATACTGAAAGCAATTTCTTTTAAATCGTAAAATCTGCCTTTTACTTAACAAAAACAATTTTACACATATTTATGATATGCGCATTGCCCGCCAAAACTTTAAAATTGCACCACAGTGGGGTGGACGCCCCACGTTGGGAAACAGTGCTTTACATCATTATTTTACAACACTTTTACCGTGTGACCCGTCAACTATTAGAAAATAAATTCTGTAAAATTGGTTGTGCACTACTGCACTACACACTGGAGTATTACCCTTTTTTGAACAAAATTATTGTAAATCATAATTATTTCACTGTATTATACGCACAAAATATTTCTGGGTAAGAATACACTATGAATAAACTTACGAGTTCCATTATTTTTTTTAATGAATATTAATGATCTCGAAATTGGGCGTATTGAGATGGCTCGTAATACGTAAGTACATACATACAAACATCATATAACAAGAGTCATAAAACATTTAGAATTTTCACACTGATGGTAATGTTGCCATTATAATAAACTTTCAATATATTTTCTAGAAAATACATTTGTATTTATATAATAAAGGTATATCATTTAACGTACATATATGTACTACAATGAAAAATTATAGTGACGTTTTAGTACCTGCTGAATGCTGCAAATGATAATAAAAATATCTAAATACTCTTTTCGACGGAATTTTTAATAAATTATGATCATCTGTTCTTATCAATCTTTCCACCAATAATTTTAATTACATAAGTTTATATCAATTACATATATGAAACATCAGCACTTACTTATAAGGTACTCATACAAAAAATAAACAGTCTTGCCACTATTAAAAAAAACATTACCTATTCTTGAGATATCAAGGAAGTATATCGTCAGGTTCGTAGTGCAGTGATCAACTTCGTTAGCTTCCGTGACTGACCTCGCAGGTTCAAGTCCCGTCACGAACAGTATCTTTTCACTATATTTTTCGAATATCGTTCGAAGGCATGTGTGCTTGTGAGGTATGAAAATTTCCTCCCACCCTTCCAATATTAAAAGAACGGAGGTAGCTAGAGCGCTGACCTAACCACTACTATAATAGACTTATTATTTATATCCCTACTCTCTTCGATAAAAAGAGGTGAAACATCTTGAGTAACAAGCAGTTCTCGTAGAAAAAAATGCTGAGATACAACCATTAGGAGGCCACATACTCCATATTGGAAGTGGGCATTGATTTAAAATACATATATTTTATTTCTTGTATATCAATTAAAACGTTAAATTGAGTCGATAAATCTTAACTTAACTATAATTTTAATAGGTAACATTGCACCGAGTGTTAATATTTTGTATTTTTACCTTAATTATGTAATAATTATAATTTCTTAGAACAGCGCCCTAACATATGAATATTTTGTATAAAAGTCATTGTAGCGGGCTGAGCTTCAACTAAAAATAAAAACAGTTGAATTTCGCCGTGACTGCCAAGCACATCGCCAACATGTTTAAATTATTCTAGTAATTAGAAGTTATTTTTGGATTTATTTAAAAACAAAACTAATCCACATTTTCTGACTTGAGACTACCCGGTTATTTTCACTTAACTATATTTAAAATTTAATTTCAATGTTAATGTGATATTGCTGTTATTTCATTCGTTGTGTTATTTTAATTTGATATCAAAAGCCTTCGTGACGTAAACATATGAAACTTATAATGCGAGGGCCATTGGCGGATCCAAGGGGGAGGCCATGGGTGCCATGGCCCCCCCCTGAGGAGATTTTTTTTCTTCATTTTTCTACTTTATTAAAACTTTATTGTGAAATAGGATCTTTAATTGTTTAGTTTACGATGTTTTATAGAATACATACTTGATTATGTATTGACAACTTTTATATAGATATATTATTTTTAAATCATCTATTTTTTAATGTATTATCTTTTTATGATGTTTATTTTCGAATTGAATGGCCCCCTCCTTGGACAATTTCTGGATCCGCCAATGGCGAGGGCTTAGGATCGTAGGGGCCTATCTACAAAAACACAGTTTTAAATTCACTAACGTTTTACAGTTGATTTGCCTTTGTGCTTATATTATAATTTAATTTGTAGATAACCTAACCGTATTTAAATAAGATTATGGCATTGCCAAAACGGAGCTTAACTCGAAATACGCATTTTTGTAGTAAAACTCTTGTGATCTTAAGCCCTCGTTGGTATTTAACTAAATACATGTATTATAAATAAGATTATTTTAAATCGGTATTTCAAAATATCTCAGTTCATTTTAATTGTGGTAACTCTTTAAAAAGCAAATTATTCAAATATAGTTTGAGAGACAAGTGACCACTTTGTGTTATATAATATTCATAGATCGAAAACTAAATAAATTATTATGAGAACTATTAAATCTATAAAAAAATAATACCAATAATTACAACGATACTGTTGTTTTATGTATCTATTTTATTTCTTGCAGTATTATGAAAATGCTGATGCACTATATAAATTGCAATATAATTATTAAGTAGCAAAAAAAACAGAGATGTACCTACGTACATTTTTAGATTGGATTCAATGCAGTAGTAAAAAGCAAATACATATATACAGTAAATCTTTATGCGACACAGTTTGCGAAGTTTGGTCACGTAAAAAACTAATAGCTATTTTGTTCCCCTAAGACACTTTCTTTCGTTACACTTCCATCGTCTATCTACTACATTTAAAATACTGTACATCCAAACTACAAACTCAAGACACAGCCAATCTATGCATCTACATACCTATCCCTACAAAATACGTATGGTCTTGTGTTCTAAAAAAAGTATCTATTTTTCGCGAATTTAAATAAACGTGTTTTTTTTCGTCTGAAACAATTTTCAAGAAGATAAGAAAGAGAAAATTGTATTTGATAAACCAGTTAAAACATTATATAAGTATTTACCGTAGGATAAAATTTGAACCTAAATTATAAATGGCAACATGATATTACGGCAAAGTTGGTTTTTGTGACGAATTTATATTAAATTAAATTATGCTGTGCTAGCGCTTGTACTAGTATATCTATTAGAAATATAGCATTGATAAAAATATGTTGTCGGCGAAAAGAGATCCTTTTTTTCCACACGCATGTAAAAAATCTTTAATATAGTAGGAAAATCATTAATTCCCTGTACGTAAAGAACTGCATCAAAACAGTCCACTAAACATGAAAAAAACAGTTATTTCTCAAGAACAGTTATATGTATGTAGGTCAAAATTTTCAATATTGTATTCACTTCGTAAACAAAATGTGTCTGAACTTAACTGAGGTTAATGAATTATTAGATCATTTAATTATTGATGCTTAGAAGTTAATTTAATCAGTTCATTTTTTCAGCATTGAAAGTATTTGAATACGATTTATGATAATTTGATGTGATATTTTCTAAAGATAATATGTTATCGATTAACTGCAAATATTATCAGTATTACAATATAAAATATGTTTCATTTGTCTGTACTTGTTTTAAAATTATATATATGTATTATTAATAATCCATAACGAAAAACTACAGATGAGGTAATATTTCCTAGATTTACTTTTATGTTTTGTTACACATTCAATCGTGCTATTATGGGTGATATGTTAGGTTTACTTTTATTCTAACAACGAATAACTGGGGATGATATGAATGAAAACGTTGTTTAATATGAAAAAATGGCCGTAAATAGTAAAATACCATGACAGATTATCCCCGAGCGACAAAACTCGCGAACCGAAGCAGTACTTTTATAAAGCTGAAAATATTTTCTGTACTGTCGGTATAAATCCACATCCATGGTGAGACAAAAGAAATATTTCATTCGACATTTTTTCATGTTTCAATAAAATTATTTTGCAATATATTTCTCAAATCGATCGAAATCCGATATCGTATATGATTAAATTATGACAAGCTCTACCTATTGAGGTCATCGATGCAGACTCCGTTGATGCACGGATTGCTGAGGCAAGCCAATCCAGCCAAGGTTGCCCCAGGCAGAATCAGAAAGCACCCTGCCAGCAAAATAATCCAACCATTTCTCTTTCTCCATCCTTGCCACCCACCACCTCCTGGCAGACCCGTGTCCTCCTCCGACATATCACATGGTACTCTCCATTAGCTAGAAAATAGAAATGATAATGTTAAAACTCTTAAAAAGTGAGATGAAAATATATTAAAATACATGATACATAAATACTGATGTTTTATAATTCTTATATACCATGCTGACTAATCTTTGTTACAACTCCATTATATAATATTATATGATAGTAAAATACATTATGCCACCTGTGTGGTCGAGTGGTCAACGTCGTTGGCTTCGGTTACGGAGGTCACGGGTTCGAATCCCATAACGGATAGTTTTATAAATTGATTTTTCAATCGATTTATGAATTTCTGTTCGAAGTTATGGATGTATTAAATGTCTTGAATTCCCCCCCCCTCCACCCATCCTATTCTATGATCGGAGTGTATCGAGAGCGATTAGCTAACTATTAGTTCTGTCCTAGCCCTATCCTCCTATTCCTATTTTTTTGGAAAAAGAGAGGTTGAGCAACTACTGAGTAACAAGCAGTTCTCGTAGAAACACTTCTGTTGAGATAAACTCCACAAGGAGTCCATATGCTCCACATTGGGAGCGGACATGGTTAAAAAAAAAAAAAAAATAGTATGATAGCAGTACATTTAGTTTTGGCCCAAAGACAAAATATTAAATATTCACTACCTTGAATTGCACGATGAATAATAATCTGTTGTTTAATTGATTCGATTAGATATTAATTTAAATATTCATTTAACAGAAAAACATTTTTGAAAATCCTTTTCCCTGGTCGCAACTTTCACAGTCCCTTCTTTTTAAAACTTTAAAGCTAAATTAAGATACTAATAGGCATTTTCAGCATACATCTTTGTGATAGAACGTGTATTAATTTGTATTCGTTGTGATTATCGCAAAAAAGATGTTTTGAAACAACAGGGTAGGTCCATTACCGGTTTTAAATCTTTATAATTTGAAATTATTTTTAAAATAATATAGAAACAAGCCGTTACTTATATTTTATACATTAAGAGTTATTTGTTACTTTATTATCTTTGTAATAAATACGAAAAGCTCCCTACATATTACAGTTATTCTGGTAATAATATGATTTAAATTTTGTAAGGTTTTCAATTTCGGAATATGTTCTAACCAAACCGAGCCTTATATGGAATTTTATTGTTAGAAAAATATCTTGTTTATGTTTCGTTTTATAGTTATTGTACGCAAATCAATCACATTACCGTTTGTATTATTGAGATGCAGATATATAATAGTTCAAATTTATCTATTATATATCTGCATCTTAATACCTTTCTTTTAATGAAGAATGAATCATATTTTTTACCAATATGTATTACAGTTCAATTAAGATATTAATCGTTTGATTGTCATTTAAATTATTAGTTTTCTTTATGAATATAATTGAGGTTACTTTAATATTGTATTGAAAATGTTTCCAATTTATTTTTACTGCTGATATCTTTGTGACAAAAACGATCGGCTTTTATTTGAACTTTGTGGTGTCCGAACAAAAAAAAAACTGCCTTATTGCAATATCGCATGTTTGCTACGATTGAACATGTATTATATCATCGCATTAACCACGTTTTTTGACATTTAGTATCTATTGTAATATTACTTAAATAAACATAAGTACCGAATGAATCAAATATTAGACATTGATGGACATTGATTACAAATTACTACAAACGCTTTCGTTAATACTTAATGTATTCATAAATATGTCAACAACGAGAAACAAAAAAAGTAAATAAAACATATCAAAATAATTTTACAAATCACGCAAACATGCTACAATTTATTACTAAGATGTTGTAGATCAGATGTCGCCAACATGTGGTCTGCGAGAAAAATTCAGTCGTCCGCACATTTTTTTAATAACGTAATTGGAGCCAAGAACCCATTAACGTATTTAAAACATGCAGCAACAAAATTATTACTGTAATCAATTTGTCATTTATTAACAAATGCAAATACTATTTCATTATAAAAAGAAATTTAGCTCTTATGATTTAACATCATGATTTAAATGGAGGTGCGCCGGATTTAAAATTGTGAGTGTTGTGGTCCGTGAGGTCTGTGAGGTCCGAAAGGTTGACGACCGCTGCTATAAGATTTTTTTTTTATAAAATTTGAAATACGTCGAAATAATTTCACAATATATATGGATTCATGATTGAGACATTCAATAGACTATAGAGAATGCATCAGTTACTAATGAAGTATAATTAATGGAAGGTAGGCTTTCGAGAATGGGTAAGAAGCCAACTATTAGTATGCCGGTAATTTTCATTCAGTATATTAATCGTAATGTTAGTTAGTCAGAAAACTCTGAAAAATCGAATTAAATATGCAGTCCACAATTTTATGTGTTATCGGTTCCAGTAATCAAATTACTTTTGTCCTACTAATGAGCCCGACTTAAGTACCTTATCTATAAACCCCTGTTGCTAAAATGTATACATTCCGAGCACATATGAATTGCTAATTTTCCAATTATCTCAAAACAGGTCATTTGAAGCTCTCTGAATAATGAACTGGACGGTCGATATGCGGAGAGGTTAAAGCATCTCGAAAATACATGCAATTTTGAATACAAGTCCAATTCAGGAGTGTAATTTCGAATATTCGAACTCTTGACCGCTTCATCGAACAGGACGACAGCTAATTTACATTTTGCAATCTACATCAACCATAATATTATTAAACCGTCTCTGCCACCAAAGTGTAGCACATTAACTAAATATATAATACTTAAATTGCTCAATCTCGCGTTTCAGTGATGGTAAGGAAAAAATGGTTTCTAAGAAATGATTAGTTGTAAGCTTAACTAGTTGTAAGCTTAACGTAATCAACCACCTATTTTCAGGGTGTAAATATTAATTTTAAAATGATGACGTTAAATACATACATTAATTTGGTTGAATGCAATGTATGAAATTGCCCTTTAGGGAATTAGAATCTTTCCCCGCACGGCTACGCATGACTATCAATTTAAATTTATTTGAGATTCAGCCGAATTTTTTTCTATCACTAATTCGATTACAAGATATGTAAGTGTAGTCGTATTTTTTCACCTTATTACAATGGAGTTCAACCAAGGTAATTCTAATTGAATCAACAGTTATGTTATGGTTCAAAAGAAATATATTAAGCCTTGTGACTTATGATATCGACCCGTATTTGGCAGAAAATCGTAACCGACAATTTATTAATTTTACTGGAGAAGGTTTTTTAAAATAATGTTAAAAAAAGGAATTCCTTAAGTGCGGTTAGTAAATATTTATATTTGGTCAATGTATATCCTGATATTATAATAATAAAATGACTACTTTCAGTTCTCTTTATCACCGGGGTCCACATGGAACAAACGATATCAAATCGAAACGTTAAAATGCACAGACCCTAAAAAAATCAGGCGAATGAGATAACGCTCTAAAATTTTTGTCACTGACGCCTTACGTGGTATTAAACAATTATTGGCTCAAAACGCAATTTACCGAATTATGTCACTTAAGTTCATTTACCGATTATGGGTCGAATTATTATAATGGTTGTATGGAAACTTTTGACAAATTTATTTTAATATTTTTTTGAAATTGTTTCTCATATTATATTCCTATTCGCAGTAATAATATTTAAATTTACATATCTTTTTTGAGATAGCTTTACAATCAGACGGAACTCACTAACTAGATATGAAATTTCCAAGCCGAATCATATTTCTAATAGTTAGGAATTCAGTGAACCATCCAGCCAAATGGGTATAATGTATATTAGATTTGAAAAGTTTCTCTACTCCGTAGAGCGGACATTGCATGCGCTGCACTTTCATGGCTTGAATCTATGAAATGAAGAATCCATTAACAGACATCAATTTTGTTTCAAGAACTATCCAAGCCAAGCTCTTTGAAATTTTGCTAGATCAGGATAATTTTCTGTTGGAAATTTCTCTATACTTGAAGATACGTGAAAAGCAGACAAATTTTACACAATTGAATGGTTATTACTTCTCTCTTTATACCGCTACCATGTACGATTGATATTTTTTTCTTATAATGCCTTCCGCTTATAAAAGTGTTGTATGTATAACTTATACGTGAAGAACTTTTACGTGATACACAAAATGCATTTTATTATAATACATCCTACATCCGATTCATTAGCCATCATGCATGAAAGTCAACAAATAAATAAACTAATATAGTGAATAAATGAAATAATATTAGCATCGAAGTCATAGAGGTAGAAGTATATGTCCATTTTTTAAAAATCTTAATTTGAAAACAATTTTCGTCATCTTTTGAGTCATAATACATTATAAGCATTGTTATAGCATACGTAAAAGTTGACAACTTAGTATTTTATAATACGTAAATTCACATTCTTAATTTTATTTACAATACTGCCATAAGAAGCTAACCCGTAAAACGAATGTCTTTCAAGCTCGTTGATTTTTTTTTTGATACTATTCCACATACATAAACTGTAAACATCGTACGTTTCTTTTTATTTTGATACATAATTTTATAACATATGTTAATTTAATATCGGCGAAACTATAATAATCTGTTGATTACGTCTAATTATTTACCAGTGGCGGTTCTAGGTACTGGGCTAGGTGGGCTAAGCCCGACCTGCATTTTCCACCCAAAACATAAGATGGATGAATAAAAATCAACAGCAATTCGGCTGCTGAACAAAATAAATACATTTATAAGCGTAACTTACCTTTCCCAAATGAATATAATATCTTTGTTTTAATTTTCCTCTGTCAATATAAGACAATGTTACGTCTACCTACAATCATATTCTCGATTGTGTTTTGTATTACAATTTTAAACTGAGCAGGCATAAAAAAACAATAACCCTATAAATACTTCACAGGGAACAGGAACGTTACGTCACTGGCAACACCACTCAGGGGCTAGCGCCCGTTAAGTCCGTTACCACAGACAATATCATGACATATTTCTTTACACTGGGGCGCAATCAAGCACGATTAGATTTTTTTTGTATTTGTATGTACGGAAACGTCATCAATCACAAAGGATAGTGTTTCAATCTGTCAAGTTTCTGTTGATCGTTGGGGGCTGATCTGATTCAGCCCATTACGCATACTTATGCATTGAAACACAAAACCAATATCGTTGTATTGTATGAAAGTGACAGGTATTGACTTTCAGTGACAGCAAGTGACAGTTCTATACTGCTTTTAGTAGGTACTTGTTATTTCACTTTGAAAGAGACGAATTTAAGGATTCCGTGTTATTATTCTATTATTTCTTAGTTACATTAGCATTGATTTTATTATATAAAAATTTATGCATTGCAGTAGTATCGTAATATTTGTTAATTTGCTTGTAGATTAATGTAGAAAGTGAAGTGGAAATATGCTTTTCTCTAGCCCACCCAAGATTTCAGGTCAGGAACCGCCACTGTAATTTACATTGCATTTTATTATTGGCATGATCTCATCAATGAGCTTATTTACTTTTAATGGCTTTCATTTTTAAATATATGCGTAATTGCTTTTTTAATTTACGAATACTTAGTTTAATAATCATCAAACAAATGTTGCACGCTCTTAATCCAATTAGTCTCACTATTTAATATAAATTGCCTCGAACGATATATAATTATTTCATTACGTATTATGCGTAATATTTTAGCTCGCTTTTTTATCGGATACAAAATATAAATACAACTTTCAGGTCGTCTCATTAAGCGAATGATAGGTTAATTTGAATGCAGCTAGTACGCAATTATTTTTTATTGTAAGTGGAAAAGAAATGATTGATACAAAAAATAAACGAGTAGACGAATAATGAAAACACTAAAGCAATTATATTTCGTACAGATATCATACATATTCATTTTCATGACGACAATCTATTACTCACCCATAGTGGGTAAATTTAAAAAACGCAATTGCTTCGTGTTTTTATTACTTTTACAGTGGATGTATCGTTTTTCGTACAAACTATTTCCGCTACCAATTTTGAGCAAATTGACTTTTAATGTAGTTTATCCTAACATAAGTTATTCTACAACAACTGCTTCTTACTAAATTAGTCAATGATTTTTTTTAAATAATGGTTTTAAGGCTATGAAAGAACTAACAGTGGTTAAACTGGTTATTTTATCGCTTTCGTAAAGTCCTGAATTTAGGATCGGATGGGTCTGAGACGTCACAGATATTCATTTCTTTGGACAGCAATCTATGAATTGGTTTGAAAATTAACGTACGAAGCTATTAGTACTGCCAACGATGTTGACCATTTAACTACAAACCAGGCGTAGAGTACCGCATATACAAATACAATCGTAATCCTACATAAAACACATTATAAATACTGATTGTAAGTCAGTGATTTTACGTCACATATTAGACAGAATATTATATGGAGACGGGGTTGGTTGCTACTGCTAGGTAATCATTTGTTTAGCATCTAGTGTTTTATTATGGCATTGAAAAAAATCACTGGTTCAAGTTTGTATTTGAATTAAAATATTCACTTTATGATTCATGCCCGTAGTCGCATAACGATGAAAAATGAAAATTCAAACTTTTTCATCTACAATAAGTATTAAGCAATGTTCAAAGCAACTTATGATCATTTAAATTAAATGAATATTTTATGCCATGGGTACTTTTTAAAATTATCGTAATGACAAACCCATTTAAATCTTTACAAACGAACTTACGTATTAAGTCATAAACACGATACGCATCAACCATTTGAGGATAGGTATTAAAGAAAAGAGATGATCATGATAGCGTTAACTATACGACGTCAACCGTTTCAGGGTAGGGTTGGTGGCGCGTTGAAATTACTTGCTAATTCATTTATGCTCGCCCGACTGATGCTGGCGTAGGTCGGTGTAGGCTGGCGTAGAGCCCAGATGGAGCGCATCAATCCCCGCGAGCCAATCAAAAATTTAACGCTGGCATTCGAAAGTAATGATGATTTAACGTTTCAGTTGATCAGACATGTTGCCCAAAAATGTAGTCATCTAATTTTGAGATTTCACGACGGGTAAAAATATTCTACGTAATTCCATGTTCTGGATTTGCTAATATCCTGATATAGCTTTTGTATTATAGACGTAAATTTGCCATAGAGTTTTATTAGGTTTTTTTTAATGAGAAATTTTAATAACGAATTGAAACTAGATAGCAACAAAAGTTTATGTAGCAAAAAATTCTCTTGTCTACGAATTTTCCACAAGTATCTATATCAGGGTTTCCCAAACATTTTCTGGAATGGAACACTTCGCAAGTCCGGAAAATATAACGGAACACTTAGCTGAATTTTTAAGATTATTTTTTGAACTGTGTTGCAGCGTATAAAACCATTCCATTTTTTTTCGAAACACCTACTCTGGCTCCGCGAAACACCAGTGTTCCGCGGAAAATAGTTTGGGAAACCCTGATCTATATGGTCAGGTTCTTGGTAATGTTATACGCCATGTTCGAAATAGAGAGATAAACTTTCGACAACTCGACAGAAAACAACACTAATAGTAGATTATATGGGGCCATTAGAGGTGAAGTGAGCTAAGTGTTATTTTAGAAAAAAAAAATAGATGCGTTGTAACATTCTACGCATCTTAAAGTGTCGTAAAAATGAAGTAACGTCATTTAATACACATCGCAATAGTCTTATTTCCGAAAAATAAAAATATGAAACCCACCAAAACACCAACTAAAGACGTGATTGTACTCAATAAAAATAGTTTTGCCATTTTACTAGTTGGATCACTTCACTTCTTGAGAAGATTTACAACAGAGTTAGTTGTATTATCATTAAATGAACAAAATTGTTAGAATAAATGTAAAAAAATCACAGTATAGATCAGGAACGGGCAAACTGAGGCCCGCCGCGTATTTTTCTGCAGCCTGCGAGCAATATTATATTTTTGAAATAGGTTTATGTTTTTATCTTTTAACGCCTTTTAATATGTACGTGAACAAACATTTTCAATCATGAATCTCAATAAAAGCTCTTTACGATCAAACATCACTGATGAACATTTACAAAAAGCTTTAAGAATATCAACTACAAAATTAACACTTGAATTTAAAAAAAAAATAATAGACGTAAAACAGTTCCATTCCTCTCATTTGATTTTTTTTTCTCATGATAAATAGTGTACATATAAAAATGGTATTTTACTTGCAGCCCGCCGCTCATTTTGAATTCCTGAATTAGGCCCTCCGTCCGAAAAGTTTGCCCCCCCCTGGTATAGATGATTTGTTGTTCTCTTGAAAATCTTGAAAATATGTTTTTATATTTGCCTGTTGTGAAAAATATGAACAAACTTATTCATCAATACAAGATTTCTTTTAAGTAATAATTTATATAATGAAAAGGTAGAATAATATATAAAATGAGATCAAAAATTGAATACAAGACAAGTATTTCGAAGGTTCATATCATACTTCAATATAATGCATGCACTAGACTTTCGTCTATCAGCTTAGACGAGTAAGCAAGTTTCACTGCACAAATATTTTAGCGCACACAATTGTGCTCTGAGAAAATTGAAAAATGTGACCAGTCGAAATGATATAAAGGTTATTTTTACTACGCCACCGGTTACAAAACTAACATATGGAAATAACCATGAGTTAGAGCTTAAAAAAATAATTAAATAACAATCAATCAATTGAATAATTCAAAATGTATGAAGCGAATTAATAACATATGTTTTTTTGTTAAAATTAAAATCCTCATACCAAACTATTTCTTTCATCTTCTTCTTGTAATACTTTTGGAAATCCATAAATAATCTAGCAATCAACTAAAACGGTACCCACTCAATAATGTTGAATTATATATTTGGTGCTAAGACTGCTAACCAAGTATTTATTGACGTGTATTGGCAGTAGTCTTTTAGTTTCTAGAATTTTGGGTTTATATTTATACCGCAAAAAACTGAACCAATTCAATCAATTCTACTTCTCGTTTTAGTTATATGTAGTCATCAAACGTTATAGTATAATTTTCATTTGGTATTATTTAGAGTTTTGATAAATAAGATAAAAATCTACCATATAATATAAGCCATTGAGAGTTGAAGTGATCCAATCAGCTTAGTACTAAACCTTGGATTCAATATAACACTTAAAAATCACTAAATAGATCTAAAAACAAAAAAAGGTCAACTACTCTGGACTCACTGGCTGTCTTTGAAAAAAAAAGATCTTTGCCTTCTGAATAATCGACAATTTCTCATTTCGTGACTTTTTCAGAGGATGGAGCTAAAAAAATGGTCTTTTACTGTTGAATAATTGTGGAATCTGTCAATTAGTCACTTTGAGTTGACAACAAATTCTGGAATCTCTTAATTTCCCACTTTTTTGGCAATGATCTCAAGAAATTGTGGCATCATATTATGGTGAATGAATTACAAAAAGGGTCCAGGATTGGTTGTCCTAGTCTTAACGTATCATACAAGACAAGTGAGCTTAGTAAATACACACTGAAATAGTGTTATCTCCCTAAAACATGTAATCCACCAAAACACCGTTGATACAAGCCGACAATTAAAGACGTGATTGTACTTAAGTAAGTCCAGTAGAAAAGTTTTACCATTTTTCTACTTGACTCACTTCAACTCTCAAGGGCTCATATATAAAGTTAATTTTTAATATTAAATATTATGTAACCTTAATTATTATTATTTCAAATGGATGCTCAATATGCATTTGGATTATATTTACAATCATCTATGCCTTATTTTTTGTTGTTGATAAATAATAAGAAACTAACTATAAAATAAATTACACTACTGTGGTGATAAATAAAAAGGGATCCGTTATCATTTCATTACTGACCACTTCACTGAAGTAAACATGAAGTCAGATTTCATTCAATCTACATTCGTACGGTTCACAAAATTTAATGAACATTATTTTTTACATAAATATTCACGATTCATATTTATAACATTATAAAGCATTCCAGTTCAAACAATTTTCTGTTTCTAGTTCTGACTGATGTATTTAATAAAGCAAATTCATATTTCCTATATCATGCAGAATATGATTAAGAGTGACGTGTTACTAATTATGAAATAATTGAAAAGCTTTCTAGAAGTTATAACTGTGCGCTGAAAGTGACCAAGTTAAAGGGTTCTCTCTCTCTCATCCAATTTAAATTCACCCCCGTTTCTGCCAGCTGCCCGCTGCCCAGACTGTGTTTACACATTTATAGGATGGCAACCTACGGCAATCGCAAATATACCTATAAGTAGAATACTGCACTATGTTATGATACGGCCGATGGGACAGGGTAAGATTTACGTTAGTTATTACCTTTCGTATTATTTTATTTAAAAAATAATTAAAAATCTTACTCTTTCCTCTTTTTAAATTCACCCTCTTACCATCTTAACGACTATCAAAAACAATGCAACTTCTACCACAAATATATTTGCATAATTATATTTTAGTTAACCTACACATAAAAGACCATATCTATACGATAATTTTAAATGACTACTTTATCACCAAAAAATAATTTAATAATCAATAATTTCGATACTGAAAAGTAACGATTTTTTAAGAAATTGTTAATTGATTAGACACGCGTTTTCTTCTTTTGAACTGTACGGCTTTAGTTAAAAAATCTTCAGCCACCATGAAGAATTGAAAAATATTTATTTTTTATTATTTTACAATATTTTGTAAAAAATAAGATTTCCTTTTTTTATAGATTCAGCCGTATTTTTGTAGACTATTATTGCTTTGTAATATAAAATTAAAATTGGTAAATTTGTTATTCTAATCGTCATTAAAAAATATGTGAAATATATTTCGATTTTTTTACAAACTTAGATAAACGTTATTTATACAAAACAAATAATGTTAGATTATAGCGACTTCATTGTAAATTGAAGGTTATTATCGTTATAACTGGTTTTCACTGTACACGTCACAGTTAAAACGACACGAAAAAATACTGTGAATATAGATGTTTTCCTATAGCGCCGTTTTACAATCCCCGATTCGATAACATTTTTATATGATCTTTCAATGGAGATAAAAGCATGTTTATAAATATTATATAAACAAGCTGATGATAATGGGACAGTTGATTTAAAAAAATGGATTCAAGCAAAAGGCTGCACTCATAGACTTCTCATCGCACTTCTCAAATGAATCTGAAGGTTTCTCACCAGACAGCGAATGCTTTTGTTTCTATGTAATATAAAACACATATAACATTATATAAATCGTTTGTACTTAAATTTCAATACCAAATTGTTATTCACTGATAAAAAATAATTCAACTGAATCTTATCTGATTTTCATTATGCATAGTATTTTAATTGTGTTTAACACGTCTGTAATATATATACCAAATTGGAAATGGTAAATTTCGGTCGTGTATTTTTATTATATATTCTGTCAAAATATTATTTTTTGAGTTAAATTATGGGCAGAGGTTTTTTCTAGTCGGTCCCTGGAAAAGTTGAGAGCTCCGAGACCTACGGCCATCGTCACGTATAAACGTAGCATACGGTTGATACACTGCAAGCTCATGAAACGAGACTTTACTGCGGAACGGCGGAAACTGTTTAGATCGTACGAGCTATGTCCGTTTACACAGGTCGAGTAAAATATACAGTTGAAGCGTGTAAAATATTCTTCTTCTACCGCAATGGTATAATTCCAATTCCATATACTTATAAGTAAAAAAAAGCTTCAAACAGTTTGGAAAGTATGTACTGCTAAATCATTACATTAAATTGATTAGTCAGTTCATGATAATATTCAAAAAATAAAACACTTTTTTTTAGTAATTATGTGTTTATTTAATATGATCACGACCGATTTTGCTCATAATCATAAAATAACTGGCAACTAATATTTTTAAACCCAGTCCGCCACCGGCTTGTGATGAGCGAAACCGGTCCTGATCGTAATATTAAATAAATGTGGAATTAGTACACAATAGTTGTTTTAATATGATGCTTTCCCACCAAAAATTGACAGTGAACACCTCAAAAGCGATTAATGATAGTGTCTTGGAAAACAGTAAAATTATCAAAAAAATTGACCAAATCCGATCATTTAAACTCGTGTATTGTAAATATATAAAGGAATACATTTTATGTAAATACTTTACGAAATGAAAAATATAATGCATCAGTTTACTAAAAAACAAATTATATTTCCTTTTTATGATAAAATAAATAATAATAATACACTAAAGATTATAAAGCTGATTATAAAATCAATTTTTTTAACTACCCATTCTATGATATACCAATTTAGTAGAATTCAATTAAAATGTAAAGCTTTTCAGACGTCTAGCAAAGAGTTTGATTCTCTTATGTCGCATAAAAACATAATAATTTGTCACGCCAAATTTTAAAAAACCAAGTATTGTGACTACAGCAACCTCCTAACATCTTTTAGTTACCCATTTTATAATATGCAACAGCGTACTCAACTCGTCGAAGGCACGCAAAAGAACAAATAAAACAATCAAATATGGCTAGTAAGCAAAAATATTTCATTTTTGAGTGTTTTGTCAGTTGCGTGAGAACATCGCAGTTAGAATTACTGGCCTACTGAATGTCTTGACTATCTGTCTGTTTAACTTAACGCGTGTAAATGATACACGACATAACATAGTATAGCAACGATGAGCTGAAGGTAATTTCCGAGAGTTCAAATTTATAAAATGTATCATCGCTTAACTGTGTGTGTAAAATTATATATACACTAAAAAAACGGTAGATACGATCCAAAAAACCGTGTAAAAAAGTGTAAGAATTCGAAGAAAAAATTAAAATTGATTCCTTGAAATAAAAAAATCGTGCTATACGAAAAAAGAATAACACTGTGTGAAAAATGTAATAATGAAGACCCAAAAAGTAAATTATATAAAATATTATTCATAATGTGTATTTAAATTAAGTAAAAATAATTCTATTCATCGCTCTTTTATTATTTATAAGCATGGAATTTTATGAGGGACTGGACATAAATCACTGAAAAATTCTGACACGTCTAATGTGATAGGATCTAATGAAGCCTTTATTATTACTGTATTGTGTTCTTGCTATTAGGAAATCCGTTATACGCTTCTGTGTTTTTTTGTGTTTGGGAATTGGAATTACATATGTTCATACTTTTGTTATGGTAAACTCTAAAATTTAAAAATTACACTTCCGCCGTTGTTCTGCTGGAGAAACGATGTATATTTTATGTAGATAACAAACAAAAAAACAATTGTCTAATAAATATAAAATGTATATAAATACCCTATTTTAAGTGATAATCATTTTGACACATCACGGTTGGAAGTTTTCTATACAAATAAATGTTATTTATTGAAAAACCAAATTACTGTGAAACTCCAATTATTCGTTTTAAGTGTCAAAACCAACAATAATTGCGGGAAATCTGTGAATGCGAGAGCGATAGATCCTGTTACCACTGTAGAATATTTCAACATTCAACCGACAAATGAATGCTGCTTCAAAACCAATTCGTATGATCTATTTAAAATATGTATTATTTAAAAAAAAACAAGTCAAAAGTTCCATTCAATATGTTGTCTTCTGACACAAATGTCAATTCGAAAATATACTTTTTTTGAATAACTCGGTGTATAACATTTTTTTTATCTGAGTAACAGAGAGTTAAAGCATTTTTCTTGAATTATAATTCGTGAGAAAATTTTGTACTTCTTTTAAGATTTACTATTTTGCATTTTTAAATGTTTTAATTTCACAGTTTCCCGAGCATTATGACATAAATAACTGAAAACACAACATTTTTGGACATTAATTTTTTGCCAGAACGGCTAAGACTAATTTAATATTTCTTCATTAGAAACTTCAGTGTAACGATAAATAAAAACAAATATGTCCTATGATTACTTTAAATATTTGAGATTTTTTACTCTTTTACTAACATATCTATTTTTCTCTATTTATCAAGTAATAATATAATAAATTACCATAAAAATCGATTTTAAACTGATTTACTATACATTTAACATGTAAAACATTATAGACATTTCTATTAGAATATAAAATTTGTGATAAGAGTTTTCATACAATTCGTCTCAGTCATCATTAGAATTTCAATCGCATTTTCCACCATAAAACTGGGTAAACTATTCAATTATCATAATTATAATAATAGTGTTTTGAAGCATACCAGATGAAATGTAAACACTATCAAATTGTATTACTTGAAGCTTACTCAATCAAACATAATATTAATTTTGGTGACATCTCCAAAACGTGTTTTTAATAAGCGGCATCAAATGTGGTACGGTATTTTGCAAGATTGAGAGTATTGATTATTTTTAATTAAGTCAGTTTATATGATCATATCGTTTTAAAATTATATATTTCTGAAATTTTATAGATGAAACGATAAAAGTTAAGCCATGTTTTATAAATATTCTGATCGATTATTTGAAAAATTATTCTAATATTATTCTTTCATCGTATAAATGTATATTTATTTAGCCATTAAGTCAATAAAAATCTTCATTCGGATTCGCATTGAATCTTGTTAAAATCTTTTTATATTTAAAATCCATAAAACTCAATTAAGACACTTGTGTCGTATTTTGTATTAACAATTAAAAAATAATAATAATTGGAATATCTCGCCAGAAATATGAAGGGGAAAAAAAAGAAAATACATAATGAAAACCATACATCAAAGTCTTTGAATACATGTAGGTATTTGTTTTCAATGAATATTAAATTCCTTTATTGTGACTGTGCTACACAAAAACAGCTCAGGGCGGTCATACAAAAATATATTAATGTTTTTTTATATTCACTTTAATTACACAGATATCTATTTAACCATGTCATCTATCAATTTAATGAAATTGGCGAAGTAGTTAGTAGATCCTCAATCCAAGATAGTAAATAAAAATGGTCGCGTGATTGCACTTTTTACATGCTATATTTATAAAATACTCACCCTCCTATCTGAATAGGTAATTATTGCAGGGCTTACAATTCAACGCCATAGTTATATCCGACGAATTATTTCAACAAAATCATGAAAATGTTGGTAAACTCATTTATTTTACCCGAAAACCGTCAGATACAAAAGATTTCTCATCACTATGGCAATAATAATATTTATCATTTTTCCATACCAGTCGGATCAAGCCATAATATTTTATCATGTATTAGAACTAGGGTATCCAATTCTGGAGCCTTTTTGTGATCCCGGGATTTCGGGATCGTGTATAATTTAAGAAAAGTTTTGGTGACTCGTTTTTTTTTTTTAGCTCACCGATGAATTTGAAATCCTCAAATCCCTATACTTTTCCCCCAAAATTTCTCCATAACTCGTTTTTTTTCTTCCAAATCCAAAATACTATAAATTTTCGAGATTTGCTAAAAATTTCTCAATCCCGGGTTTGCAACCATACCAATCCGGGGCTTTCGGGATCGCAAAATTGAACGGGATCCCGGGATTGGAGATCCTAATTAGGATGCTACGACCGATATTATATATCGTTAGATAAAAACAATATAGCTTAAAAAAATAAAAATGCAACATTTACTCATTTTCTTATACTGACGACGTTGAGATTAAAATTCACTTTTATAAAGAAAAATGTATTAACTCGATGCTATTTGGGGAAAACCTGATAACTGATTTTTGAAACGCTGTTGCCATACATACTTAAAAATATAGATTATATAATTAATCATTTCCCAATTCCTTAAAACTTATATTCATTCCATAAAAATAGGAATAATCGAAAATGTGATATTGACATTGTTGTTTCTATTACTTATTCCATACATTAGTATTTGTTTAAATTCCTTTCTTGTGTATTTAATATTTTGCAGTTGTCAAATTATGCCCAAACAACACTGAACATATTTATTTTTAGTACTACATTTAATGATAAGTAAAAAGACAGTTTACGCCATGTTTCATATTCTGAGCAATGAAACATATACATACATACAATAATACTAGCCTAAATATACATTTTTATTATCATTTTACTTATGGCAGCGATAACCAGATATTTCCCGCTTACAGGTATTTACATATTTATAATCATTAATTTATATGTCTCAAATTCGTACTCGTTTAAAATTGACAATATAATACATAATATTACGGAAATATTGTTTCTATAGAAGTAATTATCTTTATATATTATAATAAAACTTCTTTTAATCAGATGTTCGTGATAAAAAGTTGAAAATACAAATTCTCTGCAACAACATTATCACGAAAGCATGATAAGAGTGTGTGTGCTCAGGTGAGATAATTAACCAACATAATTATTTTTGCGTCAATTTAATGAATGCATCGAAGTTGAATTTCGTTGACAACGACGAGAAATGATTATTGTTTCACTTAGTTGCGTGTTAAGTTGAATAACCTGGGGGTGGTTCGTGAGTGCGTGACGGGGGGCGTCTATTGTACTTTCAACTACACCGCAGGAAAAATCAATATTATTTTTGTTCATAATGAATGAACCTACTACAACCGATACCTGTGATGATTGCTGTTTGTAAAATTGTCATAACAATAACATTAATTTTACTGTTCAATTAAAATTGCACTATAGTTAACTTCCTACAATGATATAAAGATGTTTACAATTAATTGTTTAACGTTTAAGAGAAAATAGAGCATTCACAAACGGTATAATTCTTTGAAAGCGTCCTCGATTTTATGGATTTATAAAACACATAATATGAAAAAGTGCATTCGCTTTCTATAAAAAAGGCTACCACTTATTTGAAGAAATATATACAGTGTATAATATTATATTTATAATTGTTTGCTCTACCATATCAAAGATTTAACAAAAATATCGCATACAAAATAATTACCTAAAATGATTTATTAAAATTCTTTAAAGCTTTTATATATCTGAGTTGTTTGATGGAAATTTATTTTCAATATTAAATTTCAATTAAATTTTCTTTGTATCTAAGCGCGATTAGTTTTTATGCACCTTTATTGAACATTCTTTAATTAAAAATCGTGAAAAAAAATATTTGAAAGTTTTTCTAATTTTAGAAAATTAAGATTGAAAAAGGAATCAAATTAAAAATAATTTATAAGAGTAATCAATCCACAACGCCATCTTTACTGAAATAAGAGAGTAAAGAGGATGCGCCCTCTAAGTTCCTAAGGACCAATGTTCCCGCTAAGGTGTGCGCGTGTACGCGCACACTTTTCAAAATGTGCCCGCACACACTTTTTCATTCCCGCACAAGATCGGTCACAGAAATATTGTAAAAATAAGTTTTTTTCGCCATATTCTTATACTTGCGCACATTTTTTATTTTGCCGAAAATTTACTGCTCACAGAAGTTGATGGTCCGCACACACAACAGAAAAATTAAAGGGAACGTTGCGTATGACTGTTTTTACACATATGGGTTTTAACGTTAGGTTGGGTGGTTTGTGTACCTAAAAAAGTACAAAAATATCTACACACACTTTTTCTCGGTTTTGAGACCATACACACGACCTAATCGCGCGTAAAAGTGCCTGCGAGTAAAAGCCGCTATTATCTTTTTTCTAACCCAATTTTTATGTGCATTACCTGATATGGATGTCGAACAACTAAACAAAGAACAAATTTCCATATTGTTTGTCACTTACGACCCGGGTATTGCCTTTCGGCATTTTTAGGTATTCAAATGCACGGGTGAACTGATTTTTTAAAGTTAATCCATGCACTTGAAAACAATTAAAAGAAAGCAAATTATTTTCTTCGTAAGTTCAGATTTGTGAGTCCATAATCTACAGATGCTCCGAATTAGGAGTAGGCATAATGAAAAAAATACTGAGGCCAATCAGTATCAAAAATATATATTCAAAAGACTAAAGTTAAATATTTATTGTGTTAAAAAAAAAATAACGTCGTCAGCTCTTGTGTTAACCCTAATTTTTATTGTACTTCCTCAATAATGTTTATGTCGTAGAAGTATTGAATATTCGAGTTAAACTAGAAATAGCGGTCAGTGAATAATGTACTCAGGTAAATTCATGGGGTCAACAATCTGTAAGTCGGTTGACGACAAAATATGCAAAAAATTCTTACGAGGTAAACGTTTTCTAGACCAGCTTAAAATCGTGAGTTTTCATAAAAGGGCTATAAGATAATCATCCGAAAAACGATTTTTTTTTTTATTAATTTAAGGAAATACATACCTCACTTGAGGTAAAAAATGCTCAACTTAAGCATTTCATTTCTTTATATACCAACGTATTTTTGCAAATTTATATCCTTTAAAGCCGTGTCCTTTTAGTTTCGACCGATTACATCAGTGGTTAAACGGAAGTATTTTTATGACAGATAAATTGTAGAGTAGACCAGAGAGATAAAAAATTCTTGAGTTTTGAATATGAAAACACAGTATGATTAACAACTCGCTTAAAAAACTTGAAATTAAATATTATTAATAAGTAGTAATTTTTGATAAACTATAGTAATTTGTATAGTCAATGGCAATAACGTAATAATATGTACATCGATTATCCTATCTCAGATAATTAATACTAGATTAGGAACGGTTTGGCCTATGGCAAGCATTATCAATCAATTAAATATAAATTCTTATCGGTTGATAATGCTCGATTTAGACTAAGCCAGTCCAAATATAAAATGAATTGTGTGAAATTATTTTTTATCAACAATTTTTTAATATTATTTGATTAACAAGTTATTTATTTAATTAACAAGTGTTTTTTTAATGAAAAGCCTTTTCACCAAGAATTAGATTAAGATCACATCTTCTGGGATTTTAATCTCATGAATAATGAACTGGAGCAATTAATCAAGTCGGTCCGACCAGCTGTCGGACCTACAGGCAACACCGACTCGGTAGCTTTAGTACTTCTGGACATTTTTTACATGTCAATTTTGCGCAAACGTTTAAAGTGCAAGCCATTAAGTCTTAGTCAATTGTTCGCGGGACAATTCCAGCATAAAACTGAACAACGCATAACGTTCGTTACGCCACGGGAATCGTCTGTTGGATACAGACGTATCGCGACCTGAGTACTGCAAGGTTCTATATGATTTTTTTTTTGATGAAACAGAAGTAACAACGCAGCAGTCTTACCATTATTGGGATACATTGCTATTTTTGTTTCGTCAAAATTTTTCACATAGAACCTTGTAGTAATCGGGTCACGGTATGGCCGTGGCGGGTGTTGGGGGTAATTTCTCAGTGAACACCTTAAAACTTTAAGACCACTCTAGCCAATGTGATCCTGTAGGTATCTCTTAGTTTCGACATTTGCTTACGATCAATATAGGTTTATTTTTAAATGACAAAAAACTTCATTTGGTAGCATGAGACTGTCAAAAAAGCTGTCCAACTGACCAATGCTTTGAATATTGTGTTCATTTTTAAATCTCTGTAAATGTAATGTTATGAATGTTCAAATCTTTTCATTCATGATTTGACTGTTTATTCTAAAATAGTTCTCGAAAGCATGGTGTATTGACATCGGCTGTAATTGTCTATGCATTGTCGTTCTATGCTTATAATAAATAAATATTTAAGTATTCAACCAGTATAAAAATAAACTAAAATAATAATCGTTTACAAAATTCGTGCCGTAGTAGTAAAAAGAATTTCAAAACCTTTATTAAAAATTCATCAAATATGTGCTTTTTGTTATAAGGTTTAAAAATATCTCCGTGGAAAATTTTTGTATATAACAAATATCGTTTAACGCTCAGCTGAAAAATCTAAAGCGCTTTTCCACTGTAGAAGCTGTTCCGAAGCATATACCGATATTTTTCTTTCAATAGGATGTTGTATCCAGCAATTTAATATCCAGCAAACAACACGTATTGAGAGAAACGTTATTTATTTTCTTGTATCTCAATATCATAACTCTAGAAATAGTGTAGGAGAACACACGCGACAACAAAACACACCTATAATATATCTATCTAAAAGGTCAGATTGAAAGATATTTTGCTTTTGTTCTGAAAGGGTTGAACCCTCTGTAATAGTTGTGACGTAAGAATTGTATTTATTCGTGCTTAGGAAGCCCAAAATCACGCTTCATTCAATCTTTTGCCCATATAATACCCGTGGACTTTTGTAAGACAGAACCCACTATTTCTACAAACAAAGGTATTCTACATTATAATGTGCGTGTCTTCCGGAACGTTATAGTTTTTCCAACTCATTTGTTTTGCCAGCGTTTATACTTGCGTACCTTAAGAGTTTCATAAAAAAATCAATACTGAACGTCATTTTTACAAACCAAAATCAAAACCAAATATAGAATAAATGCTTCATAATTTTACTCTATCAGTCACAACTGTGATATTGTTTGAAAAGTTTTGTAAAAATGTTAATAGATATCTGATAGCAATTAATCAGCCGAAGCTTTCAAACTTTATTAATATTTAAATGAAAAAATACCTTAACAATAAAGACCGGTTACACGATAATATTTATATCGAGGCGGAAAAAAATGCTGCGGAATTTTATAATATTTTTCTTTGTTATCAGAAGAAAGAAATTTTGAAGCGTGGTAAAGTTTTAACGAAGTGTAAAGTCATTTAAAAGTGTGTATATTTGTGAAATGTTTTAATGACCACAATTATTAATCTAAAAAAACTTTGCACACTTTTTCCTGAAAAGCTCTGAGCATCTACTTTCCTGAAAAGATCTTTTATTATGTCACTGCCCTTAATGGATTGTGTGTATACCTTACAACAGGCATGCCCAAACTGTGGCCCGCGGGCTACATGTGACCCTATTGAAGGTGTTGTATGGCCCTTTCGGGGTTTTCAACATTCTATACATTTTGCATTTTTATTGGTATAACGCATAACAAATGTATTACTAAATTTGTGACGAATTATTGTAATTTTTGTCTGGGTCTCGCATTCTGCTGCCAGACATTCATTTGTGGTAATGTCAATTTCTAAAGACCCTAAAAAGAGTAGAACCTTAAATTTACAGACCATGATATTTTGTTGATTACAAGCTACTATTGTAAGCGTTCAGGGACAGCGGTAGCCGACTGAGCAAAACAGATTGGTAATATTTTATTTTATTTAGGATTTTAAAAAATATTAAAATTATTTTTATTATGAGCTGTTTATTTAATATTAATGCAAAAAAAACGCATTATTATTAAGGTTCAATATATGTATGTGTGGCCCATCAGAAGCATGCATTATTTTATTTAGCCCACCAAGTGATTTCAGTTGGGTATCCCTGCTTTAGAGACATGGAATTAAATCAGGACTTTAGAGTCGGAGCCGTCAGATATCGGTCGATTGTTTTAAATCTACTTTACATACAACTACATAATAACCGGTTTAATTAACATTATTGTCTCGATGTAACATTACAATTATTCAGCGCCCTCGCCACTAGGAAAAAACATTTTTTAAACATATTATTGTTTCTATTATGTAATTGATTTCTTGAAATAGAGACAAATTTATACCAACCGACTTCAATGCAGAATAACCCTGATACAACAAAATCGTATGCATCATTCTGATACATCGGTGTGATAGAAAGAATAGTCAAGAGTTTATTGTTGTATTATTACTGTATGGCGTATGTAACTTATACATGTATGGTAGTTAAATACAGCACAGGAAAAAATCAACATAAAATAGTTTGATTGCCTTATTTTGTGTGCTCAATTTTAATCGAAATGACATAGTTTAGTGCAAATATGATAGAAAAAAATCAATACTTCCAGTAGACATAATTTATATAGATTTCTTGCACTTATAAATCATGCTATTTTTAAGGGAAAATGTAAAATATTGCCATTTGAAAAAATATATCTTTATTAGATGTATTTATTATCACATAAAAAATATTGTTATTATTATTTCCATTTTCAAATTATTTTTCGACAGCACTTGTTTAGTACTACAGATGTCACTTTTCAGAATTTATATTTGGATACATATGATTTTCAATAAATACATGAGTATTTGTTCCGAAGAAATGATTTTCTCAGAATATATTCAACACTTCCTTTTGTATAAATCTTAAAAAGGGAGACTTGAGGTCACCGATTTAAAAAAAAATATCCTTTACATCGGTAATGTATAAACATTCTATATTGACAGAATACGAAGAAATATGCAAGCTTGAACAATATAAAGGTACCAAACATTAAATTGTTGAGTTGTTTTTATCAAAACATAATAATCAATATTGAATATAAAAAACGGGTATTTGATATATTATAATGGTGTATTGAATACTGATATGAACCACGGTCAAAGTTAAAACCCTAAAATTTTCGTTATTGCTCAGTGACCGAAATAATGAGGCCTCGAGCCTTTGATGCAGAAGATCCCAAAAAAACTAGAAGCCCAAAATATCCCAGAACAGTTTTTACACTGATCACAGCATGCTACATTGTATAGATATGTATGGGTTAACTTGGTATACAAAATATCTCAAAGAACGTAAAAATTGTAATCATGAGATAGGTATCATCTCGTAAATAATTAATGAGCGTACAAATTAGAAAAAGTGTTGCTACTAGTACTTGACACAATTCTGTAACGTTTTATTTTTCACTGTTTTATTTTGAGCTATGTGTAAAACACGTGCATTTTTATTGAAACATTTCAACGGATTTCATTTAACAAAAATCACGTTTAAGCCAGTCGCTCAACCTCGCTTTTCATAGACGACCAGGAAGAAGTCTTTGCTAGTCGCTCTATCTACGATACGCTTCTTTTTATTATTGTTGAAATGGAATCAAAAAATCTTTTATGTCTTTGCATACAACTTTAATGAAAGTCAACTAGAAAAAAACTCAGCCACGGCGATCAGCACACAGCTAAATTAAATATAACAAAACAAGTTCTTGAAATACTGTTAAGTGGACTTGTTTATTTATTCTCATGGGAACGATACAATGAATAATTTCTTCATGAGACCAATAAATAAATATTTTATTATACAGTTCGTTTGAAAAGGTTTAAATGATAAAACATAGTATGCGTATATCATTTTTTTTTATTATAGACGATAAACAAAGAAGTTAGTCTGTTATATAATTTACAATTTACCACTAATGACATTTTTACTTAACCGTGCAGTGTAGTAAAAAAGTCTTGACAGAGTGCTGGTAAATTTAAACACCAATTAGATATTCGTATAATTATTGCTAAAAAAATGTTTTGACTGTACAGCTTACAATAAATTTTAATATTGTGTTTACATCGTGACATAAAGACACTGTTTGCTATTTTTTTTAATGATAGACATAATTAATACCCAAATTCCGTTAATAATTTGTGGTCGAAAACATGTAAGTATTTTTTTTAAATAAAATAAAATGTCAGAACATATGTACATGTTTATATGTATCCCAGTGCCTAATATTTAAAAAAAAATGTCGAGTTGTATTTGTGTAAGCATCGCTACTATTTTCATATATTCTATTTGTAAAAGACATGCGTGCAATGTCTCACTGGAGTAAGTTTCTACAAAAATTAGAATGTATGCTAAAAACGAGTAGAAATCCCCCACGTTGGTACATGAACAGTGAACCCTGAACACGCATGAAAAACTCGTAACGCGCTAATGAAGTTGCCACTTCGGGAAAATTCATAAAGCTTTTTATGCTGCTCATACTGGAAAAGCTCCAGAGTGCAAAAGTTTTGGCCTGGATGGTTATATTATGACTACATGGCTATAATACATGGTGGTCAAAAATTTATTACTGAAACTATCTTGCACCGAACTTTAATAATTATCGATCAAAAACTTTGCTAATTTAAAGTACATATAATGTATCGATGGCTTAAGATATTTAGTGTATTTTAGTAGAAGCGTTGTTTTGATAAAATTTGAATTGTAGACAATATAGTTTTATTATTAATTATTTAGTTTGCTTATAATTAAGGGTGATTAGTAACTGAATGCTTTTTAAAAACTTACTTATCTTACCTAGTCATATTAAATTTGTTTATCGATATGAGAATAAATGTTCGTTGAAATAACAAATTATTCATAATATCCTATTAGAAATGTTGGTTGATTTTACGATTGTTGAAGGTCTCCGGCTATTTTCATTCCTAGTAGGTGAGTTTATTTTAATATATGTGATATCTAGAGAGAGGTTTAATTCATTTTGTTAAGATGCTAATAAATGTGAAATACGTATAATCACAAATAAATTTAAGATTATTTTTTATGATAAAAGTTACCACGATATAAATATGAAACAATAGCTTTTGTCGGTTTTGTTTTGTTTTTATTATTTTACCATTGCTTAACGCATAAACAGAGGCTCAATGTTTGGAAGGATGTGTGAATTTTTTAAAACCATTATTAAGTAATATAAAAAAGTGAATCCACTTACAATTTCGTTGAGGGCAACAAAAATTCAACATGGAGAGTTTGGTTGTGCTGCTCTATTATGAATTTGGTGTCCAGTTAATAGTGTAGATGCTGAAAGATATTTCAGTAAATATAACTTAACTGTAACTGATCGTCACACGAATTTTAACGAAGCGTCTGTGGAATCATGGTCCATGCTTAGTTTTAATATTTTTTTAATATGATATTGTATTTTTATATTCATGTTTTTTGTGTATGTATTTTTCATCTTATATTTTAATTACAGAAAATTGTTGTAATTTTCTATTATTGTTGTGCTATCTTTAAATTGTATGTATGTATGTATGTATATATAAATTATATTAAAATTTATCGTAGTTGTTTGTTATTTGAAATTAAAATATATGCTAAAATGACTCTAAAATTGAAAATTTGTAATGCTCTGAAACACCAAAATAAAAAAAGAAAATGCTAGAATTGACAAAAATAGATGTTTAAAATACGTGTATCTAGTAATAATTAAGCTAGTAGATTGCAGGTATTAATGGGAATGAATAATTATACTGTATTCATAGTACTTGACGCTCCCTTTCTTGATGTTAATATAACGTTATCATATTACATAAGAATACACAGCCATTAAATTAATTAATTCGTTATAAGCTGTGCTTAAATTCGTATTCTTGAAAATAGTTTTGTTGTAAACTTCGTAAGTATTCGATAAGTCATAAAAGTCAACGAAAATTTTCCAGTGATGTATCCAATATCTCACCTCACGTCACAAACTTTCTAAATGTATACATATTGTTAATCTATTATTAATAAATAGTTATAGAAATTCTTTCTTTCGGATACTGAATTGGTGATTGAAACAACACCATCACAAATAAAAAAAATAGCCGGGAAATGTCGGATAAATAAGCATCGAGTTGAACCGGGTACATTTTGTAAGTGAATCAATGAAATTCAACAAAAACTTCTGGCACTATTTTAAAATTTAACAAGTGCTCGATAAATACTCTGGTGATGAATAGCATCATTGTCATAAACGACTTGAGCTTGATAACAAATAATGTATGCTGGAGGATTTGGATCAACAGAAATTCAGCAAGACATGAGTGATAACTAATGAATTCACCTATTGTAATCAATATCTTACAAAAAATCTTATCTTGTCTACTAATAAGCCATCTCAAGTTGAACGAGAGAGTTTATATAACAAATACCGCTTTTTCAAGTGCATATATAATATTGCTTTTAACCTAATATTTTTTTTATCAACTTCTAATGTTTATTGGTAGATTTTATAAACTAACGTTATGATACTACTCTATAGCCGAGGAGTCAACGATCACTATTTTTTTTTGTGGCGCGCCCACGGCTCAAATCCCCTTACGGACGTTTTTATAAATTGATTTAAGAGTTCGTGTTGAAGGTTATGGAAGTCTGCGACGCTTATACTAGCACCCGCCAATCTGATCCTCAAAACGCAGTGTAACAATAACTATCTTACCCTTCCATCAAAACATTTTTCAAAAAATGAGATTTAGTACCATAATAACAACTAGTTCTCGTAAAAATATTTTCTGCTGAAATGCTTCATAGTTTATTCATATGCTCTACATTGGTAGCAGTCATGGTTGTAAAAAATATACTGTCGTAAACAATGATTATTATTTTACTAAACTATGATTGCTTTAGGTTTCCAGTCACCTTATACCTTGCACGAGGCATGAGTTCACCTGAGTATTGATTCATGACGGCCGTACCAGCTGGTCCGTTTATACGAGCCACCGGAACCATTTTTTCGAATTAATTTTAAAACAGACGTCGGGTTCCGAGCATCGGCGTTGGCAAACCAAACGCGCACCTGCCCGCAGAGCTCGACGTCCGCCGCAGCCTTCAAGTTTTCGCTGCGCAACGAAAATAATAATATCCGAATGGGGAAAATGAAAAGCTCTCCGCGAATGCTAGAGGCTGTTATGAATTGAAGAGCCTTCATGATGTTTGTTTTGCGCGGCTTATGAAGAGCGAATTGATATTAAAACGTGACTTGAAAGAAGATGTTTGCCTCCTTCGACAATGGCTTTTGAAACAACTCATAACTGCTAAAAAACAGAGAAATAACTTTCATTTTTATAAAAGTAATAATACTTGATCAAACATTTTTGAATTGCTTTTTACTAACTTATGTTAACTTTAATGTGCATTTACTGGGTACAGTGACGGATTAAGCACTTTGGATGCTCAAGGAGCAGTAAATTTTGGAGGCCCTGTTTTCAATATATGTTGATAATGATTTATTTTTATACGTTAAGATATTTTTTTTGTATCAATTCCGTTATATCATAGTTAGATTCTTAAACCATTCCTGCAGCGACGATATATCACCGCAAACTCTGCTTAATTGTTTCTGTCTGATGCATGTATATTTTTTTTTTCACACGACATCCTAGTATGCAACGCTTAAAACTGTTCTTACATTAGACACCACAAAAGGGAGGGCAATTCGTTAACAAGTAGACTGTAAATAAATAGGAGATTGTAAATATGTTTATACTCTAAAAGTAGAAATCTTTTGCTTAAAGTGGAGTGGGCCCGGATATAACGTATTTTAATTTCTTGCAATTTCAATTTGCATACGTTTTGGCATGAAATTAAAAATCATTTTTTTTTTCATTTCATCTCCATATATTGAAATACGACATAAAAAAAAACAAGTAACTATCGACTAGTACATTCCTAACTATTTTCCTTTTCCGAAGAGAGCACAATTTAAAGCGATTTGGCTTTAAAAAAAGTCAAATTCAAAAATATTTCTTAACTTAAGCTTTTAGTATAATATACAACAGCAAATAGAAAGCTATTCAAACTCGTTACTCTCTCTTCGTCTCGTTTTGTTTTCCTTTTAGTGTGTTTGTATACCTATGTTTATAATATTTAAATTAGGCACTTACTTGAACATAAATCACTCCCAGGAGCAAGACTGCTAAAGCAATCTTAAGCGTAATGTTTTTCTTTTAGCTTGTATTTGAAATATCCACCAGTATTCATTCATCTAGCTGTTCAATATATGTATATAGTATAATATATACGTTTCTTAAGCACATGTACATAATTTATTTTACTTTTTTCAGAAAAGTCTCCAAAACTTTGCGGAACTTTTTTAAAAACAAATTAACCGTGGAAGTTTTCCCAACGCAGCGAATAAAAAATACTGTGTTCTCTCTATATTCACTTATTGTTATGAAATCATTTCACGACGATATATGTTCAAACTTTATAAGTCTTATAATAAACCTTACGATTTGACAGCGTCAAAATGAAATATTGGAGTTTTATTAAAGCTGAATGCTTTCATTATTATTTACGGAAGTTCCCGTCTTTTCATTAAAGCGACATTTTAGTTGAGTTGAGAACATATTACGAAGATGCTAAAGTATTTATGCAAATCTCCAGGGAATGAAAACAAGGAATGTCATAATGTAACTCCCCCAGGTACGTAAAGTTTCAGATAATTACCAGGCTTGGCTTTACTCTCACGTATACACACACATGATAAAGCAAAACTTTGCGAAGAGGCTTCCAAGATAAATCCGCCATTATTATCTTTTGTCATTTTGCGACGGGGATGTGATAAATCGATTTTAAACAGTTAAGGACATTAATTTATGTTTCGCATCGTCATCATATTTTTGCGATATCAATAGAATATCAAAATATCATTTTGACATTTTTAACACTGACATTTTTCTTGACAAGTTTGATAATACCATCTCATACCTATCTAATTTTTAGTTATAGACGTCAGTGGATATTTTTCATTGCTCATCATCATTATTAACCAGTTATTGCATCTTTTTAATATTCGGATCTTTCCTAATGATTTATTAAAATCACGGAATGGTGAAAAAAATGTGCTTTATTTATATAGATCCTGCAAACTTAATTTGCTCTATTGATTTTATAATTTTTTGGATTGAGTTTTTTTACATAAAATCGGTGATTCAGTTTAGTGATGATATTCAGATTTGACAAAAAAATCTCTTGACGCGAATTGTGGTAGTCAAAAAACCTTCACAACTGACAAAACGATCTTCTACTTTTTCGAAGTATACTCAGCAGTCATTGACCAATGTTTTGATTCTTACTTTGTGTGCAGCGGTTAATGGTTTCAAAACACTGCGCTGTAACTTTTTCATATTAGATTTTATTCTTAAACCACGATTATCATAGAAAGTATACGCAGCTTTTCGTGTACAATTTTATTTGTACAGGAAATTGTCAATGTCCACCTGTTTATTTGAGATACTCAAGACATGATTTTGGCAGGGATGTGTTCAATTGTGGATTCAGAAGACACACATTTGAACACATATATCCATAATAATAATAAAACAGCCTCATGAGCTGACGTTCACCGTAAATTTCATCTGGCTCGACTTTTACTTACATTTTGATAGCATAGCACTCATGTTTTTTTTCGTTAAGGAAAATGAGAAAGTGACCAATTCGGATAGTTTTCAAAACAACTTCAAAAAGAGGTAGCTCGAGAAATGATATTTTAAAGCAGCTACATTACTTAATGAATTGAATACAGGAAATAAAAAAGGAACTTAGTACCAGTTTTTTACTAAAAATTCAATTACTAAAATTAGCATTTACTATGTTATAAAAAAAATTCAAAATATTTTTTCTAAATATAAAGATTGACAAATACTTATTTTCATAAAAACAACGATGTTTTAAATATACAAAGCGCATTGGCGGATCCAAGTGAGATGGCCATGATCGCAATATTTTTGTATATCTACATATATTGTTTGCAATTAATATATTGTTTACGTGTGTGTATTATCAATCATTTAAATAAAATCCACACGTGGTTAATTATTAATTTCAAATAAAAATTTTCATTTTATTTTGTAGAATCTATATTTTTTTAATTTAATGGCCATCTCTGGTATATGTTTTGGATCCACCATCATCAGCATTTTTTTTATAAGTTTGGTAATGTTTATATTTTTAGTGAGTATGGTAACGTTATATTTGTACGTGTACTCATATAAGCTTCGGATAAATAAATAATATTTCATTTTGCCAGGGGTAACATAGGCTAGGTGCTGATAATATGAGTGACAAAAAAAATATTATAGAGCTCTCCATCGGTTGTACCGAGAAATTTTCATTTCGAAATCTAAATAACAACAAAAATATGCCAATGATGCTGTCATATTATATTTTAGTTACAAATACAACTTTTTTGTATTCATTCACAATCTGACCTGGTAATTAGTTGGATTCCATTGTAAATTTATCGCGTATCAGTTGATATTGCTCGCGATTAATAAAACCAGCCCTGCTATTAGGGCTTGTAGATTTTCAAAAACCGGTTTTAAAAACCGTTTTTTTTTGCTAAATTTGTGACATTCGAAACCCGGTTTTTCAACTTCGTAACCGGTTGTACCGAATTTTCCATAAACGCGTCTATAAACAAAAGGACAGAAAATTTGGATCTTTTATTTGATGGCTTAAAGACCATATGCCCCACATCATTACCCAGCGAAAGGGTATTTTCGATGTCAGAAAATTTTGTTACATATATTGTTATTGTGTTTTCTTAAATCATATTTTCCGAGGAGTAACACCAAATAACTTATTGTTGTGAATTATTATGTATATAAATAAACAACATTAAAAAATGAACTTTTACTCGCTATTTTAATTGAATTATCATTTTTTTGTAAAACTTCGAAAACCGAATAAAACCGGTTTTCGGACAATATTGACATACACAAACCGGTTTTTTCAAAATTCGGTTTTTGTATAAGCCCTACCTGCTATTAATTAAAACATGGAAATTTTTACATACAAAAAACAGTGCATACTTTTTTAAGTGTTTTTTCACAAATAATTGTTAAGTAGTTGACACCTTTAAACTGAGGAACAAATAACACATATTATACATCGTTTATTCGTTACCCAGGAATTGTTAAACATCTGCTTAAGCTCCATATTTCTTCCTACTTGCATAACATACCTCAAAAAGTGCCCAATAACTCAATTGTATTTTTTAAAAATACAATGTTACTGTTCTTAAATCAAGCAACGGTGTGAAATTCTTTGCCATCAAATTTTGTAAAAATGATGTATACATAAGCCTGCCCCAAGGGGGTCGGCTACCCGTTCGCGTAAACCTAAAAAGCCACCCTTCTTCAAAAAAACACAAAAAAGTGAATTTAGAAACATAATGAATAAGGAATAAGATTTTTCAATAGACTGAGCAAAAGTTGATGGCTGTGCCGCGTTCTTTAAGACGACACTTTTAAGTTAAATATACATACAATTGACGAAAGTTTTCTTGCAAATTTTCATTAAATATATAGCACAGTACCCAGATTCACGTCTTAATATCGTCTTTGCATTTAATTTGAAAATATCATTATTATTTTCAGGCACCCTGAATGAAGCTTGAAAGAATGCTTACCCAAGCTTTTGCTACTGCATCTAACCACTACTTTTCACTGCCACAAACTTTATTTATTCGATCGCTTTAATCAGATGTTGGCTTGGTAGCTTTGCATGACATTACTTCCGCAGTCATATAAGTATAATTAAAAATACGATCAATGCACGGGGTGATAATTAGAAATAAATGTTTTTAAAAAATATATTGCTGAATTATATCTAAATATTCAAGAAGCAAGTTAGAGAAAGCTAGGGTCTGTGTAGGCCACTTATCATGAGTCAATTATTAGTAACACTCAAGTCAAGTATCTTCTCAGCCTCGAGACAAGAGTCAGGTATATCTGATGCAATAAGGCCCTTCCTACCCCGCCCACTCCCATGGAAATGAATGGCGGAACATTAGAGTCGTAAAAATACGAGTGAGCTAATTGAGTTTGAAAAAAACACTTTAATATATCGACATTGGAAAGGAAAAAGGATGTAGCCCACAGATTTTTCAAAACAGCTTTTTGTTGATAAACACAATGTATCAAGCTTGATACACGTTCTATAAAAATGATGTATGCTGCCAGTGGCGGGTTAAGCACTTTGGAGGCCCCAGGCGCAATAAATTTTGGACGCCCTGTTTTTCGAATATCATTAAAGTGTTGTAAAACTCTTCGTAAAATAATAATGAATATTGAAAACTGAAATTAAAATAGAAGGATTTCTATAATTTATGCTATTTTTTAGGCCCCTACGATTTGGTGGCCCCAAGCGCGCGCCTCTTGCGCTTATGGGGTAATCCGCCACTGTATGCTGCAAATGCGAAATTAGTACCTAAATTAAGCTTTTAAGTTTGAAAACAAGTTGAGTTTGTAAAAAATTAAACCATGAAAAAATACTGAAAAAAAAGTTTTTCCTTTCTTTAATTAAAATTAGATTATGTAAACTAAACACCAGTTTAGAGGTCTCCGTTCACTTCAAGGTTGTGTATATTTCATAATTGATATATGGCCCAAAATCATCAAAACACGTTTTTTGTGCCTCCTGTAAAATTTCCGTGGGTTACGTCCTTTTTCCTTTCCACAGTCGATATACTTATTCCAAAAATTTAAGTAAGTTGTTATTTTTTCACAGGTTTAAACAGCTCGCGATAAGTAAAGCCAGCTCTGATCCTTAGATTATATATATTATATAATATTTGAATGCATCTTATATCATTCAGTTGAGAATTAACACCTTTAAAAATACCAATATATATATTTTTTAATGAACTGGACAATCGATATTGTTAAATTTTCCATAAAAATTATGCATTGACTTTTTTTTTTCGGGTTTACTGTAATGTTGTAAGTTACTATTTAAATAAAATGAATTACATTACAGGCGGCCCTTGACTTTCTTATGTATTTGGTTCCTGAAAATTATACGAATGTTGAATGTACGAAAAAAGAGTAATGTAAAAAATCATCAAAAAGTGTATTTTGAAATATTTATTCATAAATAAATGTGTTGAAAATTGTCAACCAGTCTTTTTTACTTGCTTGAATTTGCATGTAAAAATATTATTTTAATCGAGTCATCAATTAATTTATCGACAAAAAATCTAAATTTAAAAAATACGCGAAAAACCAATTTCTACGTACGTACGTCCGAATGTCGAGGGCTGACTGTATAAATTTACAATATACACCCAAAGCTTTTCTGTATTGCGGTGAGCAGAAATGAAAATGAAATATGTCATCAATAATGGAAGAGCTTCTGTAAGTATAAACATAGTCGCTCCCCGTAGTGAGGCTATAAATGTTTTAAACGCCTGGTAATTTACTTTGCACTCTATCAAGTCGACGCATCTTACAGGGACGACAAGTCTAACAGATGGTTAAATCATCTTAAGAAAATCTTTCAACTTTGTCTTTATATCTGAGAATTTTCCGCATATTGTCGCATGCACAATTTTGTACATTAATTATTCGGACAAAGCTTGGCTACGAAACGAACGTGTTTCCATTAAATTAATATGTTATGCTTATCAACAATATTTATACTAATACCGTATTCCCTCGATTATAAAACACACTATTATTTGTATATACCATAATAAAAATAAAAGTAACACAGCTTTATAAGCTTATAGCTTATATAAGACGCACCCCGAATTCATAGACACCAAAATATTTTTTAATAAAATATGCGTCTTGAAATCGAGGAAGCCATGAAGATTTTTTTGTCTATGCTGGAATTAAGGCGGTAAAAGTAGATTAAATAGTTAAAAGAGTTTTATCGTGTTATGCGACAATTACAATTGTTTCGGCTGGTGGTATTTAAAATGCTAAGAAAAAAATTGTATCATATTAAAAGTATATGTAATCGGAAATAATTTCAAGCAATTAATGTTATCTCGAATGAGACAATATTAATTGCAGCCATAATATGAAATCAGGTTTTAGAGAATACGTCATTTTGTGTTTAATTGTAATCCAAAAAATGGACAACTACAAACATAAAACTTGTAATAGATACATTTTTTTAAAGATTTTCAGATTTTAAAGAAATTGCTTTCCCACATTTAATTACTCAACCAAAGTTGGTAGACATAATTGATGTAGACATGCAGTATCAGGATGAGTTCTTAGAATTGGAAAATTATTAATATTTTATACTTTAAAAAAATGGCGTGACTCTGTGTCAAAACAAAAACAAAATACCCAATAATGATAAAATTGCGTAAGTAGTATTAAAAATACGGTTGCCAGTCCCATCATCATATTTTGATATATGAATGATTTCTTATTACAACCCGTAAAGATTTACTAATAAAATTGACCAAAATATTACTTTACACTAAAACACTTAGCAGCTCGTATCATCACAAGGATCCAACTGATTTGCACGTTCTTTTCTTTCGAGTTTTACATGTAACATTAATATACATATTTAGTAACAAAAATTAAAAAGTAGTAATAATTATTTTTAATATTATATTTGATGCATTTTTCTATAATTTTTAGGTAACCATAAAAATTTGATAGGGGGGGACATAGAGATTTGGTTGAAGTGGGACATGCCAAAAATAATGTTGGGAAACACTGCCGTAACGTAACAACGTTATGACTATGTTCAGTTTTTTGTCCTGAGCCCGTCTCTGGTAGGGATTGCAATACCGGGCAAATATATCGATACAATTATTTCTTTTTAATAAATAAAAATCAGTATTTCGATATTTCTTATACAATATGATAGAGTGGTTGGGAGGGGGGGGGATTCAAGACATTACATACATCCATGCCTTCGAACATAAAATTCAAAAATCTATTGAAAATCAATATATATATTACAAAAACTCTCCGTAATGTGATTCGAACCCATGATCTCCGTGTTCTAAGCCAGGGTTCAGAAAACTACGGCCCCAAATCCGACCTACCGCCTGTTTTCAATCCGGCTCGCGGGTTAATATTGTTTTTTACATGACTTTATTTTTTAATACGTTTATTAACAATTGGAAAAAAATATTCGTTTTTTTTGTATTGAAAATTTTCAATTTTGTGTTATTTATGATAAATTGTAAAAGTATTACTTCTTAATGGATCTATGCATGTTAAACAAACCCTGTTCTAAGCCAACGAATTTGACCACTCGACAAGTTAAAAAGTTCAAAAGTGAATAGACTTCCATAACGTCGATATACATAATATTCTCGATTTTACTTGATGCTTTAACCCCTCTCCCCCTCTTGCCCGCTGTGGTTTCATACTTTTTTACTGGTACATATATATGATTCAGCAAAAACAATTTTAAAACTACGCCACAAGTTCACATAGACCAAACCTAGAGGAAGGACCGACGGGAGGTTTTCATTTACCGTTGGATTAATGAAGGCTTTTATTAAATGAATAGCTGAGTAAATGTCATTCGCATTGTATAATTTTGTAATTTGAGTAATACTAATTTTAGTGTTGTGGTTTTAGTATAAGATGCCGTGTCAAAGGAATATTAACCCATTTCATAACTGAAAGACAGTTGAAAGCGCTATCTCCAAGGTAGCAGCCGATTTGAAGATACTGATAATATATTATGAAACCACATCAGTGGATGACTAAGCATAATTGGATTAATCTTAATCATATCTCGAATTATGGTCAAAATGATTTGTTATTCAATTTCCTATTATCCGGTTTTTTATTGAACACGTAATTGATCGATAGCAACCTTTCGCATACACATTATGAATTCATTGCTTTCGGGTTGTAGTTCGGCATTTTTACAGACTTTCGCATTTATTATTTATACATAGGTCATAATGCCCAATCTTTATTTATACTTTATACACATAACATTAAGTAGTAAAAGAAGAAATTAAAATATTCATACAACATTTATCCATTGCCAGTCTTGTAGTTATGAAATTCCCGGCGCTGTTTGGAGTTCGTTCCATTCGGTATCTGGCTTGAATCCCCGAATGTACATATTCATTCCATGATTTTTTCCACAGGCATGGATATCTGTGATTTTTACATTCATTTCCGCCAAGGTTTCCGAAACCGTTTCTAAAAACGAGGCTAAGAGGGAGCAGTAAGTAGGGCCTCCAATCTAGGCCCGGGATCCCGACCAATTTTGCGGTCATATAATTCCAGGATTGTCCTAGTATCAATCACGGAATTTCGGGAATTACGTGAAAAATCCGTTGAATCCGCTTCAACAATAATATTACGATGGAGTCACTGGCAGACGTAACTTTTTAAAGTTTGGAGCTAAAAAAAAAGCTTTCGCGATTCTGAATAATTGTGCAATCTCTCTATTTGCAACTTTTTCTGAGTAAGGACCTAAAAAAAGTCTCATATTTTTGATTTTTTGTGGAAACCGTCAACTCAGTACTTTTTGGAGGAGCGCGCAAAAAAGATGATCTCATATTTTTCAATAATTGTAGAATCTGTCAATTCCCAATTATTTTAAGTCTTTTTTTCTTCAAGTTATTTTTTCCCAGTGATCAATCAGGGATCCCGAAAACCTAGATACTGAAATAATCGTGAATTACAAAATCCCGGAATCAAAAAATGAGTCCCGGATTGAACGCCCTAGCAATAAGCTCTCTGCTGGTCATTTCCTAACCTAAAGCTTCAATTATAACCCTCTCCGAAGTGAGAGGTTGTGCGACTGAATTAAAAACCGTTTTGCACAACGTAATATATTGACAAACCCTATTAGTACTTGAGTACTTAATATTTTCTTCATTAGTAGCAGTAGTTTAGTATGAAAATAGATAGTTTGTGGTATAAAAAACATTAATTTATTAAAATGCATTTAAGCGACAAATGACTTTAATATTAATAAACTAACCTTTCAAAAATGAATCTTTTAAAATCGTATATGTTATGAGTGGTAATCAACTTGAACTTAATATTTGTAAAATAATGTAAACCAATGTTAAAGTAATATCGTTGAAGTTGAATAAATAAATAATTTGATCACCAGAAACTAATGACTCTTTTTGCATGATTAAATTAAACATCTTTTGCGCGCTGTTTGTCTTTTCTAGTTAAATGCAAAGATTTTTTTGCCAATCTGGCACGGATAAAGTGGAGTTTACTAAATAATACTTTTCGATTATATAATGAATTTTTGTTCTACGTCTTCTTTTTAATTCGAAAACAGTAAACTTATTTAAGTGTAGAAAAAAAACCTGATTACTAAAAATGTATTACTTTTTTCAGTGTATTTAGTTAATCAATACAGACTTGGTTTAAAGTTTACTATAATTATTAATGTACAATATTATTTTTATGCATTTAAATGATATCAAAAAATTAAGAAATATATCAGGGAGATACTGTTTACAAGTTTTTTAAAGTAAATATTTAAATAAACTCACCTAATCGAAAAATAACAGCCGAATTCAGCCGTCCGCTATAGCACGATGAAAATTGTCAAAAACACTGCACTTTCCACCTGATACTTCAAGTTACCCATCCATGATTCTGTGATTACTTCCTTCCCGTTGCTTCTTTGTCGTCGCCTGAGCTCGTTGGCACCAACTGACGTTTCGCCAGACCTCTCGCGACAGGAGTAAGAGGGTAAAAAGAGGGGGTCGAATGCGGAAAATTGAACCCACCAATTCGTCCCACAAATGAGATTTTCCATGCGACAATCTCGACCAGTTTCTTTGAACATACAATAATATGTCAATGATGATCATTTTTTTCATTATCAATTGTTGGCAACTCGCTCTATACCAATTTGAAACGATTGATACTGAAAATTATAATATTAAAAGTAAAACATTAAGAAAATAAGTTTTTTATTGAGCTTTTTTCACATGATCGAAAATCAGTTTTCAAGCAGAGAGATATTAAAATAAAATTGTTTTTTCTCTTTACTTTATTCATTTTTGTTATTGTATACAACATGGTTCTTTGTTTTGTTTGAAATATAAATTTCTTCTAAAAACATAAGCTTTCATTGACCTGCCCCCAGTGGCGGATTATCCTATAAGCAGTGGTGTAGTGGGGCCAGGTCAGCGGCCTGACACTTGAAAATAAGCCAGGGCGCCGCCCTGTTACCTTTTTGACTTGAAGCTTAATTTACAAGTACATGTACTTATATTCAAATTGCTGTTCATAACATTTAAAAGCATTATATCAAAATTGATTTACCCGACGGATTATACAAAAATAAGTGTACACATCTAACGTGAAGAAATACCACCCCTCTTTCTAGGATCTAAGCGTTGATCATTCTCAAACGTGGAAGACATTAAATGAAATATGTATGGGTTTTTTTTGTTAGGTGTCAGCGTCCCTTAATCGATATTTTTTTAACAATGTTTTTACATCTCATACCATTTTAACGTCGATCAACAATAATCTTATATAAAAACAATACGTATTGCTTTTTTTGTGTTAAATAAATAATTGGTTTATTGCATCTTAAATCGTGGAAGCTCTTCCGTTGTTGAGGACACATCCTTTTCTAACTGTCTGCCAATTATTATCTTATTTAAATGGAGTTTCACCAATTAAGTTTCAATTCAATCAATCAATTTTGTAAGCTGATAATTCGTTCTGTATTTATTATTTTTTAGAAGATTAGACAAATTGTCTGCGTGTCGTGTGAAAACGTTACTGCGAGATGACACGCGTTTCCCCTTTAAAGGAAACCCCGACGTAGCTGTTTGTTACCATGGCACCTTGTAAACAACACACGCGGTACGGTACCTATTTGGTACACAAACATAAATGCTACTGTATAAATCGTAAATTAGTATGCTACGCATAGTTTTTCGACTATTTCGTCAGTAAAATTTAATCATAAATAACGAAGATTTTGCATATTTTTTGCTTTGTTCGTTAAGCAAATAGAGTATAATAGATTCATCCAGTTTGGTGGATTTTATTGACATGAAACGGATTGCATAAGAGAATATAAATAAAATCACCTAAATATTTAATATTTAATTTATGTATCTATTATTTAACCGTCAATATCCCCCAGCATCGATATGACTCCTAAAACCTAATACATAACTCTTTTTTTTATTATCGTAATATTTTATATATTTTTTTAAATAAAGTACATATAACGTTTTAGTTGAAAATAGGTCATTAATTTTTAATTTATCAAGTCATCTGAATATTACAGCTAGTCAAAAAAAAAAAAAGTAATAAAAAACTGATTTTCAATATTCATAGAGCTGGAAGTGGGAGTTAAGTAACAAGCAGTACTTAACAAAAACGTTAAAATCCCTTCACTAGTCGAACACATGCTCCAAATTGGGTGAGGATTTGGATAAAAAATAGTATTTAAATGTATAGATCAGCGTTACTCAGCCAGTGTCCACGTGGCTCTCTATGGTACCACAGAAGAAATATCAGTTTTGAGGAGCCACAGCAGGCTTTTCGGGGGCCATGGCCACCGAAAATACAATGAAATTAAATTTATTAAACTGTCTTTTACTTCCAAAATCTAGTTTTCTTCCTCAGGTGTGGCATCGGTCTTAACCTTTTGGCTGCCGTAGAAAAAAGTACGTTTGTACCTAGCGCGCCGACTATAATCTGCAATTATTAATTTAATTAGTTATTGTCGAGGTAACTCGTCTCTGGAGTTTTGTTGAGCAAGAAAAAATGACGAGATATATAGTCTGTGGTAGCTATCCAGTTCACAAACAAAGGCCTTTCACTATTCGGTTGGGACCTACGACGTTAAAATTTTCTGAAAAATTCACATACCTTTGGTTGATTCTGGAAGACAGACTTTCCATTGCATACCACGCCAAAACTTTTCGCTTAGTAGGAAGTAGAGGTCTGCACGGGCCAAAATTTTACAAAACTACCCGGTCCGAGCCCGAAAAACTCACGCCCGACCCGGCCCGGGCCCGAGTCTAATGCCGCACTTGTTACCCGAACCCGACCCGAAGCACCGAGAAATTTGAAATCCTCGATTTGGTATACTTTTTCCCCAGATTATCTCCGAAAGTCCTTTTTTTTTTTTTAGCTCACCGAGGAATTTGAAATCCTCGATTTGGTATACTTTTTCCCCAGATTATCTCCGAAAGTCCTTTTTTTTTTTTTTAGCTCACCGAGGAATTTGAAATCCTCAATTTGGTATATTTTTCCCAACGTTATATCCCAAATTCCAAAGCCCGGCCCGGCCCGAGCCCGACTCTCGATTGCGCTTACCCGCCCGAGCCCGGCCCACGGGCCGGGTCGGGTAAGAGCCCGTGGGCCAGGCCCGGGCCCGTGCAGACCTCTAGTAGGAAGTAAGTAATTTGGGCCTAAAACCTTATACAGTGGAACCTCTCATAACGAGTTTAATTCGTTCCAGAATCTTACTCGTTATGTGAAACACTCGTTAATCGAAACAATTTTTCCCATATAAAACAATGCAAAATACAATAATGCGTTCCATGCCGGAAAAAAATCATTTTTTTAAATATTTTTAACGTGTATTAAACATTGTATTGTATTGGCCAAAGATACAATCTCGTTGACTGTAGATTTCACAGGTACTGTTTTAAAGTCAATAACAAGTTCTTCTACCAATTTTTTTAGTGAATACTATAAAAATCTGTGTTTGATATATGAACAAATTATGCAGAAGCAAAGGTATATAATCTGGATTATCACCGATAGAAATCATAATCCTATGTTTTATTATTTAACATTATGATATTATGTTCACGGGCATAGATTCGTGATCAAAATTCATCTTTTTACAATGGGTCACAGAATGTATCTCTCGTCTAGTGTAATATATAATTATTTTTCAACACTTTTATCCTCTGCGGCCCGCGAAAAAATAGAAAATTAATAAATTGGTCCTTCTTTCAAAAACCTTGTGCACCACTGATATAAATACGTGAAAGATAGATTCTATTACATTCGGCCGTATTATTTTGAAACCATGCAAAAGACGATTCGGTGTACATATTAAGCAATACGTGCTGCAGTGGCGGTTCTAGGTATTGGGCTAGGTGGGCTAAGCCCGACCTGCATTTTTCACCCAAAACTTTAGATGGCTGAATAAAAATGAACAGCAATTCGGCTGCTGAACAAAATAAATACATTTGTAAGCGTAACTAACCTTTCCCAAATTAATACAATATCTTTGTTTTAATTTTCCTTTATCAATATTAGACAATGCTTTGTCTACCTACAATAATATTCTCGATTGTGATTTGTATTACAATTTTAAACCGAGCCGGCATACAATAAAAACAATAACACTATACATACTTCATAGAGAACAGGCAACGTGACGTCAGTCTGGCAACACCTAAGTATTTTATATCAATAACAAAGACTCGGGGGCTAAGTCTTTGAAAGCCCGAGCTCTTTTTTTACACTGGGGCGCAATCAAGCACGATTAGATTTTGTTTGTATTTGTATGTACGGAAACGTCATCTAATCTCACACGATTGTGATTCAAAGTAACAGGCTATTGTCATACGTTAGGGCTAAATCGATTCAGCCCATGCCTCATACATTCAAACACAAATCCCAATATCGTTGTATTGTATGAAAGTAACCATAGATTAATATGTGACAGCTATGTGTGGCGTTGTGTACTGGTTTGTTCACTTTGAAAGAGACGAATTTAAGGGCTCCGTATTATTATTCTATTATTTCTTACTTACATTAGCATTGATTTTATTATATAATAATTTATGCTTTGCAGTAGTGTCGTAGTATTTGTTAATTCGCTTGTAGATTAATGTATAAGGTGAATTGGAAACATGCACAATTTCGTAAATAGTATACAATACTAAACTTTTCTCTAGCCCACCCAAGATTTTAGGTCAGGAACCGCCACTGACGTGTTGTATTCTTAATTAAAAAATTGATGCGACTTTTGCCTTTTTAAATTTTTAACTAATTAATTAGAATCCGTAAAATCAGTAATAGCCTATTTCTATCTTAATTAACGTATTTCTATGAACCGATTTTTCATTGTCAACCAAAAAGCTTGCTCACATATGTATGTATATTAGAGGTCTGCATGGGGCCGGGCCCTTACGAGCAATTGAGATTCGGGCTCGAGCCGGGCCCGGGCAAGGAATTTATTTCTTCAGAAAAATATTTCAGACTATGTTCGTGTCGTAAGTCAACCATGATATTTTAATTATTACCATTTCTATAGAGAATTGTAAATTGTTGTAAATTTGTAAAAAACGGTTTTTTTCGGGCTGAGGAGTATGAATCTGGGCTTAGGGTCGGGTTCGGGTAACAGGTGTGGTATTAGACTAGGGCCCTGGCTGTGTCGAGCCTGAATCTTTCGGGCTCGGACCGGGTAATTTTGTTAATTTTCGGCCCGTGCAGAACTCTAATGTATATATATAAATCAAATAAATTACTTAAAAAATATGTACTATATTTTAATTCAAAAATGAAACATCCGTGGGCCACAAAAAAAAACAAGCGGGTCGCATGTCACGGAATTTGCATTATTCCTGATGTAAAGGTATTATGGCCGAGATTAAGCGAGCCCTTTGTAGAATATTGGCAGCCCACCGCTGCGTGCAATTATATTGAATATAGATTTTTTTATCGTCTGCACGTTTTCTTGTATTTTTAGTTATTGTTAAGTATGAAGACATCAATAATGCGGCTCCGTATTTTGTTTCTTGGTCATTTTTGTGCGGTTATATATTACTCACAATTCTAAAATCCGACTTCAAATTTGTAAAGCTTAGTTTATTGCGGATACTTATTCTGTTGTACTATTTTTTTTGTGTGCTACACGATGTTCGCTGTTTTTTTCAGAATCGACAATCGTAAATATTTGCTCTTCGGCAGTGAATGCAGATGCAAAACCCTAACTAAATATACCAATAATTTCATAATACATAATTGTTTTCACTTTTAGGGTGTTCACTGTGAATACTTGGTAGAAAGACATTATATGAATAAAAACACAATATTCCTTTGTACTTTATTCCACTTTATTTAAAAGGTCTGGACTGGTTTCGCTCATTGCGAGCATTGTCAACTAAAAACAGTTGTATAGTTATGTCCATCTATAATAATATAAGATTTAAAAAATATTACATAAAAACCATTTTTATTTTATTAGTGGTCCGCGATTTTTTTTTCCTTTTTTTTCTTTTTTTTACCGGTCTGCAGGTGTAAAAAGGTTGGGGAACACTGGTCTATGCCATACACTATATTTTAGTCTATTGGCGTCATTTCACATTATCTGTAAGACATTAGTCTATGGTAGTATACTAGTCGTTGTCTATGGTCTTTAATCTTGACTCGTGTGGACCGCCGTATTCACCTTTTTCTCATTCCGTGTACCCAAGAATCGTAATCAGTCGTCTCCGTAATTATAACGTCAAAATGGCTGATAATCGACTCTACGAACTTCTGGGTGTCGACAGGAACGCTAGTGATGCTGAAATTAAAAAGGTCTGCATTATTAACTTGGTTCATAATTTTGCTCAGAAAATCTATAGAACACTCATTTACAGTTCTAAATCAGTATCGTCACTGTCTGCAAACAATTTTGACGCTTGTATGTTTAATATTATGCGAAGCGTAGTTAATATGTAACCATGTAAGAGTCTGTGTATAAAGGAATTTATTTGCATCTATGTTCGTCATAATGACGAGTCAACTTTAAATTTATATAGTAGTCATTCAGTGTAGTATATATTCTAGAACGTTCTCTCGTTAATTTGTCCGTACGTTAACTGATGTAGTTTTTCCCTATAATGGTTTTTTTTTTTTGGCTTTTCAGAACTACAGGAAACTAGCCAAGGAATTTCACCCTGATAAAAATCCAGAAGCCGGTGACAAGTTTAAGGAAATATCATATGCATATGAAATCATATCAGACCCTAGTAAACGTCAGTTCTATGACAGACACGGATTGAAGGGAATGCAAGAAGGAGGAGGAGGACACGGAGATGACTTTCCTCAAAGTGACCTACTGTCTCATTTATTCGGAGACAGGTGGTTCGGAATGGGTGGCATGGGCGGTATGGGCGGACACGGAATGCGAAGAAAACAACGCGGGGAAGACACCGTTCATCCCTTGAAAGTGTCATTAGAAGATATGTATCGAGGAAAGACTGTCAAACTTGAACTTAGTAAAAATATTATATGTCCCCCGTGCGAAGGAAGAGGAGGAAAGCCAGGTTGTATGATGGCTTGCAGAGAATGTAAGGGTAGAGGTATTAGGGTCGGATACAGATCATTTGGGCCTGGTTTGACTCAACAAATTCAAAGTCGCTGCACTGACTGCGCAGGCCAGGGTAAAATAATTAATGAGAAAGATCGCTGCGGAACTTGCAAAGGCAAAAAGGTAATGAGTCAGAAAAAAATATTAGAGGTTCACGTCGATAAAGGTATGAAAGAAAACCAGAAGATATATTTCCGCGGAGAGGGTGATCAGCAGCCTGATGTTGAATCTGGCGATGTTATAATAGTATTGCAGCTGAAGAAGCATGAAAAATTCCAGCGATCCGGTGATGATTTGTTGATGACGCACAGTATCACTTTGACAGAAGCGTTGTGCGGATTTAATTTTGTCGTCAAACAACTCGATGGTCGGGATCTTCTCGTCCAAAATGCTGCCGGGCAAGTCATCAAACCCGGAGATGTAAAAGGTGTTCCGGGTGAAGGTATGCCACAGTATAAAAATCCTTTTAAAAAAGGAAACTTGTACATCAAATTTGAAATCACCTTCCCTGAAAATAATTTCCAATCTGTGGAAATTCTCACTCTCCTGGAGACGTATTTACCACCACGACAACCTTTCGCAATGCCCATCGATGATGATGTAGAAGAAGTGGATTTGTCAGAGTATTACCCTAATGAAAGAAACAATCGACGAGAGGCATACGCTTCTGATGAAAGTCAGCACTATGGTCACGGTGGTGGTCCCGGCTTACAGTGTGCCCACCAATAATAGACTACAAATTAGTCACTAATGTGATATTCTTTTTTGTAAATGCTCCATTTTACTAAAAACCATCTTTCTTTCATTAAATAAGTTAGCACATATTCGGTTAGGCCGATAGAGTCCTTGAACTTTCCTTAATTTTTAGTAGTTTAATTCACATAAAAATTTGTGTTATTATAGGCTGCTAATATTTTTTGTTTTTTACTTAAAAATTCCAGTTCACACTTAAAAATAGTCTAGTGCTGTTTTGTTTTGCAAATTTGTTACCGATCAAATTGAAGTAAATCGGATATTCATGATTCCTATCTAGTACCTTGTATATAATTCATTCGTAACATTATAAAATTATGGATGAGAATTTAACCATTCCGCTCTTTTCAATTTATTTTGATCGAATTATTTACATAAATATTTTACTTGTAAGGCAACTATTGTTATAAGCCATGGGTGTCCAACCAGTAGATCGCTATCGACCGGTCGATCCTGAAAGCTTCCGTGAATTTAGAAAAAATACATAATTTAAATATAAAATTACAAAAATACTAAAATTGAATTATTTTGTGAGCACATGCTTATCTAATGATATGTATTTCGCATTTAAAATAAACATTTCTATGTTTGAAGAAGGGGAAAACCCCTAAATTAAATTTCTTATAAAAATCATGTTAGAAGTCGATCGCGAGAAAACTTATCAAAAATACATATTAAAAAGTCGATCCCAGGGCAAAAAAGGTCGGACACCCTTGTTATAAGCAGTGGCGGTTTAGTCCATAAGCGCACAAGGCCCGAGCTTGCGGCCTCAAAATCACATTTATGCCATAAAACCAATATATTACTTTAAATTCAGTTTTAGTAATTCGAAAACAGGATCTCCCAATTGCTTAATCCGTTACTGGTTATGAAGGATACAAAGCAATTTAATATAACATAATACTTTGCTTCTATAAAATCTTATGAAGCAGCCTCCTATTGAGTTATTCAAGAATTATATTTTGTTATTTAATTTCGCTTTTGAAAATGTTTGAGGGACATTAAATAAAAGCCTTATAACTATACAATTTCACTATATTTAAATATTCAATAAAATTCATGAAGATCTCTTGGAGAATGATGTGAATATAAACCTACAATTTTTAATCTTATGGTTATAAATATTTATGACATACCTCTGTGAAAACTTAATTTTGAGATATAAGTTCCATATTGGCATAATAATAATACTGAACCGCTTCCAATTGTGGAAGTGCTTGTGCCCGAGTAAGTTATATTACTCAACATTTTTTTTTCATTCTACAGTGTAGTTTGTACACCGATCAATTATTTTAATTGATTTAAACAAATGGTGAATTGATATTTCTGTTGATTGTGATGTCGTAATATTTTGGAACCTGTAAACCATACCTTTTTAAACCCTATCCTTTCTGTTTTTTTCTCTATGTTGTATGTACTACTAAGGTGTTTAAAAGCTTTAAGGATAATGTTGGAAAATTTATAAATGTAACCTAAATCTTTAAATAAATTTGATACCCACCACTCTTATTTTTCACATTGTCTTTTATCACCAGGTTTCCCAAGTTTTAATTATTTAGCTTTCTTTTTTTTTGCCATGTCCGCTCCCAATGTGGAGCATATGGACTCCTAATGGAGTTTTATCTCAACAGAAGTGCTTCAACGAGAACTGCTTGTTCCCAAAGAGAGTAGGAATAGAAGGATAGGGCCAGGACTAGTGACTAGCTAATCACTCTCGATACGCCTCGTTCATAGGGTGTGGGAGAGGGATTCAAGACAACACATGCGTTCATGCCTTCGAACACAAATTCATAAATCAATTTAACTGTTCTTCTGCGTACTTCTGACGGTTTGCAAACTGTTTTCGAATTCGAATCTAAAAACTTTCAATTCGATTATAATTCAAAAACAGTTTGCAAACCGTCAGAAGAACAGGGCTATTATAAAACTGTCCATACTGGGATTCGAACCCGCGACCTCTGTAGCCAAAGCCAACGATGTTTTTTCCACCCCTAAGATTATCTTTTCTTTTTCAGTGAGATGACATGTAAATGAGTGTTTTTGTTGCAATTCCCAGTTATTGATCTTTCTGTCACAAACATTCAAATATTTAAAACCTTCTTACCACTTTATCTGCAGGCTATTTTTTTGCAAATTCGCAAAATTTTATAGTATTTCACTAAAATATTTATAGTGAAAATGCCAGTTTTCTTCAGACTCCTACAGTAACTATAGAATTATTTTTTTTTTTACCATGTCTGCACCCAATGTGGAGCATATGGACTCTTAACCCTTTCCGGTCCACAAAAAAATAAAAAAATATTCCACCTGGTCCACAATAGATTTACAGTATCACGAGGGAAACTAATATTTGCAATTTTTTTTTTTTTACTAGATTTATAGCAACAGTATAATTTTTTCTAAATATCAAAATAATAACCTTATTATTTACATTTTAAAAAAATTCAAGTATGATATATATGTATCAAGTTGCTTTTTTGCGTTTTTTTGTAAGTTTGGGCATTTTTGCAAGGTTAGAATTATTAGAACAATAGTAAATATCGGTATTAATTTTCAAGTGCACGTGGCAAGTGTTACTGTTGGAAAGAAGAATGTAGAACTTAGCGCCCGAGCTGTGTGAGCCGACCCAGCCCCTAAAACGACCCTTTTGTATCCATTGCAGGCATACGGTTTCACATTACAATGTTCATAAAAACCATTTGATTCTTTGCTCAGAATACCGCTGTAATAGATAGGAGTGAAAAAAAAAATATATTTAATACATTTGAACTTATTTTAACTCGATACCAATAAAGAAAAAAATGTCGAATGACATTCGACATAGGACCGGAAAGGGTTAATGGAGTTTATCTCAACAGAAGTGCTTCTACGAGAACTGCTTGTTTACAAAGAGAGTAGGAATAGAACAGTGATGGCGAACCTTTTTGGGTTCGCATGCCAACAATCTTCAAATATTTTTTCTCGATTGTGTGGCATGCCTAAGGTATCCAATCCTGGAGCCTTTTTCCAAAATCCTCAATTACCTATACTTTCTCCTCAGATTATCTCAAAATCGTTTTTTTTTTTAAGGTCACTGAGGAATTTGAAATCCCCGATTTGGTATACTTTTTCCCCAGATTGTCACAGAAGCTAGTTTTTTTTTTTTAGATCATCGAGGAATTTGAAAACCTGTCGTTTTTAAACATTTGAAAAATGAATTTGGAAATCGTTCGCGTGCCATTCAAAATCACAAACGTGCCACAGGTTCACCATCCCTGGAATAGAAGGATAGGGTCAGGATTAGTGGTTAGCTAATCGCTCTTGATACGCCTCATTCATAGAACAGGATGAGTGGGAGGGGGGAGTACATGACATCCATGCCTTCGAACAGAAATTCATAAATCGATTGAAAAAACTGTTCGAACCCGTAACCGAAGCCAACGACGTTGACCAGTCAACCACACAGGCGGCTGTAAGATATAGAATAATGTGTAGAATTTTGAAAGAAAATTTGCATCATAGAATTGTGAGAATAAATAAAACAAAAATCCAATGTATAAAAGTGTAAATTCTTTATAAAATTTGTAGTCATAATATAATTCAACATTAAATGTGATAAAATCTTTATTTAATATTTCAATCTCATTGTTATAGATATCACCCGCCACCAAGATTTTATTGAAATTGGTTAAATTGGCCTTTACTCCTTACTATATATGTAGAACTCCATTGTTATAAGGTGAAAAAATAACAGAACTTGTTCTGACGAAGGCATAAGCCGAAAAAGTTATCAATTATATATAAAATAATATTTGCAGAACTAAAATACTTTTTTTTTCACCATATTATTTTATTGAAACCCTAATATTATATTTCACCAGGATTCAATTTGCTGCGCACTTGATTTCCAAAAATCTCTGCCCCTTGTTTGTTTTCGTCATAGCCCGGAATCGATGTAACACAAGTATCAAACCACTTCGCAACATTTGGGAAATCTTTCAAGCTCCATCCCACAGCCTTAAAATAGCAAATAAATACATTTTAAAACTAGTTATAATTACGGAGCTACAAAATTCAAAAAAAACCCCGAATGGAAATGTTATTTGTTTTGTGTTCTGATGCTTAAAAATCTATGTAACAGATAGTAAAAAATAAACATAAAATAGCATTTAAAGTCCTTTTTACACCAATGAAGTTGACCAGCAATTTGCCATCTTCAAAATACTATAAATGTTAGTTGGCATTCAGTTATTATGTAACAAATGTTTCACCCCTTTAACTTTTCCGGTTCTAAGCTCAAGAAATGCGACCCCAATACCCACATTTTCTTAAATATCTATTTTAATATGGGTGATACAATGTTTATAATTATGGTATTCTTATATCATAGTTTTTTGGACCTTTTGTAGTTTATATAATTACGATAAGATAAGAGATAAGCGCCCGCTTGTCAGCGATCGTTGGTAAGACAACTAGACTGAACACCGCTCAGCAAAGCGCGCCAGTCGCACATTGACATTTGCATTGAAACGACGTATATTTTACGCGCAACTTAAAATATGATTATTTATTAAAAAACCACGGATTTTTATAAAAAAATGTATGAGGAATGATGCAGAGAGATATTATAAAGCCCTTAGACAATTTATTTTTTTGAAATTCATAATAATAAGGCCAATAATGAGGAAACCACTGGGGTCCCTAAAAGACCCCCATCGGCCGAGAAGTATTTTTCTAGTCTCCGAGCCGCGAGAATTAAGAAGCATCTTCAGACAAACTATCGTAAGGGTTATTTATGACTAAACTGTTCTTAAAGAGGCGAAACATGTGTCAACCTGTGAAATAATGTAAGATATCAACTTTATGTTAAAAAAAAACTTCCACATAGTTATCTCTGAATCCATCGAAAAATTCTACATTTCAAATGAAATAATATGTAAAAGCATTGTACATTTAATTTATATGAAGACAAAAAAATAGATACCATTATACTGGATACTGATGCAACATTGGCTATGTCAGCAATAGTCATATTTTCACCAGTTAGCCATTTATTTCCATCGAGGAATACCTCCATGAATCCCAAAGCCTCGTTAAGTTTTTCTTTTTTATCGCTTGAGATTGTTTTTTCTCCCAGGAATAATACTGGATACTGAAATGAGACACAAATACTTAATATTATGTAACTTCAAAAATATATGGAAAATCCCCATACTAACAATATAATTGAAACCTTTGTTTTGTTTCACTTTCATATCTGGTTCGCACCGAGTAGATAGATAATATCGTTTGACAACTTAAGTCGTACATGACAGTGCCCAGTGAGTAATTATTGCTTAAACGTTTTTTTTCAACAAACTGTTTGAGCAGCAAGCTTTTAGTTTCCTTGCTATTTTAATACTAAAGTGGGTACAAACTTACGTCTCTTTTAGACTAAATGCTGAACAGCATTATTGATCTGACCAAGTAAGCAACTGCATGCATATAATTGCAGTATTTGAGCAAGTCATTTCAATTTTACATGCGTTACTTTCAATTCAACATTGGAACATAAAAAAAACTTCAAGGAATATGTCAATCGAATTATCCCTATGCTAATAGAGCTACTGAAAAATAAGTTGAAACTCCGAAAAAAGCGGATCTGAACAAGAAAATGGATATCATGAAGAAACTCAGATGCTTCATAATCACAGCACTCTCAGCTAGACACTCGTCAAAAGATTTATCCCCTCAGCCTTGGAAATAGAAAGAGTTTCTATCAGCTCACCAGTGGCATAGCTATAAATTTGGGCCCTCATGAATTGCATGACTCTGCTATGAGGTTGCCTTGCAGCTACAGCTTACCAAACTGAGTACTGTGCGTCGAGTTCGGATTGTTTTGTATTTGCCCGAGTTATCTCTCGGCAAGTGTAAAGAGGTAAGTTTTTATACCCCTTTCCTGCATAACATTCAGCTATCCACTGCCTATCTAAAAAAAAATAACAGTAGACCCAACAGTAAACATGCAATAAACAAAAGTTTTCAATCTTTCTCAGGAATCGTTTGTGGTATTATTTTTAATTTGGCTTGTTTGATTTAATATTAACCTCCTATATATTATCTAGCATTGATAAAATAACTAACTTTGCCGCAACTTTGGATAAATGAACTAAATTACATGCATACAACGCACTGAAACCGTTACTAATTGATATGAGTTTGTATGCTATTCTTAAATAACTGCTAAAAATTCGACTCACGCAAATTGCTCGTATTCTCGGGTACAAAGTACCGGCATCAAAATAAAGTAGACGGTCAACAATAGCTTTTTTATTGGCGTCAGTAGAGGGATAAAGACTACTATCTTTACCATACTTAGTCACCAAGTAGGAAGCGATTGCTCGACTCTCCCATAAAATGAATCCATTATCATCTAAGGTTGGAATGCAATGTTGCGGATTGATATTGATAAAATCTTCTTTCATCTGTTCCTTTGCAAACAAGTTCACAACTTTTAATTCGACTTCAACGCCAAGAGCTCTCGCAGTTAACAAGGCACCACGCGATGGGGCACTTGGAGCAAAGTGATAAAGTACAGGCGACATGTTGGATCAAAAAACAGACTATGTACCAATTGCTTTTATAACACGGTATTGTAATCGGAATGTCAAAATTCAAACTACAGCTCTAACCAGTCTAGTACTGTCTGGTACGTCTCTGAACCGGTCCAACAGGAAGAATATTCTACTAATTTATGTTATCTCTGTTTATGTTTTCTCTATGTTTATGTTTATGGCAAACCTCGAATGCTGGAATATGAAACAGGGATGGCGAACCTTTTTCGCAAGTAGGTCAAATTTGATATAAAAAATATAAAAAATCATGTCGCGGGTCACATAGATTGAATAATTAAGGCTTTAAATAAAAACAATCATTTCTAAAAGTTCAAGCGAATTAAATAATTTCTCACGCGGGTCCTTGTTCGCCATCCCTGTGCTAGTATATTATCTCTGAATTGACCGGATTCTAAAATCAGCTGCTTTCCCATAAGTCGGTTTCAAACCGTTTTCAAATTTCACGTAGTACATTATCTTATCTTATCTTATCTTATATATATATATATATATACAGGGCTTTTTTTACCCTGTAACGCGGCGGAACGGCGTTCCGGCACCTTTTTTTCTCGAAATTTTAATAAATGTTTAATTTTATTTTTTCTAATATAAAATATGTATATTTTGTTTTGTTTTGTTTTCTATGCATTATATGAAAAGCCGTCATTAATTCTATCAAAATGATATTCGAATATATAATAAATAATATACCTTCTTAGAAAATGCTCGAAAAAAGTGCGTTCCGGCACCTTTTTTTTCAAAAAAAAGCACTGTATATATATATATAAATGAATGTTGCTTAACTTTCGGTCGCTATGGATTTGAATACCGCTGATCCGATTGCAATAAACTTCGACAACAATTTTTCTTGCAATTTCGGGAAGGCTATAGGCGTATTAAAATGAACTAACAGTGTCGAAAAACTAAAATATTCGTAGATTTCAATGTTTTTTACCGTTCAAACTGTCGAGTATTCCAAAACAAAAATGGCCGCCATTCAAGTGCGCTTAAAGCGGTCAAAAGCGACACCGGCCTCACAATAGAAAACTGTCAAATGTATGGGAGACAATTCAAATTAGACGTTCTATTGTTTGTATTCAAAATATGAATATTTCGTTTTAACGTTTAATACGTTTCGATTCTGTTTACAATGGCACACATTGCATATAATTACGAGAATGCATTAGAATGCACCAAAAATCAAGTCATTGTCAATATATAAACAGTGCTATTTAGACAAATTAAATTTTAATTCAATTTAATTTGTGTAAATAGCACTGTTTATATATTTTTATTATCAGTTGATAATGCTCGCGATGAGCGAAATCGGTCCTGATCAAATAATTTTTATGTGGAAAAAGTACTAAAAATCTTTTATTATTTTTATTATAATTCAATTATGTAATGGCAGCTCAATTAACAGCATTACGCTAGCAACGTGATTAAAAACATATATATATATGTATTAACGAAAAAAATCCAATATGGTAAAAGATAATAATATGTTTGTGCCGCAAGTTTGATTACAATTTTATATTTTAGTTTAGAGTGCTTAGGCCATTTTTATATTTGTAGTAGGTAATCTTTACATTTTAAACTTGTAAATCATTATTAAAAGTACTCAAATGTATGTTAACATAGCCCCTATACTTAAAGCTTTGTTCCCATCAGTCAAGCAAATTAATATAGTGAATAAGTATACATAGTTGGCTATCCAAACTGAAAAGTGTACAGTGACAGTGCATTAGTAGCGACATGTCAAGATCAACACAGCTCAATGCGTTAGTAATAAGCATTATACTTACTAAGTAAGTATAAGCAGATTGCCTGGCTTGTTTAGTTTTACACAGCCGAGATTTTAAACTCCAAATGCATTATTGGTTTAAATATGCTAAAACGAATTTAACGATGGAATCTTCGCTCCAATAGCATGACATTTCTACACCTACTAATGTACTTCACTAACCAGTGCTCTCCTCGGTGGTTTTTGAGTAGTTAGTAAGGCTCCCTTTGGGACTTAAGCCGAAAAATAGAATTAAATTGATATTGGTGGCTAACGACCCTACTGGTTTACTTATCTATATTTGCTTGTCACTCGGGATTAGTTACTAACCGACTAATTCACTGCACTAATCTACTTAATTAGTGTGAACAAGTCATAAGTGTAGTGTGTAGGTCAAGGGTTCTTAAGCTTTTTGCGGTAATGGGCGTATTTTAAACAGGATAATAGCATCGGCGCACGCCAGTTTTCTAAAAAAACACGATTACATATCTTAAAATATAACGACACACAACTAGTGCAATCTTTGACATTACAATTCACTTACTAATTTCTTGAAGTCGGGAGTCTAAGATGATCATCTAAATCAGTGTCTGCCAAACTTTTTTACTTCACGGCACACTGGTGAAAGGGACTTGTACCGCGGCACACCAAATAAAAATGCTTTTAAAAAGGAAATGTACCTTTAAAAAATAAAATGTGTTGCGTTTACTACTATGGGCGCACGTGCGCCCGTGGACACAGGGTTAAAAAAAATCCCCGGTGGTTATGATCTTTAGGACTGATTTACAATACCGATAATATTTTTTATGACGTATTTAATCGGCGACTAAGTAGGTACTCATAATACTTAGGCTACATAACTATATTTACAAAATTTGAAAAAGCCGATAAAAATACAAAAAAATGTATAGGTCACCGTGTAACAAAAAAATCTTTGAGCTCAATAATATAATATTATGCATGTTGTCAGTATTGAGATTGAAACAAAAATGTTTTATATATAATATTTTATTATGTACACATTTACCACATTCATCAGTTTCTTATTAGATAATAAAATGTAATATAATATGTCTGATAAAATAAATTCTAATAATATACCGAGGAAATAAAACTATCTTAGGTGCTTTAATATTTTTTTAAATAAAGTGTTGGTAATCTTTTTTTCAGTCTTAAGTCGCACATAATACTTGTAGATTTTTTTTCAGAGATTAATAAAAAAAACCTAAATTTTTATGAGCTTAAATTTCTATCTAGCCTTTTCTTTCGTATTAACGTAAATTTTATCTTTTGGTATATTTTTACTAAATTGATATAAACATAAATATAAAGAAAATAAATATTCGTAGTTTTATATTTATGTGGATTTATTTTGAAAGTAAAGAGAGCATATTATTTATTAAGTTGATACTAATTTGGGAAAAATAATATCGACATATTTTTCATACTCAACAAAGGAACAAAGCAGCTCTATTAGTCGCCATTATTTAAGTTAAAATGGCTGACGATAAATTGTACGACTTGCTCGGAGTTTCTAGAAATGCAGGTGACAATGAAATTAAGAAAGTAAGTTGATACAATTCACTACATTTCTTGTCTTTAATAATTCTAAATGTATACAAGAAAAAATATATTCTCTAGTTATCTTCTTACTGACGGAAGTCAAGGTTGGACATCAATCATCCCGTCAAGAATGACGATTCATGCGGTTTTAGTCGAAAATATATATATTTTTAATCATATCGTAATATCTGTTTTATTAAAATTTCAGAACTACAGGAAGCTCGCTAAGGAATTTCACCCTGACAAAAACCCACAGGCTGGGGACAAATTTAAAGAAATATCCTATGCATACGAAATACTGTCAGATCCGAAAAAGAGGCAGTTTTACGACCGCTATGGTTTGAAAGGAATGCAGGAAGGCGGTCACGAAGGCGGCCTAGCCCAGAATGACCTGTTTTCCCATTTCTTCGGAGACGGCTGGCTGGGAGGGATGGGAGGAGCTCGGCGGAAGCATCGCGGCGAAGACACCATGCACCCGTTAAAAGTGTCCTTAGAAGATATGTACAACGGTAAAGTTGCTAAGCTGGAACTCAGCAAGAACGTTATTTGCGCTCCGTGCGAAGGGAGAGGGGGAAAGCCGGGTTCGTTAACACAGTGTAGAGATTGTAAAGGTAGGGGTGTAAAAATCGCTTACAGGTCACTCGGTCCTGGTATGACCCAGCAACTGCAGAGCAGATGCACTGAGTGCGCCGGTCAAGGTAAAGTCATCAACGAGAAGGATCGATGCAGTAACTGTAAAGGAAGGATGGTCATAAATGAAACTAAGATATTAGAAGTTCACGTTGATAAAGGAATGAAAGAAAATCAAAAGATATACTTTAGAGGAGAAGGTGATCAGCAGCCTGATGTGGAGACCGGAGACGTAATAATCGTTCTGCAGCAGAAGAAACATGACTACTTCCAGAGGTCCGGTGATGATCTCGTTATGACTCACACTATCACTCTGACTGAAGCCCTCTGCGGTTTCTGCTTTCTAGTAAAGCAATTGGACGGCCGAGAGCTGGTAGTAAAACATCCCTCTGGCCAGGTCATCAAGCCCGGCGATCTCAAAGGAATTCAAGGAGAGGGTATGCCGCAATACAAAAACCCTTTCGAAAAAGGTAATCTGTACGTTAAGTTCGCTGTGACTTTCCCTGATAATAATTTTCAATCCGAAGAATTCCTCAGGCACTTAGAGACGCTTTTACCGGCTCGCCCGCCATTCACAATGCCTGTAGGTGAAAATGTTGAAGAAGTCGATCTAAGGGAATACTCTCCTAATGAAAAAAGTAGTCGCGAAGAAGCTTACGCTAGTGATGAGGAAGACCATTGTCACGGCGGCCCAGGCTTACAATGTGCGCAGCAGTAAGAACTAGTTTAATTTCCGACACTTATATTACGGTTGCACTACAATATTTGGGCATCTATAAAATTTCAATGTCTTGTTACATAGTAGATAATTGACTTCAATTCAATTTTTATTGTAACTTTATTTATTGAAAAGCCTATTGGAATTATCTAATTATCCTAAGAAACCATTATATTTGTAATATTATGTTGTGATTGAAGTATTGTAAAATACCTTTTTATCAAAATACTTCGGGTCTATAATTGGATTTTAAAATTGCAATATTATTTATACATATTTGTTTCACTATGGTTTTATTAAAATTCAATAAAACAATAACAACTTTCACTATGAGGGATTTAATAAAATAAATTATTAACTTCAGTGAAATATATAATTATATTCACCATTTTATGTTATTTTATTTATTCTTTTTTACCATAAATGGAATCTTACAATTTTTACAGTGAAATATTGTGTTCACTGAATTCATTTTGAAAAAACACTAATTGTAAAATAACAATTTGGGAAGTATAATAATTTCAAAAGGTGAAAAGTCTCCCCAGTTTTTATAATAAACTGATGTATCTAAGAACCTTTATATGGAAATAAAACAACATCAACAGCCTTAATTCTCTATCAACTTGCATTAAAAATTTAATTTAATTACACCATTGATCTAATCTTTAGTCATCGCTATAAAAGTGGATAGTGCCGGTTGTGTAATAGGCAAAGCCAAACGATTATTTCTTGCTCAAATGAAATAAATGATAAAAATTAAAAAATTAGAAATTTCAACTATTTTAAAATCTGAGTTCAAAAGTTACTTACTATCCATTGAAAATATTAAAATTTTCAAGATTTCTCTCATCGAGTCCTACCAATGTCAAACTGGTTAGCCTGTCAAATGTTGGAAACATTTGTAATATTATAGGCAAGTTCGTTTTTTCGTATATCAATTTTTTAAAAGTGGCGCACCATTTTAATGAAAAAGTTTTGTTATTTTTTTTGCTTGTAAATATATGGAAAATTCTCAGTATGGCCGAAATATCTTCAAAATGATATGATGAACTTTTATTCTCTGAACGCTGTATAAAAAGTATATATTATATTCTACAACATCAACAATAAATATTGTATAAACAATTATCCATATTATTATTCGTAACTGACAGCGATATTTGGATATAGTTCCAACTTTCAATAAGAAAAGGGCATACTGTGTAAGAATTGGTAACATAACTATCTTCACAACCGAAGTGAGACTGGGTTCCATCCACGCTCTACTCCTATTTATTATTAACTTTGGTTTTGTAGGTGCTTAGGTGGTCAATTCTGCCTGACCGAGATATAACAGTTAGCCCTGGTCTTATTCTGTTTGATCTTAATTATATCGGTAATGCTGTCATATTCAAAAACTCTCATGGGTATCCAGGAGACCATTGAAGAGCTAATAACTAATTCAGGTTGCATTTGTCTGAAAATAACATGAGTAGCGAAACCTGTCTTGAGTTATGCTTTAGGATCCTGACCTGAACGGGAAGGGTGACAGTTTCAGGTACCTTGGTGCACACGTACCGGAAGATGGTAGCAAAAATAAAGAGTTTGCTTAGTAATAGGTGTACTCAATGGAACTGTAGGGTGCTGGTATGTCATGTGAGGAAGCAAAGCAATTAGCGATTGTCAAAGTGAATCATGGATGCTCCATGTGGGGAGTGAAAGTATGGCAATATAAGAGGTCAAAACATGAACACAAACAAAACATCAAATGCAATTAACGTGAAAATAGTTGACCATCAGGAGTGCACAAAACATAACTACCAAATTCCTCACTATAACATCATGTGATCAGTGCCTCACAATCTTATTAGTAACTATTACTTTTTATTATACCGTAATAAAAGACCAATTTAAAACAAATGACTTAACACAAGGCTTAAAACAATAATAAATACAGTTTTAGTCCGTCTTTGTGTAATGCAGATTCCATCCGCAACCCGCTTGCTCGTATAGAACATTTTATTGACATGGATTTCAAGAGCGGAGTGAAATGTCAACTGCACGAGCCCTTGTGCATAGCTTAAAAAATCGCTTTCACCATCATCTGGATATCATGAATGGATGTAGAGCTTATTAAAACAAACATGAACACAATGGATTTTTAACATTTGAGACTTGAGTTATTTGGTAAGAAATGGAATTGATACAAAAATAGAGTTGTACGTTTGACAGCGTGGGTGGAATTTTTAAGAGAACTAATAATAAAATGGATAGGGACGAAATCTTAAAATTTAACGCAAATGCACCCATTATGAATATGTACGTACATGTATGCTGTATTTTTTTGTCGCTTAAAAAGTATGTAAGTAATAATTTTTTGGCAACGCCAACCATCTTACAACTGATTATGCGCGGATGATTTGCATCACACAAAATTGTATCGTGTGCAGACTGCACTCTCAATGACACGCATGAGGAATACGGATAGAATCAGTGCGATACAAAAAGCGCATTTATTCATGCTAATTTTTGTAAAATGCAGGGTAGTAAGATACTCGAATATTTTGAAATGCATGCGATCTTTGGTCAAAGACAACAATAATATTGTGAGATAGAAGGACTTGAAGAGTCAAATTTATGGGAATACAAGTGAAATCATTATTCACCTGCATCAATTCATAAAGTTTTCTGTAAAATTATTATAGCAACGTTCTTACATAATTGTCACCCACTGTGTTCCAGTTGGCGAGTGAGATTGGCTCTACTGATCAGGCGGGTCTTGAGATCTAAGACGTGGGTGTTTGTGATGTCACTTCTCCTAGAGTGACTCACAAAAAATTCTCAAGTCTATATCCTATGATTTTCAAAAAAAAATATTTGTCAAATTGACATTACTTGTAATGCCATTTTTTTCACCATGTCCGCACATGGTTTACTAACACATTTATCTCAACAGATATTTTATGTTACTCAGTTGCTCAACCTCTCACCTTTTAAGAGTAGTAGGGAAAGAAGGATAGGACTAGAACAGGACAAGGACGCTTTTGTTACATCCAGTTATTTAAGGATTAGAGCAATTTTTCCAACTTTTATCTTATTGCGCCTCCCTTTGAAGAAAAAACATCTTTGCGCATCCCATCCTTTATTTCATATAAGTAATAAAGGCACGTTTTAAAGGGTAAATAAATATTTTGGACTGTTCACGTCTCCCAGGTTGGAAATCGCTGGATTAGAGGGTGGGAGAATATTTAAAAACATGTCTTCAAACAGAAATCAATTGGAGTGTACTGGGACTTGAACCTGTGAGATACAAAACAGAAGCCAACAACATTGACCACTGTACCAAAACCAATCATTTTTTAAATGTAAGATAATTGACATTTTTTTGTGAAAAAATTAATTGTGTTCACCAGGTAGATTGGGTTAATTGTGCTGCTGAAGTCATATGGAGTGTCACTTCAGAATTTAATAAGTGGAGAAAAAAATAACTCATTTAAAGTGACATTTCCACATGCATCAATCATATCAAGTAATTTTCATACTATCTGAGACGAATGGAGCTTATGCATAAAATATAACTACTAGAAAGGAAAAGGAGGCATGATTGCAGTTTTCTTGACCAGGTTACAGATGATTCTAACAAGTAAATGCCAATTCAATGCTTTTGATTGAATTGGTGTTTACTTGTTAGCAACGTTCCCTCTAATTCTAATATTGTGTGTGCGAACCATCAACTTCTGTGAGCAGTAAATTTTCAGCAAAATAAAAAGTGTGCGCAAGTATATAAATTTCGTGAAACAAACTTATTTTTACAATATTTCTGTGTGCGGGGATGAAAATGTGTGTGTGGGCACATTTTGGGAGGTGTGCGCGCGCACACCTCAGCGGGAACATTGCTTGTTAGAACTCCATTATGATAAGGTAAAAATAATAAAACATTCACTTCAATAATAATTATAGGATTTGGTTGATAGCTGTTTTGGTAGTTCTGAAGATGACAATTTAACAGCTGTCAACCTGATTCTATATTAAAATATTTCATTATTTCTCTCTCATAATTTTGACCTGTAAGTTAATTATGTTTCAATTGTTTATATATAAAATAAGGAGTGGGTCATGGATGTACAATACGACAATAAATACACATTAAAATATAAAGTTGTTTAATATAACTTTATTGTAATAATAAATAATTTTAATATTCTTGAAAAGGCTGCAATAATTATATTGTTAAAACATAATATAATTATCGCAGCACGAGATAATCAGATGAAATTTTCTTTAGCATTTTTATAGGTAGTAAATAACTCTAGTAATCAATAAATCAACAAAAATTTATAATACAGAATAATTAAAGATAGGTACTTAACAAAAATAATACTTTCAAGTGGAGAAATTTTAAAATGTCCAAGAAAATATTTTAAACTTAAAAATGTCTAAACAAATTCTCAATCGACTAGTGGTGAAATAGATCCAATGCTGACAAAATGATTTATGTCGGTATCTACTAATTGATGATGGGAACAGCTGCCCTTGCTGTAATTTTGAATTTCTATTTATTTGTTTGGGATTGTCATACTACATTTCATATAAGTATTTTTATTCTTTTGCGTGGAAGTGAAATTGTTTGTAGTAAAAAGTATGCAGGAAAAATATAAAACATTCGCTACATATTCAATGCAAATGTGTAGAATAAACATAGTAGAATGTTAGTTTGACATAATTTTACCTGTCTGTGTATCATGTAGAAAATGACTTTCATTTATTATTATGGCAATGAAACCATCATTCAAACAAAATTTGAAATATGTATTAAAGTTTCCCTTTACAAGTAACTTTTGTTGCAAAACAGAGTAAAATATTACCATAATTCACAAAAATTTCATTGAAAACTATAAAATTTTTTTTAGTCTGAAAGCATTTCTAATAACTAGAGATGTTATATCACGAGCACTCCGTATAAATTATTAAATGTTTACCGATACCATGAAATCAAAAGTATATTGTTCGCAAAAACAATTTATAAACAATAAACTTTCATTGTAAAGCCCTATGTGCCCCCGCGTCTATCACTAGAAATATAATTATTAAAAATGAAAATATGCAATGATAAAATAGATAACATACTATTTTCTTGCTAATAAAACGGCTCAGAAGTTTTCATAATATTGACATCTAAATAATTATGCCAAAATACAAACCCATTCGGCAATACGTACAATTGAATAGCCTGTTATTTATTTAACAAAAATAATCAAATATTGAAAAAATAGTTAATCACGGATTCTCATTCTACAGATTCAGCGCACATTTTGTGGACCTTTTACATCTTCTATCGAGATGACATAGTAAAGCAAATGTTTCCTTCGTTGATGTTTTATGTTATTTATGATGCACAAAATAAATATCTAAAATACATACAAAAAATAATTATCATTAAACTAAATAATTTATTATTCTAAAAATATTCAATTGCATATATCACAAATCATTTTTCTGCCATTCGCCGTTATTAAAAGGATAGTTTTTATTACAATAATTGTCATGTACTCCATCGTCTCAATTATTCCAGTACTGATAGGAAATACGACTAGCCAGCATTAGATTTATTAGTTTACAATCACTATGGCTTGAATTTTTTTGTTGTCTTGAAAGAATAACATGAAACAAACCAAAAAACTTATCACATAAACTAAGTCTATTTAAGATTTTGAATAAATATTACTGAATTTAATATTTCATAAAAAAAAATGTCTCAAACACTGAAATATTTACTGATCGTTAAGAATAAATGGAAAACTTTTTTTATGAAATATATATTTTTACACCAATTTAATGAAACCGGAACACGACACAAAAAATAAATATAAATTTATGAACTGGTTCCACCAGGCAATTGTAAATCAATAAAGCATAATGTTTAAAATTTATTTTCTTTTAAATCAACGCATTTTAAAATCGTCATATTTCAAAAAACATCTAAATGCAATAATTTGTCATGCTCTGCTGTAATTGATTCTTATTATTTCTCAAATTTCTAATCTGATGCGTTGGCAAGCCGATAATACTTATTATCATCTTTTCAATCTTAAATTTAAGACATTAAATTTATTACATAAACAGTACATTCTTAGAGAGATAATATTTATTTGTGAATTTTTACAAAACATTATTTATATGCGAGACCTGAGAAATAACTTTTCCCTAAACATTTTTTATATTTCTCAAACTCCACAACTGAGATTATTTCGAAGTGCAAGGATATACGTCAACTCGGACTGCTACAATATTTGGTCGCGAGCTGCACCTCAGTCCTCGCAAATAAGGTATTATATAGACATAGTACGGCCTCGAGTAATAATTTCTATATATGTACGAGTTCAGGTAATAAAAGTACAAAAAAACATTAAGTTGTTTTGTAAAGATAAAAATATAATACACCTAAATTATTGCTGGTTTCAATAAATATTGATATAACGAATGAACAGTTTTTATTTCAATGGGCACAATACGAGGCTAGAATCGCAAAACATGTTGGAAATCATGGTAATAAAGATCTTGACATACTATTAACTTTTTGTTACATGCGATGCAACGCTAAGAATACTGTGATCAGGGCAGGTTTGAGCATTTCTACGCCTGTGGGCGAGGCACCTTTGGCGTCTCGCAAAATTAACAACTGAACTAGTAGATAATACAAAAATCTCAGTGTGGCGCCTGTGTGCTTGTGTGCGCTGCACACTTTGCACACGCCACGAGCCGGCCTTGACTGATATTGCAATGTGAAAATAAAAAGTTGAGTGTAGATCAGTACTTCATGTAATTGTTGACGTCTTCAATATCATCAGCATATATTTTTATAGATTGGATGTATTTGTAAAAAAAGAATGAATTCTAGATAAATAAATTATGATGAACGGAGGTATCTGCTACAATGATATATAATTTACTCAGTAGTAAATCTGATGCGATGGAATTTTTCAAAAGATTACTTTTGGAATGCTACTAGACCTCTTATGGCTCTTCTTTACGGTGAGGCTTTTATACATAGGTATGTATATAGATTTTAAAGATACAGTTTTAAAAATACACTTGAAAATTTTGGTTGTGAGCCATCAACTCATTCAATGTCATTTACAAAACTACATTAAATTGATTTATAAATGTATCAAAAAGAATTACTTCCTTCGCGTGGTACACATTTGCCGTTTCTTTTTTACATCGGAGCTGTACTGAGTATGCTTTCCGGCAATAGTGGAAATGCATCCAAAGAATACTCCTTTAAAGAACTCTCATATAAACTTTCATAAAGTGATGAGGTTTTTTTAATTTAAAATAAATTAGTGTATTATAAAAAGCAAGTGTCAAGCGGCTAAGTACACTTAGGTAGGATTGATTGTATTTATTCAATTGCAATTAATTACTATGCACGCCAGTGTTGTTTTAAAACTGTAGAAAGTTGACGCAGTGTTAAATATGAGTCAAAACAGCAGAAAAATATGACTAATTAAATGGGACATTATCACGAACGACGGACAAAATCAATAATGACAAAATATACTAATAAATTAGAAAAAATATTTCCATTAGCCGAATAGAGGATAATATTATTATTTGTGACTATGGCAACGTAACACAGATCATATTTTTCAGTCAAGTAAAAGTGTTTTTTTTATATCTACATTGTAGTGCTAAATATAATTTAAGATAATTAAAAATATGAAGAAATTTTTATGAATTGGAAAATACTTGATTGAATCGCACCTATTCAGTGAACAGGAAATGTCTACAATTAAAATGACAGTCTAGACCAGGCATGGGAACCTGCAACCTTTTGGCTACACTGGTACAACCTTCTGGCCAATTCTGTAAATTTATATAAATTCGTAAATTCCTGACATATCCTGACCGTAAATTCCTGTTTCTGGCCAAAGATTCTCTAAGTCAATGTTTACTGCAGCCTTATGTCGAATCAGCAAAATGAATGTGGCCTTTAGAGAAGAAAAGGTTCCCCGCCCCTGGTCTAGACTTTTCAATGAGGATTTTTGAAATATGACAGAGTTGAGAGTCGATTCAATTGTAATTTATTCTACGATTTTATATAAGAGACTGAGAAAATAAATTATTCAGATGCACGAGTAATTTTCAGGGCAAGGCAACTAGCGAAATTTTTAACATACAGCTGACCGTCAGAACATGCACCGGAACATATCGACGACCCTAATATTCACATTCGAGTCTCTTCCGACGCGAAAGACATAGGCCGCGCGCTAATAGCATCCGGAGCTTCTTCCGATGGAACAATAAATATCACACAAAAATTTCATATACACTTAAAGAGCGCGACTTATCTGATGAGACAAGTGACGCAGAGTTTTGACGGACCGATGCAGTCGTCGTGGCAAAAAACACCACACTTTTTACAAACAATCATCGCTCGAAGATTGCAAGCGCAAGCGGAATCTCCCGGAAGAGCTTCTTTGTTTGTATTAGGGTAAACACTGGCGTCTGGACACTGTCCCTCGCCGTCCAGCGGGCTGAGGAAATGCGAAACGTCCGCATAGCAGGTGGCTCTCCTCGACACCGCCTGAGTGCCAGGGCTGGGGCTGTGCGACTGTGATTGGATAGGAACTTCGTCAATATTTTGCGATTCGGTAGCGCTAGCCGGTCTACCTTGAATTCTTCCGTTTCCCACACACATCTGGATCTGAAAAAATCAAAAAGTTGACCTATATCTGGTATGTTCGGTATCTGGAGGCCTTATCTTCCATATATTTTTTTACTTTTGGAATAAAACATTCACTGAACCAAACCGAAAATAGTCTCATTGTCATCCATGATTTTTTATTGACACTCCAATGAACTGGTAATTTACAAAAGTCTATGCCTTTCATTGCAAGTGAACGATTTGAACAGTTAATTAATATGCATTCTCATGAAGCATTGCTACATAATAATAAAGTTACTCGATCTTTAGATCCAACCCAAGTGACACGTGCCGGCTTTTCGACTCCTACACCAAAAACGAAAAGAGGCATAATACGGGTATAACCCTTTTACTCCCACACTTTTTTGTTTAATTTAAATTTGTAATGTTTTAAATGGATGCATTTCCAGTGTATTGAACATCTCGGGGTGACTTGTCGACATTTTAAGACGATATATTGTGCTCTATACGAAAAAGTTCGGTTACGGCAACGTGTGTTAAAACTTAAAACCGTGTTAAAGTGTAAACATATTTTCACAGATATTAACAGATCAAAAAAAATATATATTAACTGATCAGATAAGCATAACCCCAATTAATTGCAGCTCGAGGTTACTGAATCAACCACTAGTGTCACGTGTAATGCCTACGAATGAGAACAACCACAAAAACAAAACAAAAACCAAAAACCACGCACCCGCCTACGCCCAGGTAAATCCAGGACGCTACGCGGGAAAAGCAACATCAAAATACACCAGATGAAAGGGAAATTGGAGCTCCACCAGCCCCATAATTTGATGTATCAATCAAGTGTAAAAAAAATAATCAGTTCTTTCTTTCTAGACCGTGTTATTTCGACACCATGCAAAAAGAGAATTTGGTGTAATTATAATTATCAGTTTTGGGAATTTATTATATTTACAACGATCACTGTTTAAAAATACATTTAGTAAGTGAAGCAAATAAAATACCAAATTGACGTTGGGATTGTTTGCTGGTGGAGCACTAGACGCTCTTGGAGCCATTCCAGGAGTCCTTTGAACTAAAATGTATTGTCCCATACTACCCGGTCGATTCTCTACACTCTGAAAATAAAAACATATAGGGTTAGTTTTCCTCATAATACAAACTTGTTAAATAAAAAAATTAACCCTTTTAATGCCAGAGGATCGTTAAATCGGCCCTCCCTACCTATGCAAAAAATGCGCCGGGCCAAAAATCAGCCCAGTGCTTCAGATACCAAATTCATACCTATTTAATTTTTATTTGTATTATGTAAGTTATTGAACAGGAAAAGGAACATTTTGGCTCTACATTCGTCAGGTCTGTTTGAGTGGTTTTTTTTGTAACAAATACCCCGCTGCAAGACCTTGTTTTTCGATGAATAGCAAGTAGCGCAAAGTTGTACTTCACTTACCAATTTACATATTTCTGTCTACATTTAGATATTCTACAAAAACAGATGTTTCTTGTTTTTAAAAATTGTGTTCATTACCTCGCTAACAGTTGTTTATAGAGCATTGTTTTTGTGAAATTTAGTTTATCAATCTTTTCGCAATGTAAAACAATGTAACGTGACATTATAGATACTCATTTTTTACACTTGCGTGCAAATATGCGAAAAAATCTGGTTCATTATAAAATAATAAAATATTGACTACTAATAAATTCTACTACATAATGACATAAAAAGTGTCAAAATTAATGTTTTAAACTGTGTTTTTTATGGGGAAATTAGTTTTATTTGTTTTAAATTTTCTTTAATAAACGTTAATATTTTTTATTGTTGTGTCATGTTTGTAAAATGCAGATAATATCTCTGAATATTATTTCCATAGATCATAGAGAATACACCTATTTATTTGTAAGTTCCTAAAAAATGCTTTTCAATACTTTTTTTAAAAAATTGTAAGAGATGCTTGACAATTTTAGCATATCGACTGTGGAAAGGAATAAGGACGTAACCCACACATCAAATTTTACAGGAGGCGCAAAAAAGGTGTTTTGATGATTTTGGGCCATATGCACATTATGAATTATACACAACCTTTAAGTGCACAGAGACTTCTAAAGTAGTGTTTATTTGACATAATCTAATATTTATCAAAGAAATTTTCTAGGAAAACCTTTATTTTAGTATTTTTCCTTGGTTTTAATTTTTTACAAGGTCATCTTTTTCAAACATCTATATATTAATAGTCGTTAATGTCCGTCCGTCTGTAAAATGTCCCCGATTTCCCCTTCCCCTCCTCCGCCCCAGCCACGCTGTCAACATTTTTTTATTCATACTAAAGAGATACTTTTTTCGTTTGTATATTATGGTCGCGATTTCGCCTTTTCGATGACGTCAAGAAAGACGGTCCCCCTCCCCCCCCCAAATCCTGCCCCGCTGTCGCCATTAATTATTTTTTTTATTCATACTAAAGACATATTTTCCCAATACACTGTTTATTATTTGACGAAACAAATCAAATCGCTGAAAAAATTTCATACAAAAAAACGCCGCGACCGTGGATCGAACACAGAACTCTGGATTACCAGTCGAGCTCTCTATCAACTGAGCTAACGTCATAAATATCAAGGCGATAAAAATAGTGTATTTAAAATAAAAATTTGAAAATGGAACGATATGTCAAACAATGAGAGCTAACGTCACAATTATCGGCAGCGATAAAAATAGAAACTATATATTAAATTTCGTTTGAAATTGGAACCTTGCATATTATATATATTTTATTTTACGAACATTTCTTTATTCCTCTGTACCCTAGCGGTAAGCCGCTCGGCTGGTAATCTGTAGGAACTTGGTTCGAATCTAGCCTAGAGCGCTTCTTTTTGGGTTTATAACATTTTTTTTTTTTGAAAATTTTCTTTTTAAATCACAGTACATCTTGATCGTATGAAAATAAATGCTACCAAAATAACAAAATCCGATTGACTAGCGAAATATGTTTTTCAAAAAATAAATATAAGACGCAATTATTTCAAGATTTGTTTTTAATCTAGGTACATACGTGGTATAGTTAGTTGTTGGCGAAAGCATAGTTTCAGTATGAGTTATAAAATAACGTCAGTAAAAATCATTATATATATATATTCTAAAAAACAAGTTCTATTTGGAGAATAAGTCAAAATTTTGATAATTTTGTTTTGATAAAATGTCCAATTAATTTATAATATTTTGCATGTGAAAATTGCATTTTTTATATAAATATAATTTTATTCTTTGCCCATTTATTTTCCGACTTTTTTCTCACATTCCATTGAAGTGAAAAAAAGTAGATATTAAATTATTCTAAAAATTAGAATATTAGATTATTCTAAAAATTCCAAAATCTATATATTAATAGTCGATAAAATAATCACTTTTCACAAATCACATTTAACAATTCACAAATGTGTGCGTACTGATGTCCTCGGGTCTTTTTCTTTTTCTACGAAATATTTTTGTTAGCGTACTTGAAAATTAGTTAAATAAAATATATACTACGAAAAATGATTGTTAGCAACCTTGAACATTATTCCAAAAATTTTATAATTTACAATTTAAAAACTGCAGGGCTGTCGATATATGCGCCGAGATTGATTTATGCTACTATGAAAAATGATTGTTATTTTGTTTTGATAAAATGTCCAATTAATTTATAATATTTTGCATGTGAAAATTGCATTTTTTATATAAATATAATTTAATTCTTTGCCCATTTATTTTCCGACTTTTTTCTCACATTCCATTGAAGTGAAAAAAAGTAGATATTAAATTATTCTAAAAATTAGAATATATTAGATTATTCTAAAAATTCCAAAATCTATATATTAATAGTCGATAAAATAATCACTTTTCACAAATCACATTTAACAATTCACAAATGTGTGCGTACTGATGTCCTCGGGTCTTTTTCTTTTTCTACGAAATATTTTTGTTAGCGTACTTGAAAATTAGTTAAATAAAATATATACTACGAAAAATGATTGTTAGCAACTTTGAACATTATTCCAAAAATTTTATAATTTACAATTTAAAAACTGCAGGGCTGTCGATATATGCGCCGAGATCGATTTATGCTACTATGAAAAATGATTGTTAGCAAACTTGAACATTATTCCAAAGATTTAATAATTTACAATTTAAATACTACAGGGCAGGGCTGTCGATATATGCCCCGATATATTTTTAGAATCTCTGGCTTATTCAATAAATAGGTTTGTAATTTTCTGACTACTTAAAAATGCAACAAAAATCCTCCCGTTGAGGTCAACGGGCTTACAGCTAGTAAAAGCTTAATTTACATACTAATTCTGCATTTGCAGCGTGCATCCTTTTGATAGAACGTGTATAAGTTTGATAAATTGTGATTATCGAAAAAAACCTGTTTTGAAAAAACTGTGGGTTATGTCCATTTTCCTTTCCACAATCGATATGTATAACAAAATTGTCAAGAATTAAAAGGGTTAAGACCAATGATCCCGCTAAGGTGTCCGCACGCACACCTTGAAAGATGTGGCCGCAAATTTTTTTCCGTTCTTCGCACAAACCGCACATATAAATGTTGTACAATAGAGTTACTGAAAATTTACCGCACACACAGTAGAAAAATTAGAGGGAACGTTGGTTAAGACCAGAAATGAAATCAACCGTAGAAAACTATTGAAATATTTAACAAAAATAATTATTATCATTATGAATATCGAATAAAGAATGTTGACCTCAGGATGAGGAAGGACAGCCATGTTGACAGGTATTCCTTGATTGAAGACATGCCGCAACATGACTGGACCAGGGGCAGCCTGGTGTTGTTTCTGTTGATGCTGCAAAGGCAGAGGGGCTGGGGCTAGAGAAGGCGAACAATTCACAGGGGGCGGGGTGAATCGGCGAGGCTGGAGTCGAGCAGGCCCCTGTCCTTGAATCTGTCCCGGAGTCTGAGGATGCCCTCTGCCGGTGAGCATAGAGGGGGGAGGCTTGAGCTGACATCGGAGTTGATCTCTGTTAGGACTGTTTTGTATGACAGCTTGGCAGATTTGATAGCTCCTTTCCAGGTTGACCGCTCCAGGTGGGGGTTTGCCGCTGGATCCTCGGCTTCTAAAGGATAGGCAATATAAGTTAATCAATTTCATTGTTAAGCTGCAGTGTATGAAACAGAAACCTTTAAGGAAAAGAAGAAATCATTGTTAATAAACAAATAAAAGTAACACAGTAATGAATATTTAAGTAGGTATATAAAACTAGTACAGTCAATCCTCTTTTTATGCAGTAGATGCGTTCCATGATATATCATATAAAAAAAAACTTGACTTCCATAGAAAAAGTGAGGTTGTGTTTCATGAATTTTAAAATCAGCATAACTTTAAAACAGCATGTTAAAATATACCTAGAATCGCGTAGAAAAAGTTTAGGAATATTAGGGGAAAAACATCGCGTAAAAATTCCTAACTTAAAAATATTTTTTATTAACCTTTTGGCTGCCGTAGAAAAAAGTACGTTTTTACCTAGCACGCCAGCTATTATTTGCAATTATTAATTTAATAAGTTGTTGACGAGGTAACTCGTCTCTGGCGTGTTGAACACGAAAAATTTGATGAGATACCTTTTGTGGCAGCCATCTAGCTAAAAAATAAAATTGTTGGTTATTGTTTCACTTTAATAACATTTTAAGTAAAACTATTGTCATTGTATTGACAATGCTAGGTGCGTTTTGCATTTGGTTTGAAATCACTCTCTCCTCCGGAAGAAATAGTATGCGCATCAATTTCAAAAGACGATGGTTTTTTTATGCATGGAATTAGTGATCAAAGTTTGCTCAGATGTTCCTTTTTCGATGATTAATTTTTTATGCAGTCTTTATACCCGATATACAAATTTTAAGCTCTCCTTGAAACTTAAATGCACGTTCAAAATTTAAATCATTTAGAATGAAATGATTCAAATTCTGAACGTGCATTTAAGTTTCAAGGAGAGCTTAAAATTTTTATTTCTGGGTATAAAAAATTGAATAAACAATTAATCACCGAAAAAAGAAAATCTAAACAAACTCTGATCACTTATTTCATTGTTAGAAAGAAAATAACACAGAACGATAGTGTGATTAACCCTAATTCCATGAAATTAATTGATGCGGATTTTAATATTCATGGAACGTATCCACATTTTTTGTATGGAAGTCGAGTCTTTTTTTATGCGATGTTTCGTGGAACGCATCTATCGCATAAAAAAAAGATTAAATGTAGTACATTTTATTAAATTTGCATTTCTAAAAAACTGCATAACTTTAAAATCGCATAAAAGAGGATTGACTGTATTTAGCAAATCCAGCTACCATAGGACATAGCTACCATAGGACTCTAAAAGGGATAAAAAAAAAAAAGCAAGATGCTTACCGAGAGGCGGGGGCTGAAGCATCTTTTGGTAAAAGTTTGGACTTTGGTTTGGCAGGAAGAGGCAACGCTCGGAGTGGTGCGCTACCGGTAACGGAAAGATAAGGCAGAGCACTAGATGACGCCACCACCGTGGGAGCATCATTTCGGGGTCTGGAAGAACTTCCTCGTTGCGACATGAGCGAAGGAGCTGGGGAGGGCGCAGAGGAGACGCAGACAATGGTCGTCGGTGGCACAACGCTAGCTCCGTCGCCTTCTCCTCCTGTCATATCTTCGACTGGGGTGAGGGTTACCTCGAGCTCCAGTTTCACTTGAGGGGTAACACGCTGCGAAAATGCAGTGTCACCGTCACTCCTGACTTCAGAACTCTCTTGCAATCTAACTTCTAACTCTTCTCGCATTGGTATTATCTACAAAAAGAATTTCAAACAGATTGAAAAATATGTACAGCTTTTATTTCCAAATTTTTTAAAAAACTTCTCGTCACAAATCAATTTTTGAAAATATATTTTATTCAAAGCGACATTGAAGATAAACATACCTGAACATTTGCACTGTGTGGATTAGTGACGAGAGCCATGGCCAGAGAGGCAGCTTGCGCTGCTCCGTCAATAGAATGAAGCTCTACTCCTAAAACTCCTCCATTGTCCGACTTTGCAGTCTCTGAAAACCAGCATTACAGTTGAATTCAACAAATATTTATATTATAATAGGGATATTGTAATAAATGAATCAGTGTTATACCTGATGAAAAAATTGACATATTTTCATCCGCGTGAGACTCTTGAGATGCGTCATCTCTGTGAGAATTGAGCTCAATGGTTTCTAAAATGCAATAGAAAGGAGAAAATGAACATAAAATAGAAAACTCGGTTCTTGGACGTGTAATATATTAGCCCGAATTTTTTTTTTATGATAAATTGTAATTTCACACCATACTACCATGTTTCTCCGAAAATAAGCCCTAGTTGAAATAATTTGTTGTTCGCAGGGCTGATATTCAAAAATTTTCACTTACAATGGCATTTAAATTTAATATCCCCAGAAGTACACAAAGCATAAACACACTGGCTGGATAACTTCCTTCTGCGACATGAACCGTCTCTGAGAAGATCGACAACAATGTTTAAACTGGAAGATAATGGATTTGTTAAACGTGCTCTTGCATTTAAGATTTTATTTCAAAATACAAACTGATTGCAATGGATGAAACTGCAGTATTTCTGAGCCAAAGATCTCCAACAACAATTGATCGCGTTGGTTACTTGTCAATCTACTTTCCCTCCACTGGTTATGAAAGTGCATGTATTAGCTGTATTTTGGCATTTCATTTGGATGAGAAGAAAATTCCACCTTTTATCATCGCAAACACAAAATTGAACGTATTTCAAGAATTTATGTCCTTGAAAGCAAAAAAGCCTAGTACACACAAGAAGTTATAAGAAAGTGAAAAAGTGATAAGAAAATTTATATACAAATATTATATTAATATATGCTATGTATGTTAAAATTAATAAATGTATAATTCTTATATGTAAATTTTTGTACTTGAAAAGTAAAGCATCTCCGAAAATAAGCCGCAGCACATATTTTAGACCAACAAAAAAAATTAAATGTCTTATTTTCGGAAAAAGACGGTAACGCTCAACACAAACCTTGTGAAATTTTTGGGATGGCTCCCGATTCTAAAACAAAAGATTCAGCATCATTGAAGCGATCTTCTGAATCCAACACTAAATCCTTATCTTCCAGGGATTCTTGCAAATGTTCACTAGAGTTATGAGAATGATCTTCATCTCCCAAATCATTATTAGCATATTCTCTGTCATCCAAGTTGTTACTGTGAGATTGCAAAATGACCGAATTCGGTTGAATTTGCATAACACCGCTGAATAGATCTGAACTGTGGATATTTCCGTGAGTGTACTGAGATTCATTATGAATGGAGCAATCAATGGATTGATACTCTTCTATCCTGATATCGTCGACGGTACTGTTATGTGCCTGTAGGGATTCGGGGTCTTGTTCGGGATCGACAATAGTAAGACATCGATAGTCACTAGGAACATTTTCATTTTGCGATTTCAAAATGGGATTGCAATATATTTCTTCTTCACTTATTGATTTCATCATGTCATTCTCCTCGGTGAGAGACTCGGCGTTGGAAATATTAGACGACTCCGAATTTAAATATTTTTCAGTGCAGTCATCATTGCTCTCCGCACTCGCGAGATTGGATTCGATATGGCGGAACTTATTTATGTTATCAGATTCAATTTTCACCGCGTTTTCTAAGTCGATGTCAACTAATTGATATTCTTCGCTCACTTTATTTTGTTGCAACAATCGTGTTGACGATTTAATATGACCATCGACAGAGACAATTTTTTCTAATTTCGTTTCATCATTTCCAGTGTCATTGTCAAACCTAATTTTTTTACTCTCAAGAGGTGATTGTATTTCGATCAATCTCTTCTTTTGAGTGATGCAATCGATTTTTGTATCTAATCTATTGTCAAGATCGAAATCGATTGAATCTAGATTGTGCTTCTCATTTGTAATCTTACTGATAAAACTCAATTTTAAGGGTGGCATTTTGTCCGTCAGAACTGGAACATTTTCATTATCTATCAAAAGTTCGTCGTCGACGGAATCTTGCTTGGTCTCATCACCGTCCAATACGGGAGATTCAATAGTTTCCTTTAGATCTTCTAATTTTTCTAAAAAATAATTGGCTTTGGCAACCAAAGAGTGAGTGGGGATAGGTTCGCTTATTGGAACTACAGGAATACACAAATCTGGTTTGAAATCTATTTTATAATCAGTGTCAGACACATTATTTTCAGGCAACAGCAATGGATCTACAGCCTGTACACTTTCTTCTGATTTGACTGAATATGAATCGAGAGTCGTCTGGGTGTTGCTGAAAGCCAATGGAATTGAAGGGTCGACGTAGTGTGATGTCGATGGAAGCGAATTGGCAAACTGCGATGGTAAACGGTTCATTTTATTTTTTAACGGAAGCAAGTCTGGAATCGGTCCTAAATTCTTTGCACTTTGAATATCATTTCCGTCCGCCGAAACTATGTCGCTTTCCACTTTGGCCGATGACCTCGTGACTGCACCGACAGTTCGCAGTCTTTTGGGCGTATCATTAGATTTAGCATGTTTGCGGTGAACTACTGTACTGCTACTGGTTATGCTTGCGGTCGGTCGTAATTTTATTGTAGTCTTCAGTGACGGTCTGTCTGAATCATAAGAAATTATTTTAGGCTGAAAGTTAAAATCATGTTTTTCTCCCCAAATTGGCTCGAAATGCTTTAGTTTCCAAGGATCCAGTTTACTTTTTTCTTTTTCTGCTTCAGTTTTTATTTTTTGTTGATTTTCTGGTGTAAATTCACCTTCAGAGAGACTTTCTTGCCATTCCAGGCAGGCTCTAGCAAAAAATTCGTTGTTGAGGCTGGAAGTGTTCAAGCGACAGTTGATGCCGGGACGATCTACGCTAGGCAATAGTTGTCCCAATTTATATTGATAGAGGGATGGTAGTAGGGAGAAATTTTTTTCGTTCAAAAGTGCTCTTAAATTTATGTTTACAAATATGGAGTCGGGTGTTTCTAAATCAATGCAACCTTCTTTGGTCTGCTCTATTTGAGCAGCCGTAGACAGCTTCTTTCCGTAACGTTTTCTTGGCTTCATACTAAAACCGGGTATTGACGCTAAAACTTCACGCATAGTAGGAGTCTTTGTAATATTTTTATTATATTCCTGAATTGTGACATCGTTAGTTTTGTCCGGCGGCTGCGGCGGTAATGGTTTTACGATTATTCTCGGTAAATGTCTAGTATTATAGCTTCTTTTCCGACGTCTTTTGGCTTGGTGTCTCAGCGAGTGTTTCAAAACTTGGTCGCATAGAGATTGCGGAATTGTCTCAACATTCGATTGTTTATGAGCATCTTCCCTCAGGTGAAATGTTTTCGTGTCATTGCAAAAATTGTTATTTGGACAACCATCAGCAATAGACTGTATTGTTTCATCGTTCAAATTTGATCCGAGTATTTGTGGAGGAGTGCGATCCATAGTAAATTATACATGAATAAATTTGTATTTGTACAATATTAAATTACAGAGATAGCGACTTTTTTTGACAATACGCGAAGGCTAAAGCCGTCAAATACAATTAATTGCTTAAAATTTTTGCGAATTGTCTAAAATGGAGAACGGTTCACCATAGACACAGAGTACACAAACAAAACTGAAAAACAATTGCTCTCAGAATGTTCCAAGTGTAAAAATCTGGAGATTTTTAAAAAATAAATTGTTAACTTATATATTACCACTATTGAAGTATATATTTAAAATATCTTGGTATGCTGTAATATAAATTATATCCTGGTAGCAATGGAGGTAGGTAAACTTATTTTTCAACGATTTACATGTTCGCATAAGCACGCACAAGCCAGCGGACGTCAAACAAAGAATTTAAGGACTTATTTTAATAACTCATATTTATGGATCTTATAATCGACCGCCAAGCCTCAATAAAAAAAATGGTATTCAATGTTTAGTCAAAATGACGGAGAACATTTTCAATGTGACCAAAAATTCTTCGGCAAAGAATGTGCTATTTATTATCGTCTTGTTGTCGTCTTTGCTGTCATTTGCAGAGTCAATACTGTCATCGACTGTCATTTGTTACTATCGTTTCATTTGATGTCCCGGCAATTAAGATTGAAGCTTTCTTGGGGTTTATATTTGGGATACGTTTCATATATTATAATATAAAATATATAAATAGTTGACAATGATGACTAGTTGGAATTAAATTATTCAAATACTCGATATAATAACTGAACTAACGATATAGTTCAAATATGATGCATTTAACATCGAGCTGAGTCGCGTATATAACTTAATCTGTATATAACTTAAGATAAATGAAGTGGCTGAATGAACTGCATAAATAATATACTGAACTGATACGATGAACGATACGTACATCCCATTTGATGAATTTTATTACTCTACCGTTTGCCATGTTTGTAAAACATTAACGAAGTCGTTAAAAACATGTAATGGTTGTAAAGCATTTCGATATTGTTCCGTGGAACACCAAAAACTTCACTGGCCTTCGCACAAAGTAATTTGTAAAATTTTTCAAACCGTTATGAAAGAAAATTTAACGAAAACTGTATTTTCTTCCAACGGAGAAGATTGGTTTTCTACAAGAATTAAAATTAAACTACTGATGGAGCGTGCTCTTGATCGCCTCTTAACACCATCTGAAAATCAAGTAAATATTTCGTTATGAAGCACTCTGAACTTATGACTTGCATATAAGTTATAAATCTAAAAGGTAATAACTGCATTGTTGTTTATTTCAGATTTGGATGTTTCCTAGGGCTTGTGCTGTTTGCAACGAATTTAATGGAAATATCCTTTTTGATTGCCCTCTTTGTCCGGCTGTAAGCTATTGCACCGAGGATCACAAGTTTTCCCATGAAAAAGTGCATTCCAAAATTTGTTCCCAAATGGAGCTACAATATAAATATTATTGTAATCGCATGATGGAGATGGGTAAGTCTCTTAACCCATTTATATTATCTTGAAATGTTTAGATTTAGTACTGATATAAGTAGTGCCTGTAGTGAAGAGTATACACAGTCTACCCTTTACTATATTTGTAGAAATATTGTATACCCTCTGATTAAATCAAAGTATTCTACCATTAGGCAAAAATTAAATGCTTTTTATGGTAAATAATATTGTGAATATTTATGATTTTGCACAAGGAGTGTATTACAACATATCATTTGTTAAGTTTTCGACAAGTGTATCTGATATTGGACAAAGAGTGCGAAGTTTAAGACTACATCACTGGATATAAGTAAAAAGTATTCAGATCTTATATATTATTAATACGGTGCTGTGATAATAATGCTAGATTGTATATTTTTTATCTCCCCCATAATATTGAAATTATCATTCGTAATTGTGGTTTATAATGTAAAACGTACTATTGCCAAAAATCAAACTATTCAGTAGAGGCAAAAAACTATAACGAACAACACAAGCATAATATTATGATTAAATCAATTAAAAATCACACAATAAATTATTTTGAAATCATTGACCTACTTCATAAACTTGGTATATGGTAAAAAGTATTTTAAATTCGTCATTTTAATGTATTTTTTTTCAAAACGCATTATTCCCTGAAACTTTGTGTACTACGTGTACAGAAAATAAATTTATTAATCAACTTATTTTCTTTTTTTTTCAAAAAATATAAGAAAATATATTTAGGGAACAAGTTAGTAAAAAATGGAAAAAAAATACAAAAGAAATTATTTTTCAACAAAATTAAAAAAATAATATTGTTTTATTCTAAGCAAAGAGACGATTTGCAACCTATGCGTCTGTGGAAGTATTTTTTTCAACTCAGCTCTAGCTGTGTGACTTATAATTGGGTAAACATCAAGTTTCATTGAAGAATTCACAAATCAATTGAAATTCATCCCTGAACATTCATTTACAAGTCATCTCTAAACGTTCACAGAAATATATATGACCAATATGTATGCCATATGTATGACCAATTTCTCAAATAAGCCGAAAAACAAATGTCATTTCCGCGCACGTATGATCGATTTTGATTTGGTTCTTAATTTGTCCTCTTTCTGATTTGGTTTCCTGTCAGGAATAAACAAAAATATTATCCTTTCCTTTACTGTCTTCAGAGCAGATTACAATGTTTAAAGTATACAGTCAAATTTGCCAACATTTGACAGCTCGATACAAATAGTGCGTTTTGCAAAAAAAAAATGTTGCCCCGCTCAAATTTCTATTGGAAATAGTGCACTTTGCCGTAATATGAAATATTTGTTTTGCAGAAAAATACGATTTTCAAGTTGAAAAACGATGGTGTTCTAAACATTTTATCGTAAAACTAATAATACCAGTTGATTCATTAGGCTTGAATTACCCTATCTGCATACCTAACTCAATATCGCTCATTTTGGAAATAGTATGTTTTGAATGCCCCACAATTACTAATAAAAAACTACTGAAATAAATAGGTACCTTATAAAATCAAGAATTTCAGTGTAACGTTTATTCAATGGATTCAGTGATACTGTGACTTTGTTATTCTACTGATAGTATTCAATTAATAAAATAAAAAAGGTACTACAAAGAATTTTGAATTGAAATTAGCAAAATACAAAACCGGTATGTAGAAAGCTGCCTTTGGTTTTATAGCCCTTATTTCTTCTTTTTTTGTTCTCTATGCTGTGCCAATTTTTGGCTAAATTAATATGTGGAGATTTGAGTGGTGATGCATTACCATAAGTCCCATGAACTTGTTCCTTTATTATGTTATTAAGATAGTGCTAGTAAAATTTTTTGGTAGATAATAATTTGTATGATTTTAAATTTAAATCTCTTCTAGATCAGTCAGATTTCTATTTAATGCCTGATATTCTAAACATGCCTATAGATAAGGTCTTAAATACCATTAAAATTGAAATGACAAAAATGGCTGACGCAGATATGGACATATTGACCCGAGCTGACAGATTATCTCATAGTCTTTCTTTACTCAATGCCATGGAAACTTCCGGGTTGATGAGGGATTTCAAATCTGCTCAGGAAAAAATGACTTTTCATATTGTGGGTGCAACTTTTGAGAGTCTAAACTTCAGCAGGTGAGCTCAATATTTTTTACTTGTAAGTTATCATTTACAAAGAGAAATTTAATCTATACATTAAAGAAAGCTTTATAATTTCCTTATTCATTCTAAGCCATGAAAAATTTCACATCTAAAATATGGGCGTTCACTTCTAATTTATTAAATTATAGTCGTACTAGTCTTGGCGGTCATTTTGCAGTCAAGCTGAAAGCTGTGAAGCTTATTTTTTTCTTTAGATACTGAATCACCTCTCAACAGTTACTCATACCCAAATCTCTGTTAGGTAAGATTTCATTTTGTCAATTATCATTATGCTTAGGGTCATGCCAGTCTGAAGGCCTAACAGTAAATATTTGTTTTGAGGAAGAAAAACTGATGTAAAACCACTCCAATTTATTAGTACCCATAAAAATTTGTAAGGCCTTCATTCTATACTACATAAACAGCTGTCGATGATCATAATATAACAATGCAAGATCTAATAAATTTGAATTCCTTAGCGGTTATTTTTCAACCGATATTCGATGGCTGTCACTTTTACAATGAAGAGAATCCATGCAACATTCTAAAGAACACATTAAACAAAATTAATATCTTTTAGGGCTATTTGCGAGCTTATTTTCCATTGGATCACTAATCTTAAGTTCATGGAGTTTGTATTTATCGGACCGGAATTAGATCTTCAACCTCAAAACGAGTGGAACTTTTGCGACTACTGCCAAGAAAAAAATGTCTCTGTCGAATATGAATTTGAAGATATTCTGTATTCTGAATATATCACATCGACTGGATATAAAACACCGGATATTATTTTGATTTTCAACTGCGGTTTCCATGAGTTTGATAACTCTCCTAATGATCTTTGGAAAGAATCTCTTCCTTTGTTGTTAAATCCAAACGTTCCATTGTTTATGTCTTCTTACACATATGATGAATCTGTACAAGATCTGGCTATAATAAAGCGGTTCCTTAAGGAAGGGTCCTATGAGTTATTAGCATCATGTGAAAAAAACAAGTACCACAGTCCAATACCCCTAAGAGATTGGATAAATACTGATGAAATTTACTTCGTTAATTACTATTTTTCTATTATTCGTCTGAAAGAAAACTAATTCTATCCTACTTCAGATTATTATCTCATAATATTTAATAACATTTTGTTCACCTCACAAGTTCACAATAATAATGCATAGTTAAATTGGTATTCATCAAATAACTATTTATACATAGAAATCTACTACATTCATTATTTTCCCAGATGTTCAACAGAAAAAAAAACTGTTTATGAAAAAAAGTTTTGCATTAAATATAATGCTCCCCTTAAGCTTTTACATACAGAACAGTGGCGGTCGGTCCATGGATGCTGTGGATGCTGCACATACTCTAAAATCTTAAATATAAATAGTATTTTCATACCGTGTCAAATTTGAATTGTGTGCAGATTCTTATTGTTTTGTTTTGTTTATTTTTATGTGATAATAATATTTATATGGTATTTCGAATGCTTTAAAAATTCGCATTAACTCCTTCATCTGTTGTGCGGCAATAGCCGAATAAGAACCGACTGACAAGTTCAAACTGTGCATGAGTCGCGAATTTAATTTCAGATCTAGCAATTTAAATTGTTAATTATCATTTATTGTGTGTTGATATAAATACTATTTGACACATCATATTACTTAAATGAAATTTTAAAAATGTAAAATTTTTAGATGGAAAAAAAAACGATTTTGACTCATTGTTAAACAAAGCTATGACTGAAAAGTTTATAGAAAAAGAAAAAAATGTTGCATTTGTGGAAGATGTGAAAATAACGTGTAAAATTCAGTTATCTGAACTGAATTGTAGAAACTCAGGAAATGCAACTAAAAGATTTTGAGATATCGATTTTTTATAAGCTTTTACTACCTACCTAACACCAGAAAATTTAAATATGTAATATGAAAAGAATTTTCCAAATTTCGTATGTAAATCGGCTGTCTTATGGAAAATACTTTGATTTTATGCCCGACTCTCTTTTAAAATTAATAAATTTCAAAAACGAATAAATAAATTTATGGAAGATGATCTAAAATATGTTTTAGCAGAATTGGTGTAATGCTATTAATTTGGCATTAAAAAATTCACCAAAAGTAGCAAATTTAAGATACACTGTCTGCTCTCGCTTTTATATCAATTGATAAATCAATAATGGTATATTTCAAAGATAACAACAATATATATGATGTGTTTATCGATTTTTTGAATAGAATTTCAAAAAATGAATCAGTCGTTTTTTCGAATAGCATCCCCTGGTTGAAAAGTCACTGATACAGAAGTGTCTTGCTTTATTGAGAAAGAAGAAATCCCGGTTTATCAAATTCCCAGTTTACCCAACATTACAAAAAAAAATGTATTATGTTAATTAATAGTATATCGTTAATTTTCTACAAACACGTATCTCACTTTTGTCAGTTTTGAGTTTTTTTGATGTAATGAATTCAGGATTCCATTGACTCGTACCCCAAAATATATTTTACTTTGTGCTTTATTTAATCAAATACAAAAATATATTTAGTATGAAGTAGACCAGGGTTATCCAAACTTTTTCTGCAATGGAACATTTAAAAAATCTGGAAATTTTAACGGAACATTTAACTTTTTTTAAGTTGGGTAATTCCCATTAATTAAAATACAAAAAATACGTTTTTAAAACCCTTTGGAGGACTCTTCTGACAAACTCAACTAGAAGTCATTTTATGACTAACCATTGTTTTTTTTTTCAAATCAGAATCACTGGTTAAATCAATTACATCCTGAGCTTAAACCTACTGGCTTAGCGGTCACAGAAAATGGATTCTGAACCCTGGAATCATTCTTACTAGTTAAAAAAAAATATTGCAAAAGAGGTTTTCAAATTATGTAGGTGTTCTCGGATCACCTATTCAGGTTCCGTGCAACACAGATTGGTAAACCCTGAAGTAGACGATGGTATGGATGGAAACGTCTTTGCTTCCTACCTTATAAATGTCTTCACAGACATTGAAGACTAAACCGTCCCAGTGGTGTTTTTTAGTGATGGATATGCATGTTGTTAACTGATAGAGTAAAGTACGTTTATGTGTCTCCTGAAAATTTGTACTTTTTGAGATACCAGGTTGTGGAAAATTCGCGATATATATAAAAAATTTACTAATATTAAATTTTTAACCATGTCCGCTCCTCAGTGTGAAGCATATAGACTCCCAATGCAGTGTATCTCAATAAAAGTATTTCTACGTGAACTGCTTAATAACATATATTCAATTTTTGAAATATTCCTGTTAGGTGGAAGTCTTCTTTATATAACTCTTTTAACAATACAGTAAAACCTCTATATAACTGACTAATTCGGTAAAGGGTGTAGGTGTTGTGAATGCGCTTTTTTCTCTACTTTGAAGATAAGCAATTAAATATATTTATAAACAAGATCAATGAAATTTACATCAATGGATATACAGTAAAACCCTGATTCTACGTTTTCCAAGGGATCGTAATAAAATAACGAATTATGCGGGAAACCGATAATACGGGAAATCTTCAAAAAATAACAAAAAATGTTTATCTTTTAACTAACTTATTTATTTACTTCACTTTTTTTATTAAAGAATATATAAATTTATTCTTTAATTGCTTAATACATACTATGTTGTCAATTTGTAGTATGGCACTTAAATTTTGACCGACACTCTCACTCGTATTTTACGTACTTTTCTAAGTTAACTTTTTTTGCTATGTCGACTCGTTTTTCTCCTAGATGTTTTTTGACACCTTGAATTGTTTTTAGTTTCTCAGATAGATTTCTAATTTTATTCATTTAGGCATTTAAGTTTTGAGTTTGAAAATCGTGCAACCAGATGCGATGTAAGACTAATGAGCGAAAAAATAAATATTCAACAAAAACGGTCAATCGGGATAACAATTGAGATGGGACGATAATATTTAGACGATAGATCGAGAAAATCGGTTATTCGGGGAATAGTTAACATGGAATTATTATATTAAACATTGTTATTACGGGGTCTTGGTTGATCAAATACTAAACGATCCATGCAAAAAACGAAGATAGCGAGAACGGAAGATCGGGGTTCCACAGTACATCCATTACGTTGTTATTTTTCAATAAAATGTGTGGGTGGGATATGGTTTAGCATTGGTTGACACACCTTTAAACTGTCACACCTGCTTAATATCGTGCTAGTCATTCCCAGAAAATTATTCAGGTGTACAGCTTCTGAATAATTTGAATTTAAGCATGAATCACTAAAAATTGTAGAACTAAAACTTATTGCTATTTTTGGCTTTATTTTGATGAAATTCTGCCAATTCATTCAACAATTCGACTGGAAATCCGAAACCCATTGTATTGAGGTTTTATTGTCGTAATAATGTCTCCTAGCCAGGTAAATTTTCAGTGAAAGCGGAATACATACTGTATTAATAAATTTCTACTGTATATTTTAGTAATAAAATAACATTGTATAAAAATTCAAGATTGCCATGAAACAAACACGCTTGATCCTAATGTTGCCATTGTCTAATAAGTAATTCAATGGCAGAACTGAAACTGTAATAATTATTATAAATCAATTCCATTTTCTTATATAAAAAATTTATTGAATTTTTATGAAGTACTGAAATTGATAGCTTTTAAATAACGTAAAGTTATACAATTCAAGTTTGGTAGGAGTTTTCAAATATAGACCATATAATTTATATTCAATATTTTTTTATTCTAAGCTGTATTTCTTGATGAAAATTTTATTAACCCTTAAGCACTTTTGAATGTTGTAACGGAGCAGCAGCAAGTAACTTAAATGTAACTAATTTCATGCTTACACGTTTTTCAGATTATAACTCACTAATACATTGATGATTTTATTAATAAACGATTTATTTTTACAAAAAAATCTTTAATAACAGTTAAGTCATGCACGATGACGATGCCCTAGTGCCCAAAGGGTTTATTTAAGTGGGTGCTGATTTTTTATAAAATTCAAATTTAAAATTTGATATGATTTTAAGGAATATATTTTAGTACCAGTACCTATAACAAGAAAGTATTTCAAATACCAAATATAATGGATAATATGGTCATCCATTTTTTTATCATTACTCTTACGTACGTACACATTACGTACATGTCAAATGCAGGGGAGTTTAATATTTTTATAAACTATTGTAAATATACAAGTTTTTTTTGTTGTTTTGTCAGCATTAATTATTTAGTTGAATTAATCTAAGTCTTCAAAATTGTTTAGTAGAGTATCACCGATAGTATTTTACAGCTCTTAAAATCCCTTTAGGCATAATTTTGTACTTAGACAACATAAAAATTCCTACAAATTAAAAGAATCCTCATAATTAATATGAATTGAAACTGTGATTATAATTAATCGTCATAAGAATATTACTTACTTATAATTAATTGGAATGAGCATAATATTTGCAACGTTCCTGAGTGTTTCGTTGCAATTTTGTTATTAGCCCTTAAATGCATGAATAAATATTTTCAGTTGTAATATATATTAATCATTGCAATGAATATTCTAACAAATGTGGCACACCATTTTATTTAAGAAAAACTGTCTGTTGCATATATTCTTATTTGCATTAACCATGGATTTGATGGTTAAAGCTAATTTGATTAATTTCAGCATTTATGTAAAGTTAAAAATTCTTTGAAAGGTTGTCAAGCTTTTATTTATCAAGAAAAAGTATGGTTTGATAATTACAACAAACTATTTTAAATACAATACATTTATTGAGGATGTGATTATTTTGTACAATCAAGTAATTTAAGTAGTTTTAATAAGAAAAATATTTACAACTTTTTTGTTTGTATTTTGCCATTTATCGAAAAATCAAACTTAGTGTATAGATACCATCTCATTTTAATGTTGAGTTTTACTGAACAAAAATGTTCTATAATTCCTCTATACTCACATGAAGAAGATAATCTATGTAAATACCAAATTTGATTTCTATAATGGAAGTGGTATTATATTATTGTCGCTTTAGAATAAAAGGAGTAATAAATACAAGGTGCACATAATACAATATGCCACCCATTTTTTTTATGGTTGTAACAGTCAACTGTTTGCGATAAAAAAAAATCTTACCTTTCTACATTAATATATTGTGCAAAGCTCGGCATATGGCCTGTATACTTTAACGTGTGTCATATGATGACTGTCCTGATAAATATTTTCCATATGCGTCTTGCAGAAATTCTTAAGGATTCATAAAAGAAACAAAAAATATCAACGGTGGGGCACAGCCGACGTCAAAAACGTTCATTTATAAATCTCGACAAACCTGTTTGCATAACTGTTCACAGTTTCCCTTCACTGATATCTTGTAATAATGTTCAAATTAAAAGATTTAATTTCTCGTTATTATATATTTCATACACAGTTGTTCATAGTCTGGTAACTGCAATCTTCATAATCTTTTGATTGTCTTGACATCTGTTTTATAAATTATGACTCAATTAAGGCGCATGTTATGCAAATTTTATTAAGATAAATGCTCCTTATAAAAGACTAGTTATCTTTCATTAAAAACTAATAACAGTGCAAAAATTAAACATATTTCCTGAATGATATTTGAAAATATTAAATTTCTCATAATATTAGTTTTCAACATGAACTTAATGTGCAATTGTCCATGTCATAATAATTAAAATTTTACTTTCTCAAATATTGTTTTTTTTGTTACTTTCAAAAGCCAGTATTATCAGTTTTAATTGATAGATAAACTGGCTCCATAATATAAAAAGTCCACCTCAATATTTTCGATGGATTCAAGGGTAACTTTGTGGAAGTTCATTTATAATATTAAATTAAATTCTATAACTTTGTTATTCCACCGTTTGCGTTACAAATTGTGACGTGTAGTAAGATTCTTTATTTATATCATACATAAATAACCTGACTAGTTAGTCTGAAAATGTGATGCGTCAAGGTGACATTTACGTGCAGTGTTGATTTGGCTGGTCACGTTTCTCTTAACTCATATATTGTAGATATTTTGGCATATTCAACTTTTAAAACTTTACTGCTCAAATTTTATTATTGAGGCATATAGTGAGGCTCGTGATGTCCTGTGTTGCTTACAGACCGACAATATAAGTAAACAGTACTTCGATGTAAATAGTAGATTTAGGTTTTTAAAAATATAACTCATTTCATTTATAAAATATATATTTCTTAACGTGTTTATAAACATTCCTCTAATCTACAGTTGCACACATCACAGATTTTTATAGGTGGTAATGTTTTTACATATTTGGTGGCATAAAATTTGTACAAAATTTATGGCATTATTTTTTTATTACAAGGAATTTTAATAGCACTACTATCACTATGTTTTTTGTTTCCACGTTAATATTACAACAATACGTAATATTGGTTAATAAATTAAGGTAATAATTATGGCATTATTTGGCAGATTGTCAGAATCGTTTCACTTTTAATTAGATAAAACTTTCAAGTCAGTTCTTCAATTCTATCATCTCCGTTGAGGAAGAGACGAAGATAGAAAAGTTATAATGGTAACTTTAATTTCTTTGGGTTTTGTAAAACTTTTATACCTCAAGATTATGTACTAATTAATTCAACGTTTACTAGTCTATTTATCTAATATGACTTATATTATTATCCTCTCGACACCCTTCGATCGATGTTTTTTTTCGACACTATCCCTCGATTCGTTCTCCCGTACTCGGAATGACAAAGTGTTTGCATTCCAATTCGGCATTGGAATCTACCAACATTTCTAATTTATCAGATATTTTGAAAATACATGTCTTTTCCATTATAATATCTTCTGAATCGTTAATTTTGCTCATAGATATTTCTAGACTGTCAAAGTTAGCAAAGAAATCGGGCATGACATGTTTTTGTGTGTTGAAGTGAATCTTCAGGTGTTCGCGTAAAAATTGCGATTGCGGTGCGGCGTAATCGCAATGGGGACAGGTATAGTTGCTATTGATGCCTGTTAGCGAATTGTGTCTTCTCATATGGTTATCCAAAGCGTCCCGCCGTTGATTAGTGTAAGGGCAATACGTACACCTGTATATTTTTTTCTCTTCTATAGTGTCCTTGCTGGCGGCGCTGGATCTACGTCTGTGTAACAATTTTAATGTTTGCTGATCGCTTATGGACAGCTTAGAAGAATTCTGATACCCTTGTCGAGTTGCATTACTGGCTGAAAGTTTATTTTTATTTATCACCGTGCCGTCGATCTCTTCAAACATTTGACTGCCGGGGCCTTGTCTGGCCACGTGCGCGTCTGCGTTCATTTGATGTTTGCGCATATGTTGAACGTAGTTTGCATAATATTTAACCGAATAATCGCAAGCCTCGCATTTGTACCGCTGCTTCGATCCATGGAGGGACAAGTGTACTTTATACTGTTCCCTTTTTTCAAAAGCCGAAGGGCATTTATGACATTTGTATCGCTTTTCCTTTTGACGACCGTTTTTTAAATACGTAGGATATATGAAATCAGGATTTCCATGCATCAGCAGTCCGAATTGTGGATCGGCTTGCAGAACCGGCGGGAAGTGATCGTTTGGTCTCGTAATGAGCTTTTCCGTCAACACTCGCTTCTCTACTTCTGTTTTATGTTGAAATAGATCTGTGCCCGATATTGGAATGTTTGAAGAGATTTCATCGCTCGATTCGTAATCAATGGGAGCAAAATTTGGGTCGACAGCACCGTGCACAGTTTCATGTCTCGCAAGATTTCCTATAGTTTTAACGGCATAATTGCACTTTTTGCATTTAAATTTACCGTCTCCTCCGTGTAAAGAAAGGTGATAGTGAAGTGCGGAACTTTTGAAAAATTTCGCAGGACACTGGGTGCACAAATGCTGTTTCGTCGACGGCTTCATGAGAGGTGCGGTCTCTGCAGATGACGTTTCCATCTGCGTCGACTCATTTTCAGGCTGGTAACTTTTTGGACCTTCCATTACGACTATCCAAACCGGCTCTGCAGTTTCGAGTCCTGCGACTACACCTACAACTTTCGGTCGCGGGTGATCTGGATGAGTTCTGTGCGCGATCTGTAAAGCTTTTGTTTTTAGCTGGTAATCTTCCCCGTGGACACTTTTATGGGCCATCAGATGGGCTTGTTGGCGAGCCGTATAGGAACATGTTTCGCACTGGTAAGGCAATCGAATACTGTGGAGTTTGTTATGTATTTGCAGTTCTCTCTCGCAGAGAAATCTCGCCGGACACTGATTACAAAAATATAAAACTTTATCATTTTGTTTTTCTTGAACACTTGTAACATCGACATTATTTCGAAATGCATCGCATTCAATTGCGTCCGTATTATTCAGTCCTGAATTATTTGTCAATAAATTTAGTTCATTAATAGTGTCTTTCAGTTCACTAATTTGTCGTTCATCAGTCTTCGATAAATTGACTAAACAGAGTACTTTGGCATAATTGTCTTCGTGAACTCTCGAGTGTGATAAAAATACATCCGCATTATTGCAAGCGTAACTGCATTCGGAACATTGATGAATGTTGGTGAACTCTCGCAAAGCGTCTAAATTATCTCTAAATTGATGCATTTTTTCATGATCTTGGATGTTGCTTTTCCTTAGTTTTACGTATGGACAGTAGCGGCATTTGTACATCTTCTGGAATTCTCCTTCGAAGGAGACCCACGTCAGCGGAATATCAGTCATATTTTCAGTTTCAATTGCGTACGATTTGAATATAGAACTTTCAGTATAGTTTTCTTTTTCAGGGTATTCTATATTTTCTATTGTTTCTTTTTGGGAGTGACTCATATTATGAACCTTCATATGCTGGTGCAAGAGATGACGTTTCGTCACCTGGTAATTGCAGATATCGCATTTGAACGGCGCATCGTGCGGTTTATGGAACTGCTCATGATACATGAATTGTGATTTGCTGTTACTTTCGTAAGGACAGTGAATGCACTTATAACGTTTGAAAGATTCAGATGTTTGCGATTTTATACCCAGAATGTTAGCTATATATTGTTCAGGTTCTAAGACATCGTGAATTTGAAGATGCAACACCAGATCTGCTTCTGTTTTCGCATAATACGGGCAGAGAAAACATTTCAAACTAGATTCGAGTGTGGTCATAGAATGCTGCTTAATGTGAACGTCAAAGATATTTTTTTGGCTTGAAGTAAACGGGCAGAAAGTACATTTTCCATCAAAGTTGCTATTTTCATTATCGATCACTGTCGATGTAGATATTTTTTCTGATGCACATTTCTCTCCTACGATTACTCGCACATCTCCGTTGTGTTTGAGTCGGCAGTGGCGCTGAAAAACAAAAATTTATTGAATTATACGAGAAATAATTAATACACATGATATATAAAAAGAAATAAGGAGTACGTAGGAAGAATTTGTTGTAAGTTAAAAGTTTATTGATACAAATATTTCAAAGAGTCCTAAAGTTATCCCTTAATTTCTAATGAATAAATCATTTTTTAATTGCAATATATTATAAATTAAGTATGCCTTTTGCATGTTGTAATTTTTAAACATATACATGTCCATCCTTTCAGTCAAGTGCCCTCCCCATTGTAAGTGTGTTAGTAAAGAGATTATATATTACAGAATAATTATGAGAATTCTTTCTTTATTATGAGTATTTTGAATAAATATATTGAAAGTACTTTTAATGAAATTGGTTATAACATTGTAGAAATTGATTTTTAAAATAATGTAAAATAATTGAAAACTTTGATATTCCACTGATTGAGTTACTAATAATCAGCGGTGGGCTGCCAATATGTTAACAAGGGACTCGCTTAATCTCAAAACAATTCTCGGTGTTCTGGGGAAGCAGTGAATTTTTTTATCATTCCTACGTAATTATATGCAATACTTAAATAAGCAATCGATTGTTACTTAATACATCTATAATATGTAACAATATGCAATTTACCGTAAACTTATCAATCTAAATGGCTAAAAATGTATTACTGTGTATACTGAAGCTGTCATAGATAATATATAGGTCAGAAATTGCAGTTATATACTAATTTGATTTGAGAATATTGTTTTCTCTTAAATTAACAAAGGGCTCGCCGGTCTTAGTAAAATGTAACAAGGGGTTCGCGCGAGCCCCCTCCAGCCCACCCCTGCTAATAATACACATGTTTAGCCTCTATTATAAGCATTTTTAGGCGTATTATAGTTTGATAAACAATATTCTAATTCTTAAATTGATGATTACAAAATGGAGCTTGGGATTTTTTTTCTACTGGAAGGAAGGAGGAGGGAAGATACATATATTATATTACTAATTTAAATAATGTTTACATTATAAATAAATCAAATTTATATTTAGTTGCTATATGTGCATGAAATTCAATTTACAGCTAGTGAAATATCAGAAAAGACAATCGTTTGTCTAACTGGATGACTGCCATAGATGAGATATCTCGTCAAATTTTCCATGCTAAATATTTCAGAGACGAGTTATCACATCAATACCTTATTAAATTAAAAATTGCAAATTAAGCCTCCGTGGCAGGTACAGACGTACTTTTTTCTATGGCGGCAGTCAAAAGGGTGACATGCCTAGAGATGCAAAAACCTGAGAATTTTGAAATGGCTGAATAAACCCGAAAGATTGGGAAAATTGGGAAAAAACATGAAATATTAAGAATAATTTGCTTAAATGATATTTGTGGTTGTTTTTTCAACATACGGAAGTCCAAGTGTATTTCGTTTCTGATACAAGTATACCAAGATATCACTGGTCAAACTCATAGACTAATAATATGATTCACAGTGACAGTTCTTCATAACATTCATATTGACCTTTTTATTGAGATTTGAGGATAGAATAAGTAATACATGTCGCGCTTTTTAAATAAGTTAAAAATTATCGGTTTGATATTCCAATCCAATAGGTTTTTCCAAGGAGTTACCATCCAATTTTCCCAGTTTCCATGCGTATTATAATAATTTTTAAAGCTTAAATATCGTTTCCTTTCTCTAATAATTTATTTATACAATTAAACATTCTTATCTCGAGTAAAACTCATTATCAAATTGTGGTCGGAAAGTTATTCAATTACATAATTATGATTACTGTGTTAGTCAGATGATAGTAGATACCTGAATAACATGCTTCCAATTGGATACCTGGTTGCAATGGCCACACCTGTACGAAACACCCCCAGAGATGTCTATCGGTGACATAATGTCTGCACTTTCACGGGCTTCAACTTTTTGATCGACAAAAGATATATTGTTGCTGGATTTTGAGTGTTTTCGCACATGAATTAGTAGCGCTTCTTTTGATGAATGCCTATAAAAGTTCAATTCATAATATAGTTAATTTTTATACAAAGAATTGTCTTCATAACAAATTACAATTTATCAGTATTTCTTATAACATTGTTTTGCAATTTAATTATTATTAATCAAATCTATGAGTAGAAGTCAATGTTTACCTGTAGCTGCATTTTTTGCATTTCCACATTGATTTTTTTATTTTCCTATCTGCTATCCCGTCCAACAGTTTAATCCCATCATTGCTAGAGATAGATTCCATAGAATTAGGTAGCTCCGATATTGATGTTCCTTTTGGTATTTGAATAGATAACTCTGCTGAAATCAGTGTCGGCTTCTCCATATTTGATGTATCTGATATATCAGACATGCTTTTTGATAGTACCCCGTAGTTTTCCTTCTGTTTTTTACCTATATCAGACGGCTCTGAAGTATGCATCAAAGTTAAGTACTTATTGTATTTACTGTAGTTTCTTCTACCGGTCTCGTCTGTCATTAGAACTCTGGCTTTGTTGTGTTCCGGATCCCTGACTGACTTCAACCTTATGTGCTTTGTTATATCCCACCGCCAGTTGGATCTGTAGGAACAGAACGAGCACTCGAATGGTTTTTTGTTCAAATGTCCTACAATATGAACGTGAAAACGAGACGCTGTAGAGGCCCAGAAAGAACAATGAGGACATTTAAATACTTTTTTCCCAGTGGGAGTATTTCCCGAAATGGCTAAGATGTCACTGCTGTTAGGCGTTGATGTGAAAATATTTTTCGTCAGCCCCATGTTATCATCGTTCACTTCGCACGCTTCATTATTACTGTTTAAACAACTGTCGAAAGTTATAGAATTGGAGTTGTTCAGCATAGAGTTCCATACGAAAACGACATTTTCCATTGGATGCGGAACCTGCGGATCGTCAACAGAAGCTTCTTCTTCCGATTCAGGCTGGGTGGGGATTTCTATTTTTTCAGTTTTAAACTGTTCTATGGGCGAATCTCTATCTTTTCCAGCCTTCAGACAAGACTGAGTGTGAATTATCAAGTCTAAGCTGGACTTGCACCTGTGTCGGCAATGCTGGCATCGCGTAGAACCTGATGCAGAAAAATTGACTGAGCTGAATTTGGATTCAGTGCTATTGCAAAGCTTTTCATGAACTGAATATTCTGAGAGACATTTAGATAGATGACCGCATTCCTTGCAAGTAAGATTTCCGCTTTCGGCGGTCGTCGTCAATAGTTTTTCTTTTAATTTGTCAAAAAATGATGCATTTTTACGTTTGAATATATTCTTCGAAGATATCTGTATAGAATGCTGTGAAGATTCATCGCTGCCTCTCGTTGATAAATGTTCATAAGTGGCTTGATCTAAGCTGTCATCTTGACATATCATGTCGGATGTTTCCATAGTGGAATTTTGATACATAGGAGATGTTAATTCTTTCATATTGGTTACCGAAGTGTCTGTAGATAATCCGTCATTCGTAACTTTGCTCAAGTTCAATGGTCCGTTTGAAAAATTGACAACCTTTTGTGGCTGCACAGGGTTTTGTAAATGGAGCGGAATCAAGTTGGGTATCGGACGAGGAATTTTCTTCATAATTTGCATTTCCTCTTTAATTTGGAGCGGCTCATTTGACTGAGTGGATGTCAGGACTGCCGCATCGTTTTCTATTGATGAATTTGTTTTTGAAAACAAATTTGCCATTAAATCATTTGTAAAGTTTCCATAAAAAATGTTTTCAACATTTCGATTGTTGTTTTCTGTATAGTTTTTTCTGTTATCAACAATTCCAGGGTCGGCGGAGTCACTCTGAAAGTAAACAAAGAACAAATCGTTAATAAATGTTTTAATGTCTAAGTCTGATTCAGAATAATACTAAAGTCTCACTGAGAGATTGTTTAAGCTTCATGTTAAAATTTCAATACCTGACTGAAGTGTGTCACACTAACACATGGATCGGCAAACCGCAGTATTTATAAACCAGTATTTTTACACTAAAAATCAATATATACTTATATTGCATAATTGTGGCTCTGATACCTTTGCTATCCTGTTTCCACAACAACTTGGCTCTTCTCACTTGAAAGATTGCCCACCCCTGCACTAACGCGTCATTGTTCAACAACCAATATCCAGATGTACAGTAATTTTACATATAACTAGAGTTCTGGTTAATGATAGTTGCGAATAAAAAATAGCATCTTTACCTGTGCAGAATCACAGGTGCTGGCATCATGGTCTTGCGGAGGACATCTGGGGGTGGTGTTATGAGTTACGGGAAAATCTATTGCCAGCAGAGCGGCATCGCTGCCGCCCACCTTATTGCGACGCCTTGTCGGCGCAGGAGGAGCGCCGGCGACTCCCGCCTGTCCGACTGCCGGCACGTGGTGATTCATTTCGTGCACCGTTAGGCTCTGCTTGATGTCGGCTGTGAAATTGCAAACCGAGCAACAAAATGCCCCAGTGCCACCGTGGTTTTTCATGTGTCTGTCCAAATTCCATTTGTACGGAGTTCGAAAGTCGCAGACTTCACATTTGATCATCGGCATCGAATGATATTTGACATGTTTTGTGAATCTGGCTTTTATGTGGGTCACATAGTTACATTTTGAGCATGGGAAAAATTTCGTCTTGGTGTGCTCTTTGCGTTCATGCCTAGCGAGCTGACTCTGGTTCGTCGCCGTAAATGAGCAGATAGAACATCCGAGCTCGGGCGGAGGTCCCGAGGGCGCGCAGCCGTCGCTCGCCTTTCGCGAGGCCTCCTTCACCGTCGCGGCGGGTTCCTCGCCTCGTTCCGCGGCCTCGGCCTCGTCGCGTCTAAGAGTCCGATCGAGAAGCTTTCGCTTCAGGGAACCGTTCATTTCCACTCCGTCACAGCTGCCGTGCACCATTTTCATGTGTCTCAGCAATTTTTGGAAATGTTTAGAAGCATACAGACAGTTGGGGCAGTCGTAAATTTTAACCTTTTCATCGTGGACGTCGCGAAGATGCGTAAGATTGTGTCTAGGGTTTTGAGTGAAGTAATTGCAATGAGGGCAATTATAATTTCTTTTGATTTTACACTGCGGCAAGTCGACGTCCTCGCGTCGGTCGTCGTCAGGCGGAGACGCCGGCCGGATCGCGGGAAGGGTCGGCGCAAGAAGATGCGCCCCGGCGGGGGCCGGCGTCATCTCCATGAACAGCCTGTCGCCGCTCACGACGCTGCGAACTATCAATGTGTCGCCCGATCTTTGCACCATTGAGGGTGACGCCATTTTTGCCTGCAAAAAAGAAAAGAATTATTTTATTATTTTCACTTTACAGAAGTTTTAGTATTGCACCTTCTCCCCCTTCACGGAAAACCATTATATAAGTCTGTCTGTGCATAATATTTTTATACATCTTTATACTGATAGGCATATATTATAAAATTCATCAGGAGGTACCTTATCGTCAAAAAAGAAGAACAAAAAAACAATAAATAAGGAAACAAGAATTTATAAATGACTTTTGGAGAACTCGGGCTCAAGAGACCTCCCCCACCTGTCGCGGGGGCCACCCTTGTGCACCGACCTGATTTTTCTCCTGGTAAAACTTACTAAATTTAAAATACGCTGGCTTAAGATTTTTTGTTGTTTTTCATCGCAGTGTAGACTGTAATATCATTGGGATTATAAAAATCGTATCCACAATTTCAAGGCATCAAAAGTTGAATTAGGTGATTTTTTATTTACATATTTTCCGTACGAGTTCAAAGTAATTCGACCACCAAAAATCGGCACTCGTTAACTCTTCAGTCGCGACACACTTATCAGATTAAAATATTTGCGCGGCACACTGAAGAATCTTCGTTACCAATTCTTGCAAATATTTAACAACAAACATTTTACGCGAGGCAACGAAACAAACAACTTTCGAAAACCAGACTGAGATTCTTCGTTATACCCTAAAGGTTTTTCGTAATAAGCATACAATATGTAGGTGCGAAATTCATACGCGTAGTTCGTAATAAACGGTAAATGCACATCGATGCTAATTACCCGAGGTTAAGTTTATAATTTGACTGACTAAACAATATAATAATTCATAAACGGCTTAAATTTAAGAAATGGTGGTTCAAACCATTTTTAATGTTGTTTTTTTTTACACCGGATGAAAAGCACCGCTATAGCCAGTGACGTTCCTAGGCTATGTGCCGCCCCTAGGCAGAGTTTAAAATAGCGTCCTTACTAGTTTTACATGTGAATATAATAAAGCCATAAAAGTATATGTGACATTTTGACATTATGTCACATTATTCTAAGAATATATAAACAAATAAAGACATTCGAATACTCTATTAAAAAAAACGCTTTCATGATGCCATTTCCGCTCGCCTATTAATATTTACGCCAAAATTGCCGCTATCGGTAAATGTCATTACCAGATATTATTACCGGTGAAAATGTATTTTTAGGCATTATTTATCAAATACATTGAGGCATCATATTTATTCTAAGCCAAATTAGTGTCAATAAATTTAGTCATTTAAAAAAAAATGCCGCTCCCTAGGACTTGCCGCCCCATGGAACTGCCTACTCGCCTATGCCCACGGGACGTCCCTGGCTATAGCGTACTATCATGTTGTACTGTCGTCAAGCATCGAATTTTTCCCGGATATGCCGTACTTCACATCCACATTAAATATAATCGCAACTTGTCAATTATATTGTGCAAGTCGTTTAAGATGTGAATCATTATTGTAATCACGTTTTATCTGAATATTTTTATAAATATGGGTATTTTTCCCCGGTTCATATATTTCGATGTTCATTTAGTGAAATAAACTGGTCTGGGACAAAATAATAATTATGGAATCGGTGTTAAAAAACATGCAGTCCATTTTCAAAATAGTAGTTTTAAGTATCTACTGCTGGTGACGCGAGTACTGGAGTCGCAAACGTCAAAATCATTTCGTTCGGTATTTGTGCGCATTCTCGTCCAAAGGCTGCCTTCGATACGTCAACTCTAGCCGGTGTTGTACCGTAAACTTTTATGTATCCCCATAAAAAAAAGTTAAGTATCGTGAGGTCAGATGAACGCTTAGGGTATTCTAAAGCGAATGGTATATTTTAGCGGAAATAAGACTCGATGTCCTATTTATTTAGCGATTTTCATATATTTTTTACCAATGATATTGTTTAATTTACGACTGTATACATCTTTTAGGGACACATGTGTTAGTTGAAAATAACAATACACAAATGAATGGACATGAAAACGTTATCGTTGTAGTTATTATACGCGTCCAAATTTAACATCATCATTGATAATAACTGTTATATTTTGAACCCGAGCTAATATTGCGTATCCATGTAAATTATAACAGTCGTCGATAGACTCCTGCTTTCTGTTAAAAAACAAAATCGCTCCTGCACGATCCCGTGGAATATGGATGTGTAGATCCGCACATGTGTGATTATTCTGCGTGGGCGGGAGCGTCTTCAAAATCGATATCGGTCGGCCGAGGCCGGTCCCTAGTCGAGTCAGCGCGACGCATCGCATCTCCGAGTTGCCAAAAAATGCAGCGACCGGCGTGGCACGGCGAACGGTGCGACGCCGCATGCCACTCTCCGTTCGCCACTCTTGCCGCTCGCCACACGCACGGAGCCGGCGGGCGAAGGGCGGCCGCGGGGCGGGGGCAGGTCGACCCCTTCGCGGGCGTCGGCAGCAGCTAGCAGCCGAGCAATCAATATTAGCAGCAGGTAGGGTGCTCGCCCGTCCGGACAGGAATCGAACTAGATCATTTTTAACGGGGCCTCTCCTCTCGCGTTCAACGTGTTAAATTCATCGCTTCCATTGATATATATTTACAGAATAAGCTTTCGGGTCAATCAACAGGTGCGATGAATATTCAATAACAACGTGGAAAATCTAAAACTGCTCTAAATCTAGTTATTGTTATCATTGGCAGTCTTCGAGTTTGAGGCAGAAGGAATAACTGCCATGAGACGCACAATTTTCAAAGAAATGGGTAGCAAATTTACAGTGTGTTTTGTGTTTTGGAATATTTATCAACGAAAAAAACCCATATTTTCACCGTACAAAAACACGATTCACCCAGGTCTCAATGCCTTAATCGTATTCTATACAAATATATGGACGATTATTATCTATAATACCGGATAACCAATATCATGGGCAATATCCATATTTATCATTTGAAAATGCTTAGAAGACGGAACCGGTACCGGTCAAAATCTTTAAAAAATCTCAAATATGCTTGATGCCTGTTTTGAGTCTGATTGTCGTCCGTGTGTTGAAACAAAACAACCGATATATAAAACAAAATATTGCAGATTTTTATCAATATTAGAATGAGAAAAAATTACAAAATGTTACGACAATATAACATAATGATTTAAATAATAATAATAAAAAACAGCTGTATTCCAAATCACATTTTATAGTACGAACGTATTGATGTTTTATTTGAAAATGAATGTCGATAGAAAGTTGCGACAGTGAAACAAAATATAATGTTCCGGGTGTAGAGAAGTGTCGGCCACCCTACGTTCGGGCCTAGAGCAGGAGCAGACGCAGCCGGCAGCTGACGAGGACGTCACGGGCCGCCGTTGCTAAGGGTCCGCCCGCCGACGCCGCCGTCGCCGCCTACCTCATGCCGCGCGATCCGCTCGAGGCGCGCCTCGTCCAATTTTAACCTCGACCGGGCGAGGATGGTACAACACAGCGTCGATCCACTTTTGATCTTCTTCGACCCACCCAGAACTGCCGGGCGGGGCGATCGATGGCAGCATTATTAAACTCCTTAATATCACATCCTTACGTAGCAACGACTTACATTTCTAAATAAACGAGAGAGATAATTAATCTTAGTTATCACTATATTTTTTACAATAATAAAAAAAAAACTATTGTCAGTTTATTCTTCAATTTTAAAGTTTGGCCAGGACCGGTTACTTTCGGCGTTGTAGATCAACTAATAATAAATTACAATTTATACAAACTATTTAAGACTCATTGAAAAGTATATAAAACAATTGAAGTATGATTGCAAAATGAATTGACAAGGTTTTTGAAACAATAACTAAATCAGTATCTTATAAGCAAATGTATACATAAAAGCATTATTAAAGTATTTTATATGTGAACAAAAACTTCAGTAATAATGAATTATTTGTGGAAAATAATATAATAAAGCTCAAACTGATTCAAATCAAAAGTTATGGGGAATTAATACAATAAGTTTGTATATGTAAAATTGAAGATGTTGGTAACTTATATATGTTAGGTTAATAGCCTGTCATATTCAATGTTATTTTAAAAATTCTCATTCGCTGAAAGAAACCGGTTCTAACCATACTTAAAAATTCTGAAATAAAACACCATTCAAGTGATATCGCAACTACTGTCAACAATAATCTTAACAAGTCGAAGTAGGTGTTCTACTATAAAATTGCATTTCACTTACCTGAGAAGAAGTTGTACAATGGATAATATTTTATGTAATATCAGCAAACAAAATATTTATTGTTGTATGACCATCTGACACCCAATAAGAATGTATATAAAAGACACTCGTCTTACGATAAGATTTTCTTCAGTTTAATTAAAATAACCGCGTTTTTGTATCTTCATCAACAAAAATATATTTTAAATGATGAAAATATTTATATATTTAACTATCACGGCTGTATAAAGAGAGGCCGTTTGTAGAAACATTTGTATCAATTACACAACGAAAAATTATTAATTCTATAGTAACGACGTTTTATCATCACAATTAACACTTAAATAATCGAAAACAAGAGAACGCATAAAAACGTTGATAATTCAAACATGGAACTCGGCATTTTTTACACATCTCTGACATGCATAGATAGAAAGAAGTCGATGGATAGTTGGGTAGGTATGGTAACTACGTAACCATTAGTTCATTATCTTACCGTGACGTCAGAAAGATTATTTTTTATTGCACGACAGATAGTTTTCCACGGTGTCATTATTCATTATTGAAGTCAAACATTAAATTAAGTATTACCACATTAGTTTTAACAATACATAGTATCCCCACTAGCATGCAGTATCATTTATCTACCAGCCTTAACAAAATTTTCACGTTAAATAAAATAGTTATCTACAGCTTTTGATACATCAAAAGTTAACACCCATCAATTTATCAAGGAAAGACTTGATGTATTTTAGTCATAAAAAATATTAAATTTAAATGTGTATTATATTATGCCTTGTAGTGAATAATCGAAGAATATTTTAAATATAATGAACCGTAACATATTATGTGAAAAAGTACCTTATTGAATTTTAATCACAATTAATTAATTTTAAGCCGAAGTACAAAAAAAGTCACTCGAGATTGAGAAGAAAAATCGACGCACAGATGTCCTAGATCTCAATAAAATGTTCAACTGAAATGGATATTATTTGAAATTTGGATATTATTAGCTTTATAATCAAATACAAAATGATCAGTGGTTGATAAATGAGTTTAATATAATCTAGTGAATGATAGAATCAGTGGCGATACTAACGGGTGTCAAAAGTGAGCGCAAACGGGGTATCACTATTGAGGTATGTATGTGCAAAAAATGGTGAAAACATATGTTGCTTGCCAAGACACGCCTCCTCAACAATTATATTTAATGTTTTAGTCAGCCATATTATCGGGTATAATTTAGAGGCATCATTACTAGTTTTAATCATTGTTCATTAGTAGTAATTGATTATTCCGCCTCGAATGTTAGTTTTCGTACAATTTTCCGACCTGTTTTCTTTTGGAGAAAACTTGTAGAAAAGTAACGACTTTGGTTTTGTAACAGTAGAAAAAATAGTAAAATATACCATGTACGAATTCATTGAGGAAAATATCTATGTTAAGAAATGCTGTTTCGAGTAATTTACAGGATTATTCGAGGAAATATTGAAACTCGCACATTAATTAATTTCCGACCCTTTTTAAGCTAATCCCTAAAATCTATACGTTAAGCTTTGTTCGACATTACATAGTTGAGTTTAAATATAAATTTAATATATTTTTTCATAACAATATTGTTATTATGATTTATGCGTACGACGGATTACGTAATATTGCGACATTTGAAATAATCATAATAATACATTGATTGGGGAGTAATTAAAATGAAGAAGTGCGATGGGTTTTAAGCAATGAAAAAAGTCTGAACAGGCGGAACACGTGTCACAATTTGGAGCACAATTAATCAGCAAAGGGGTACCATTAAGTTAACATAGGTCTCGCTTAATCTCAAAGATTTACACGGTGCTCCGGGGAAGGAGTAGATTTTTACTCTTATACAATTTTTACACAATAATATTACAAAATAAATAAAATGTCACTTAATATACTTAAAATATGTAACTATACGTAATGAACCTTAAAATAATTCATATCAATAGCTGAAAAATTGATACATAAGATTGCAAGCATGAAGAGATCAGAGATCGACAGAGAAATTAAGTACCTACTACTATTTTCGACCCAATTCGGTGTTTCAAACGCTAAACTTATACCGTCGTAGATAATAATATATATGTAGGTATGTTTAACAATTGCCAGAAACACTAAACGTATAATACATCACTGCGTTCATAAGTTTAATTATAATGCATATTTATACATGATATAACACATTGATCTGAGAGTATGGTATTTTCTTAAATTTAGCGCTTTCCACCCCTGAAATCAATGGAATAACAGTTATCAGATTTTCTTTTACCTATATCAAAAAAGTATTTAAATCAATAAAAAATAATTTCCAGAAAGATGCCGCCAAATCCAACGAAAAAACTATCTTGGCGCATATTCAAATTAATGTAAATTGACCGCGTATGGTGCTAGAAGAGTACATTTAATGAACATTATTTTGCATGCGTACGTATACCAATGGCAGAGCTCTGTTTGAGCTTAACATGTGGGTTCTGTAGGAAAATATGGAATATCACACAACAGGATGTTTCAATGTAGCCGTCTACGTAACTCGATGGTGTTGCGGGGCGACCTCGCCGAGCAATATGATAGTGTTGGTACCGAATATTATACGATTGCGACGTGGCACTGCTTCTAGGGTCAATGAGGGGCGAAGGCTCGCCGTCGCTGAATGTATTTGCAGACAAAAGATCTAGAATTTTGAGACCTGATTATATTCGAATTGCAAGCATTATAGTAAAAAAATAGTACACTCTTTGAACTAATTTTACATTATTTATTAAGATCGGGACCGGTTTTTCTCACTGCGAGCGTTATCAACTGATCAATTGAAGAATTGACAATGACAGCTTAAAAGTGTCAAAAGTATTATCGTAATCTAATTTAAACATGAAATATATATTTACGATAACATGTCTTACAATCATTATCATGGGATACATGATGAATCACAATGCAGCGAAAATGTATTAGAATATGTATTATTAAGCTTCAGGGTGTTCTCAGACAAATCAAATCACTTTGGGTGCAGTGGTTGACAATTTTATTTCCGTCTAGTGATTCTAGCAAGCCTCGACTGATTGAATGCCTAGATCAGGGATGAGGAACCTTTTCTTCTCTAAAGGCCGCAGTAAACATCGACTCCCTAATCTTTGGCCGGAAACAGGAATTTACGGTCAGAATATTTCATGAATTTACGAATTTACATAAATTTACAGAATTACAGAATCGGCCAGAAGGCCGCACCAGAGTAGCTAAAAGGCCGCAGGTTCCCCACGCCTGGCCTAAATTATTACCACTCGGCAATGGTTTAGGGAAATAATATAATAAATAATGAGCTCTCCACAGTGGCTAGTAATCACCAAACAACGGGGCTTATGCGACGCGTAAAGGCAATGGTCACAAGGGGCCCCAAATTTAATTTTTCAGAAAAAATAAGAAAACAGCCAAACAAGTAAATAAATGGTAAGGGCTTTTTCCACCTGTACGTACGAACTAAAAGCAACTGTTTTTTTTTTTGTAATTATCGTTACGTAAATATTTTCGGAAAAAATACGTATACTGTCCCTGATCCATCGACAAATGGGAATTTACAACCCGAAGTCGTCCTTTTTTATGCATACATTTTATTTTTGTTACAAAAACAATTAGGGATCCTTTGTTAACTTTTACATATAAGCCCAAATTTTCTAGTTACGCCACTGGCTCTCTAACAAAGTCCAAATTTCATCCCCAATCCCAATACCGATCGTGTGTGATCTATACGTCTTCAAGCAGTTTGCTCCTTTCACATAACTCGTAAGAGTCAGTTAAATTGATTAAAATGCAGAAAAGTAACAAAATCTTTCAAGATATACATTTTTATCAGTTGAAGATACATACTATCAGTGTCGGATTACTCTATCCATAAGGGCACGAGGCGCGCGTTTGTGGCCTCTTATAGGGATCATATATAACAGAGATGGTGAACCTATGGCACGTTTGAGAGTTTGGATGGCACGCGAACGATTTACAAGTTTTAAAAAAAATATGTTTAAGTTTTGATAAAAAATTCCGTGAATATATTCAAATGTTTCCCATGATAAACGATAATCGTTTTAAAAAATCAAGTTTTATTTTTTTCTATTTTGTTATAAAAAAATATTTGTCGGTTGTGTGGCGTGCCCAAGCCACACAACCGAGAAATAATATTTGTGGATTTTTGGCACGCGGGCCCAAAAAGGTTCGCCATCACTGATATATAACTTATATTATACAAAGCCCATGTATCTTATTTTTAAATTCAGTTTTAATTTTTTAATACATATTTTAAATGAAATTTTGAAACGTTTTCATGTTATCCGAAAATAGTGCCTCGAAATTTTATTGCGCTTAAAGCCTCCCAAATGCTTAATTAACCCGTCAGTGCGTACTATTGTATATAAGGAAACGGATCCTGTAAATAAAATGTGGAATATGTACTCAATATAGTTTTTCATCGATTCGATGGTATACTGTGTTCCGACAAAGGATTACAGGTACATATTTTTTTTCAATAAAAGCGGATACGGTTTTTTCAATAATGATGATAAACTGATTGTTTTCTCCCACGAAACTTTTATAAATATAAGTCAATTTTATTCAGTGTCCGTGAAGATTTTTTTTCGTAAATAAACATAATTTCCATTCCATAGTTTGTTACGCCACTGATGCTCCGACATAAAAAGTGATGTATCGCTAGACATAGCGTAAAGCCGAATGTACTAGCAAGGAATACTTTAAATGTCATAATGTTTTTTTAAGTTTTTCAATGTTTGTGTAATAAAATATTAATGTTTACAAAGTTCTCATACTAAATTCACATTAATCATAATATAATTGAAACGCCTTATACGAAACAGTTTTTTTTGTAAATCCGTTATCCGGTTATCATTTGAGGCCCTAGAAGTGAAGTGAGCCAAGTGGTATTTTAGTAAAAATGAGTTAGGTGCGTTATAATAATCTACATGTCTTAAAAATACCGTTAAAGTGAAGTGAATTGATAGAATATGTATACTGGAGTAGTGTTTTCTCCGTAAAATAAAAATATACAATCCATAAAAAAAACTAAGTAAAGAAGTGATTTTACGTCCAATAGAAAAGTTCCACCATTTTGCTACTTAACTTCTCAGGGGCTTATTTGTATAATTATTTAAAACATTTCTCATTAGTTGATTTTACTCAATTTTGTATAAATAACCTTGAATAGTTTTATACTTCATCATTTGATAATACCCGTGAAAAGCGAAGTCGTTCATAATCTATAATAAATAATGTGGAAGCAGTCCACAAAGTTTTAATAGTAATTTTTGAATATCTGAAAGAGTATCCATTCTTTGACTGTCTGTCTGAACGATTGGCGGAAGTTGCCTCATCGCAATAAAGTACACAACGTCTACATTATTCGGTTGAATGTGTGTGAGAGAGTTTGCAGAGAGGAGATTAACACGCAGCGGGTCTTTTTTATTTGCGCGCCTCAGCCGGCTGACGCATCGCCCTCCTGTATATTCGTCAGCAGCTGTGTTCGGGTTTTGCCGCAGAGCTGTCCCAAAGAGGGGCCATCCTGAGTACGTTTGTCCTGTTCTCTTGCGTTTCTGCATCCCTGTCGGAGGTCGCGCCTGCGCCGTCTACCACCACTCCCGAAGCTGGCCATTTTAAGATTCCCTATTCTTCTCGAGCACGGCCGGGGATCTTTTCATTCTAAAGAATAATTCTATTAGACTCAATGCGGTAGATGAATGCGATGACACAGCTCGAAGAACCGCGGTTGAACACACTGTCGACGACGGCATTCATCCGTTTTGACATTATCAAACGACGGGTTTGACAGAAGTATATACCTATTAAAGGTCAATGTATCACAGCTTCCTCCTGGTAGAAATTGTGGTATTGATTTTTTTGTTGTGATAAGAAGACTGCATACCTACGTTGACTATGTTCTTATTAATCTCATGTTTCAGTTTCGTAAAATCAACACAAACAGTAAATGATATATGCAAAAACCAAATATGTATTATAATTATGTAGGTTACAAAATTCAAATCAAAATCGCTGCATAACTACAATTACTTTCTGACAGCTGACACTTGTTTCGAGTTCCAGTATTATACAACAAATGTAATAATATGTTACAATATGTACATATATTGTCTAGTCAAGTAAGAATGGATATATTAAAATACGTGTAATGAATAATCACAATCGTTTATTCTCGTTAAAATTGTCGTTTAAAGAGTAAATCGGTTAAATAAAGTATCAAACTTCGGGATAATGATTTTGTCAATGTATTATTTAACCTTACTTAAACGTATGTACTTCACATATTTTTTTAAATAACGAACGTCTAATGGTATCTACCAATTAAATAAAAAGTTTGTGGTAAATATATTTCAATCGCACTGCATTGACGCCACATTTTTTAGTGTCATATCGTTTCAATTTGGGCTTAGAAATAAGAAATACAAATCAATGTTTTTAATAATTATTATAATCACCCTAATTCGACTGCGTGTTTTTGTACATATTGCACGTATGGGGCGAGACGGTAAAAAAAATTGAGGTCGTACCACTGAAAAAAACTAACATATTAAGAATGATAGTTTTTTTAAAAATAATTACAACAATATGTTCTTTGTAGAATATAACTAATAACCTATACAATTAAAATGAAAAACCCCATGGTTTTCGCTCAAAATATTCGACAAAAAGGAAGAAAGTTAAGCAACTCATTGGATTTCCATAATATGTAACACGAAATATTTGTGAAATACAGGTTAAAAATCGCAATGTTTTGCGTTCGTGTACTAACCTAGTGACTTATCTTTTATTTCACCCAGACGACGAAATTTAGTCGGTAATAAATAATGAGCAATGGAGAAAAGTAAGTTAAGAATCAAAAAAAAAAATTGCCTTCATGAAATAATGTGTATTTCATTCCTTTCACACTTTCACAGTTATAAGCAGTTGACTATTTGTATATATATTTTCATTTTGAACAGTTGTCAGTCTGTGACGTTAATCAGGCTTGGGGGTCCCTCAAGTTCTCTAGCCCCCTCCCCCGCCGCACTGTGAGTGTAAACATCCCATAGTTCCATCCAGTGGCGGATTAACTCTCGTGCTCCCACAATCAATAACTTATAGAGACGATTTCTCGAAAATCATGCCACCGAATAAAATAAAGAATTTTATGCTAGAATTTAATATCACTTTCGAATTACTTTTATTTAAAAGATTTATCAACAAGACTTATTGTCAAATGTTGAATGACAATTGGGTTGGAAGTCGACCTGTAAATTGGAATAAATATTTCTTGAATTGAAAACATTTTACGAGCAAAGTCCATGGGTTACCTACCACTCGGACTAAATTATTTCAGAATCTACGTAACTCATTAAGTCAATGTACACTGCACTTTCTACTAAATGTTAAGTAATTCAAAACAGTGGCGTACAAACATAAATAAGTTAAACGATCATGGTAACAAAATAAACCGTTTTCAATTTGATAATTTGTAGATTGATTACTCTGTAGAAGGCTGCGCCAGAGATTAATAAGCAGTCTTCATTAACACTTCCCTTACGGTGCTAAAAAAATACTTAACTACGCTACATGTTTTTTTTTATACGTTCTAGGTTTTTACCTTTCATCAAAGGGCGGTAAGTGTTAAAACATGTTTTTTTAACTTAGTTTTTTAAGGGATAGCAACATATCGGAAGTATTTTTTAGTACCGTAGGGGAAGTGTTAACAACGTTTCAAGATTCAATATCATTAATACCATCGAAATTATGACGAACTTAGAAAGTACAGTAGAACCCCAGTTGATCCCTTTTAAAGGCATTAGAGTTTATCTCAACAGACATGTTTCTACAGGAATTGCTTGTTGCTTAACACTCGATTACCGAACCGTCGAAAATATGATCGAGGACAGGTAGGGTACAAAGAGACCCCAGACAAATCTGCGTAATATTTGCATTGCATTGATTGAGGTATCATTGTAGACTACAATAAATATCAACTAGATATTATTGGTATTTAGCGAATGGTTTATACACTCCATAAGTAGCCGAAGGTTAACCAATCTTTTTTCAAAGATAGTAGGGATATAAGGATATGATAAGGATTGGACTAATGGGTTAGCCAAATTAGCTTTCGCTGCGTCCGTTTTGAGGATAGGAAGGTTGGGAGGGAATTTAAGACATCACATGCATCCATGCCTTCGGACAGAAATCTCTAAATCAATTTATAAAAACTGTCCGTACTGGAATTCGAACCCGTGACCTCCGTAACCGAAGCCAACGACGTTGACCACTCAACCACGCGGCCAGTCACATTTTTACTAATTTATTATTGTGTATATTTAAATGAAGGTAACCTAATTTTTATTGTTCAGTTGTTTAAGCAGAAACTTAATTATTATTCACAATTATTGCGGAACTATATTATTTGATTTTCTGAACCCCGTGATAATACTGAGTCCTCGAGTAAATTCAATCAATGCCGTAGTTTTATAAAGACGGATGTATAAGTTTTCTTCGGTCGCATTACCATTGATGAATGCGATGTAATTACACGCCACTGTAGAAGCGCATGACCCGAGCAAAAACCACACGTTATTCGACATGTGAGTGCTGAGGATAATCTTATTCTTGGATTGGTGTCACTGTAAAATGTAAGATGACGCTTTCATCGAGCGACCGTGCGCAGCTTGCTTTATGGAACGCAGAAAAACCGAGATAACGAGCGTCGTGGTGTTCTTATCGCCGATGGAAGTTAGGTAAACAGAGTAGCGGCCATGTCGTCGTTGGCTCTCTCAGGCAAAATCGTAAATGCTCAATCCAATGCCAACATTTTAATATTTCATGAGAGCTGGAGGCAGGCCGTAATCAATATGATATAAATGCATGCCGTTTCTCTTTAAAATTTGATAATGAGTTATTATCGTCGGAATTTCATATAAATTCATTATACGATGAAGGTCTAAATAAATAAATAATCAGATTTGACTAAAAGATATGGAAACATATTATGTCAATCGTCTAACTTTCCAATTGAATCTAAAGTTTTTATACAAGTTAGATGAATTATAATATTCTATGTTTTAAAGCAGTGGTTTCCAACCTTTGTTACTGCGCCTCCCTTTTAAGAAAAAAATATCTTCGCGCCTCGCCATCCTTTAATTCATATCGTAATAAAGATTTTTTTTTAAAGAATAAATACATATTTTGGACTCTTCGCGCCCCCCTTTGCAATAGTCCACGCCTCCCAGGTTGGAAATCGCTGTTTTAAAGTATGTAGGTATCGTAAAAGTGAAGTGCACTTAATATACACACATTGCAATAGTGTTATTCCTAAAATAAAAATATCCAATCTACCAAAACACTTAGTAAAGACGAAATTGTACCTTTATGTCAAATAGAAAAGTTTCACCATTTTTTTACTTGGCTCACTTCACTTCACAAGAGGTGTTTAAGTCGGGTTCGGTAGAACTCACTAGCACAATACCAATATTTTATTGAATTCTTTAAAAAAAAAAACATAGTGGCTAAAGCATCATTTAATTATTAATTACTGGACCCGAAAGAGTGCAAAATTTCTTAACACCAATTTCCGATTTTTCGAACGATAACTGGACGATCGACGTTTCGGACCTTTTTGTCAAACTCCGCTTAAGTGACGTATGGGTAAACTAAATTTCCGATAACTTGTGAAAATTGTTGTAATAAATCGAGCCACCGCTCTTTCTCAATATCCTTAGTATGATTAACGTGTGATCACGCAGCTGCTGCATTCATAACGCGAGCCGGCCGATTAATTATTAGACGTCTATATCAAATTCATTCACCATACATACGCATTTATTGAAATCCACGGAAACTCCACTGGCTTGTATATGAATGTATGTTTTTGTTTATTTTCTCAATAATAATAAAAATATATCCAGAAAATTTACTTTATTATACGAAACCCCTTGGTCTGTATTACTCCGTTATATCGAGGTTTTAATTTAAAGTATCGTCCTATCTGTCGTATAACAAACGAATAATGTTTCTCTTTAGAGTTTCGTAGTAATCTAGCACTAAAGTTTTAACACTAGTACAATTTTAGTTTATGGAATGACGTTATTTGTTTTCTATGGTGAAATCACTACGAATGTTAATTCACATCGTGTTATTATGTTGATACATTGTAACATTGGCATAACTACAATTCGAAAGCCACTTTTCAAGATTTTCGTTAACTCCGTTCCACTTATAAATATTCAAATAAGTACACTCAGTCCTCGGGATAAAACGATACTTCTTCTACAGGGTTTCATATATAACACGGCTGATGAATTGTCATTTTTTGTATAGCACGGCTTAACAAATACATCAAATAAAAATATCACTTGTATGATTTAAACATCACTCTTCGTCATACCTTTATTTTGTAGTATGGAAAATGATAGCAAATAGGGCTTCCAGCCCGGGTAGAACCGGAACCGGGTACCCGCACGTTTTATTAAACAACCGAAAACCGGGTACCTGGCCATTTTAATTTCAACACAATATTAGATTTTTCCTTTTTAAATATATATCTTTTCCAAATGCGAAATTTTCCGGATATCTCGAATCTACTGGTAGACGAAGACCATCGCAAGAAAAGCTGTTTAACTGGTTCCTATCTAGTCAATGCTACTTTAGAAATATTACTTTTTAGAAGAAAAAAAAACATTTTAAAAAGAATAATTTTGACTTTGAAAATTAAAATATTTTAACTCTTATGGTCGTATGTATGAAGTAAAATATAAATGTATAATGTTCTTGTTTTCAATATCTATCAGTATCGTAATTCTTTGTTTATTTTAACGATGTATATGAATATTTCAATCAAATCAAATATTAACCATTATACATCTGTTTAAAAACCTATTCAATTTTTTTGAATAGGTGAATTTGAAGAATTTAAAATGAGCGAATGGTATAAATGTTATGTTTGAATATTATTTCATGAAATATAGCCGCCCCTGCATATATAAGGGGTGCATTGATCCAATTCCACATTGACCGGCCGCCACTGATACGACGCCAAATTTATTGTACGTTTATTTCACCCATAACCTTTAAGATATCCCAATTTCATGAGTTAGTTAATATTGAGAATTCGATATCATTACCATATAGAATCTTTTTGAATTGCACGTTTATTTATAAAGATTATCTTATGAAAACAAAAATGTATCGGTACTTTCAGAGGCCCCCACCTGGCATTGTGAGAGTATGAAACTATTAGTGACGCCACAGAAGTATTGCTGTATCGATCAGAAAACAAGTACTGCAGAACAAATTGGCGAAACGCCTAAGACTCTTACAGTTTTGGCAATGATTGTCGATACCTGATACTTTTGACATGATGCTGAGAATGAATGAAAAAGACGATTTCTCAACTGATATTGATTTTGGAGAATCTCGTCATGTTTTAGTGGAATTTTCGAATTTGGAACATTTGGAATTAAACATATTTTTTTCAAATTTAAAGATTTTCAAGAATATTTGAGAATGTGAAGGATTTCAAAAAAAGAACGACTATTCATTATAACTGGATTCAGTTAATTTTCGTTTATATTTGGTGCGTTATGTATTTTTATTCAAATCGTTAATTTAAAAAATATTATTACCTATAATTCTTGATAAATAAAAATCGACATTATATATCCAGTGTTGTAAACAACGACACTATTGCTTTCTAATTCGGTAGAGATGGGCATTGCGTCAATACGCAGTTGAGAAGTGTCAAATTTCTGATATCCCTTTTGGTGGACACACTCGTTGACTGCCTCTTATTTAAAAATTGTACGTATAAATCACGAATAGCGTAACATTTTCAATTACGTATTCGTCGTTCATTATTGTTGTTAATATATTACTTGCGTTCGGAATGAGTATAAATGTTATATCCAAATACTTGCAAGTGTAATCTATCAATAATCGGGATATCTATAGCACCTTATTTGCGATTCTACCGTCTGCACAGTTCTGAGAATTTTGTAAAATGGTCAAAATATTTCTGTAGATAACACACACCAGTTTGCGCAACAAAATATTCGCGATAGTTAATCATTTTTCCAACGAACCCACATTATCATGATGGGTAATATTTATCAGTACGTTTCGACACTTTGGCAAAATATTCAAACACTATCATATGTACATACTGCCAGGATAATAGAGAAGAAAATTTTAATGGTGATTTTCATGAACAAAACTCAGCATTTCATTTTCCGCTTCAAGCATTTTTTATTTATTTTTTACCATATCCTCTCGTAATGTGGAGTTTATCTCAACAGAAGCGTTTCTACAGGAATAACTTATTTCTTAGTTGCTCAACCTCACTTTTTCCAAAAAGAGTAGGGATAAAAGGTTAGGGCTAGGACAGGACTAGTGGTTAGCTAATCTCTCTCCCTACGCACTGTTTTATGGATGGGGCGAGATGATAATTCAAGTCATCACAAAAATCCATGCTTTCAAACAGAAATTCATAAAACTCTCTGTGCTGGAATTATAACCCGTGACCTCCGTAGCCGTAGTCAACGACGTTGACCACTCGACAACGTAGAATTTTTTTGAATTTTACAACACAAAAAACTAAAACAACATTTGACAAGACACGTACAAAACAAGTGCTCATATTATGCATACTCTTATACAATGGAATTATCCTAGATGCAAATGTCAACAAATGTTAGACGAAAAAAATCCGTTAGAAAAACAAATAGTTTCAATATAATACACATGGCAGAGACGATACCAGCGAGAAAATTACGTAACACGAACCTGGTCGTAGGACGTAGAAACTGAGGTTAGATCAAGTAGGATTTGGAGAGTATATGTTTTTTTATAATGCTGAGTAGAAGTGAGGTTAACATATTTCCAAGGAAAATAAAAATGAGGAGATGTAATTAAAAAGGCGCCTGCAACTGGCGATCTGACGAATTAAATTGAAAACAGCAATATAATGCGGATAACGGAATCCTTGGTATTCAAACAAGACATATTATAAACCCTGGGAAATAATGATATTACATATTATTAGACGGTTGGGTGAAACAATTAAACATAGTTTCGAAATATAAAAATGAATTTCCACAAAGTTACCCCCGAATACATTTTTAAACGATATATTGAAGGGGATTTTTGATATACATGAACCCAGCATATTTGTACGTGTTTTTATTATATTAAATTTATTTGTATATTTCTAATTAAAGTCTGTACACATTTGGCGTAGCAGTAATTCGACCTCTACGCTCGACTCTACGACAGTTTTTTTTTTCTTAAAATCTGTCCTATATGCGAGACATATCGATTTCCAATAATAATTTTTTTTTATTAATATTCGTGAGATACACACTCGCCATATACGTAGTTTTCTTCTGGAGAGTCCTTCAGTTCTAATAAGTGGCAACATTAAAAATTGCATACATTGCCAATATTGCCATATATTATTATCTAAGGTAGCGTGATTTTAATTTGATTTGAAAAAAAAATATGACAAAATCGAGCGCATTTTATTTCAAGTCACGCATTATTGTATATTTTTACGTTGAAAGAAAGAGTTGTTGAGGATTGATACAATTTTATCCTTAACAACTAAGCAATAATTTAAAAAAAACACGTGACAGGAGATAACGCATTCCAATTATGTATGGATGGTGCTGAGATAATTTACCAACTATTTACTCGGCAGCACTATTATAGATATCTGCTTTTAATAATTGTTGAAATGTTTATTGTTTGTAATCAGCAGCAATTTCATGAAATTAATCAACCCCAACTCATTCCAATAACATAAAATTATCAATTACATTCTTGGCTCGATTATCGTACTTGCCATTTTACCGATAAATTCTTATCAGAAATCATCACGAACACAAATTAATGATCATGCATAAATATTTTTAGGGCCGGCGCGAACGGTGTTCAACGGAACCCGGCCCTGTTGACAATTCGAGAGGCCCTACGCAACACAATTGTTAATTTGAATAAGATATATATATTTTATTTAAATGTTGACGAGACTGGAATATCTATTTAGAATCAGAATTTGGCGTATTATGAATGTTTAAAGACATCGAGATGTTCAGGTCGTTAATGCAAAAAAATTGCAGACGGATGAATCTCTAAATTTATTAATAATTATGTTAAAAATCATGTCAACATCAACTCCAGTGACTGTAGCTCCATCTGAATAGACCCATGCAGGTTTACATCATTGACTATTATTTTAACAGAAAGCGATATAACGAAAAAAATAAAGATTTATCAGCGAAAACGGCAATGAAATTTGAACAATTATGTATACGTATATTGTATTATAATATACTTGAACATTGTTATTTTATTAAATAATTTATTATTATAGATTTAGAGGTGTATATTATATTTATTAAATATATACATGCGATTGTTAGGCCCAACCAAACATTAAGTCGTCCTTAATATTGTTTTATTATCTATAAAATTTTATCATGTTTAGTCACCGGGTATTTAGCTCAAAACATTAATAGCAGTGAAATAATTTGCTATCAGTCATGGAAATGATTCGGATTTTACGTGACACGTTTGAAAAGTTACGCACTGAAAATGGTTTGAAAATATCCACTATTTTCTTCTCGATTTTTCAATAAGTTAGGCCCTTGCAGTATGGAATATTTATAGCAGATGGTGATATTTTTTTATTTTATATATCATGATAATTATATATTATACTACATTGAAATAAATAATATTATATATTGTTTAAGAAACATATACTCGTTGTAAACAATTTAATGAATCTTATAATTGATATTAATCTTGCTCATAATGAATAATCATGTCATAGATAACAAATCTGCGCAACAGTTTCGCAAAGAATTATGATAAGACAAGACGTGTCGAAATCGTTTGATAGATGGCCTAATAAAACATATTATGAATACCTTTTGCATGAGGATGGTTTAAAACGATTACGTTAATTCGCGGAAAAAATATTTATATTTGTTGATAATTTATTCTCTAGTTTTGATATCTACGGTTTGATGTTAACTTATTACCGGATGTATGAACAGAAATGCTATCCTTAGTGACTGCGATATGAACAAATCGGATAGCATAAAAATACGCACGTAACCATCAATTACTACAGAAACATAACTGGACCAGTCTGGCCACCAGAGACAACATTTAGAGACGAAATATGTCTACCAAACAAATTTACGTCACACAACAAATTTACGATTCTTATCCAGTAATATGGAATGCATATAATTTTATCGTTCACTGGAAATTTGTTTGGTATTAATAGGATATTATCACAGCCATTACATATTTTATTAATGAATTATGATGAACTGATTAATTACCAATTTCTACAGCAATAAAACTATCTTAAACAAGATCTTATGGCATCTATGTATGTACCATATTTCATCGTATTAAGGAGTCGTAGATGCTGCGTTGTTTTCGCATTTCTATAAATGCAATTGAGTTGCTTGTATTGTTTCTTTAATACAACTGTTTAATAAAGTTGCCAAAACACTTACTGCAAGCAATGCAGTTGTTGCAGTTATGAGTTGGGCGCATTTAGATAGAATTAGTAAATGAATAAATTCTTTAGACAAAGGGGTGGGGTTCACTGCAAAACCGAATATATTATCATGCTGATTATTAAATTATTTTGAAAAATGTGACAAAATGTTGGGCTAACATCGATTATTATTAATTTTAAGTCGAGTTTGTACATGCGAGTGTATGTATTATTCGACCATTATCGTAGAAATGATTATCTTCAATGCCATGGTTGATAAATGGCTTGTGAGTTTTCTCCTTTGAACACAAGCGCTTTCGCGCGCAATCGGGTTGTGCGAATCCTTTAAAACTAGTTTAAAACGAGGAGTGCGTGTAAAAAAGTTATTTCACGTTTTAATTCAAGGAAAAATAACTCATTATGCACCTCGTTTCAACGCCTTAATGATAATCCCGCCAGAATCGTCGATAGGTTAAATGTGCAGTTTGTAATGTTTTTTAAACCGTACCAAAATAAAAGTTCAAACAAATAGTTAAAAATGGTAAAAAATAGCATATACAAGATTGCATATGCGAGATGATAAATAATTTTAAAACATAGATTTTTTAAATTTGAATCGTTCAAATTATGTACACTCCCACAGATTTTGTCACTAACGACCCGGGTTTCGCCTTTCGGCATCTTCAGGCGTTCAAGTGCACGGATGAACTTGAACTGACAGTCTGAACAGTGACAGTTGAACTGTCAGTTCAAGTTCATCCGTGCACTTGAACGCCTGAAGATGCCGAAAGGCGAAACCCGGGTCGTTAGTGACAAAATCTGTGGGAGTGTACATAATTTGAACGATTCAAATTTAATATTGAAATTCCACCAAGCACTTCAGTCGAAATCTTAAATAGATTTTTTATTTTTTCCTATTATAAAATCGACAGGATTTTTTTACCAAATTGATATTAATTGAAAAATTACTTGATTTACAGCAAATAGATAATTTTATTGTGCTCTTTTATAAGCATCTGTAACTATTGAGACAATGGAAGAAATTAATGCACCTCAGCGAAATGAATCGAAACACAAAGGTGATTAAAAGATGACACATGCAAATGACGTGTGTATGGCATGCATTTCCATTGTGAAGTTGATAAAAATCAATCTGTAAACATTATACAATGATATTTTCGGTTTGCAGTCAGAAGTCGTGAAGTGAAAAATGTTGATTCTTAGATATTCGGCTTTAAAGTTTCAACTACGTTTTATCAATTATATCCGCATTTAAATAATAACAAAGTATTTTGCCTTATATAATCTAAAAGTTTATAAAAATCTTACAAATACTTATTCTCCTGATTCCTGAGAAGTTTTCGCACTTAGAAACTTCTTGCAAAAAACGTGTAAATATAAATGCAACGAGGGTATTCAAATTAGCTTTAAAAACATGTTTTTAGACACAATGACTTATTTACTGGATAAAGCATGAAAAAATACGTAGATTGTGACATTTAACTCAGTTTTGACAGACATGTCACTTATTGACTTCTGGCAGTAAAACGACGATATATTTAATTTAATGTGTTATACAATATTTTTTTATTGCTGATATTGCATATGATAACTGTGTTTAAATTAATTTGAATACAATGTATATTATACAAGTATATTAAATCTTTTAAAACGTAAGCTAATTAATCTCTATAAATCTCTTCTTAAATTAAGAAATTATAAATTATATTTTTCCTATTTCCATGCGTCGTAATATTGAAATTGAAGTCTAGTACGAATAAGTGATCCCGTTTTATAGGTTGACTGTTGATGAAACACTGATAAGCATATTATGGTACCTCGCCGTTCCTTGGACGGAAACAAACAAACAAATCATTACTTGATTTTACACGTAATAATTAAGCAATATGAAGTTACACTACTATACATGGCAAGAATACCAGAACTGACCTACAAATAAAGTATAATTTCACCCATATTTGCAAATAAAAGGTTTGACTGATTGTGTCTGACGAAATTCCGCCCTGTTTCCGAAGGCGGTCTGATTCATGCGGCAGATCTGCGTAAGGGTGGGAGGCCATGCTTGAAAAATATAGTTTTAAAGGGGTTATACACCGACAAGGAAAATAAAACAGATCTTGAAGAGGTCAATATTCCATTAAGATCATGATACGAAATATTTTGCGAAACTAAAAGCGTGACGCATGATTAGGTTATTCATTTAAATTTCGCGCGAAAGTTAAATGTAGGTGAAAAAACTGGATAAAATTAATAAAATACGTTCGTTGCTCGGGCAAGGTTCGAGGATAAAGACGTTCGTTTTTGCTGAAAGATTGACAAAAAAGAAATTATATACGGATGGTAAGAAAAGGTCATACCAAAGTCGCAACAGTAGACGTCTGCGATGGCAACCGACACAACACCAGTGGCCAGCCCGAGCCGGAGTCGAGAGGCAGAAGCGGAAAAAGGGGCCGCTCTCCGCGCTCTTCTGTCCTCGTCGGAGTGATAAGGTGAAGACGTTAGCGGATACTGGCGAGCGCCGACATCTGCGTCGCTGATAAGACCGCAGTGGGTGGAGCGCGGTTCGGCTTGCGAGTCTGTGACAGACGATGCGCCCGTCGCCGTCGCGCGGTTACGTATTGAACAATGACATCGGCGGTCGTCGCCGAGGCGATTGGGACCAAGGCCGAGAGCGCAGCGCGGCGGACCTCCCTCGCCCTCCCGGCGCCTCGCCGCCGACGCGCTCGCTTCTTCGGGTCGGCCGCTGCGGATGGCATATCTCTGTCGCTGTAACTAGGCGTGCGCGTCTTCCATATTGCTCGTCGCCGTGCTGAACCGAAAATAATTTCTCGGGACCTGCGCTGCGCTGCCATGGCCCACACCGAGGTACATTCCGAGCATTTGATTGTGATTAACGCAATCTTGGTAAATACTAAATTCACACTTTCCGTAGGGCGACCAGATTGGACCCAGTTAGTGGACACTGCGCTTAATATTTGTACTATTCGTTCACAATAAACTACCGAGATGTACCATGGAGTTTGTAAATATATACCAGGGCTTTAGAGTCGGGAGTCGTGTTTTTCCGGAGACGGAAAAACCGGAGAAATATAATTTATATATTGAAAAGTTATTAGTCAATTCATGATATTGATTGGTGAAATCTATTATATTAGAATTATTCTAGTAACTGGAATGATATGATGGAATACAAAAATGCTAGTTAAACGGAAATTATTGAAAACATCAAGTCGGAGTTGGAGTCTTTTTCTTTTTACCCGAGCCCTGCCAAAATTTTCCAAATTACTTTTTTACATGCGAAACAAAACAAAATGACATAAATGTTACTACATTTAATACAGATAATAATAAATAATCATTTCATAGTACTGAATTGTTTACATGTTGTTTTTTTCTGTTTATTTATTTATTTTTTGAATAACTGAAAAAAAAATCGATCGACAAAATCATGTCTGATTTTTCTTCTGCTAAAAAATAAATCGTTAAATCACTCTGTGACAGCAAAAAAATCTTCTTTTCCCTGGCACGCGTGCCCCAGGTTCGCAAAACCTTTCCTTGTAGTCTGCCGAATCGAAATTTGAATTGCAACGTAATATTTTTTATTGGATGAAAGTCAAAACAAAACGTATTCACTAAGCCGTGTACAGCTACATTTCTGCTGAAACATAACTTATATTCCGCCGTAGTACGTTTGATAGCAATTCAACATAATTTGTTTACGGTATTACAGCGATAGTGAATAAGTGATACGTGTGCCAGATTTGCCTCATGAAAGATTCAAATATTACGCCGATTCACGATTGTATTAGAACTTGAAGGATTTTTTTAAAAAACGTTTTTAATGTCATTTTTGCAAGCTTTTTGAAAGAATACAAATTAAATAAAACAGTGTCACCGCTCTTTTAGTTGATTGTTTGGAACATAGAATTTTTCATGAGCGCAGTTAAGCGAAAATCCTGAAGCTTTTTCATATGTATATATAACACATGTTGTTAAAAAGGTTAAAGTCTATAACAATTGAGTTCTACCAAGCAAATGGCAATTCAATCAACCTTCTTCTTAATAGTTAATCTTCCAAAAAACAAGGTTTATTTACCGCAATTGACGTTCACGGACCACTGATGGTTTGCAGAGTTATCACAGTAAAATCATTGAAGCCAAAAACAACATATTTCTCGTGATTTATCAATATTTGTTATAATGTTTTAACAATATCTCGCATCCCATTACTTTGAGATCAATTAGTTATATGAAAAAACACACGATCAAGCAAAATTACAAATATGATTTTAACCACATGTTTTCCAGCAACACAACACCTACTATTTAATACCGTTATTTTTAGGTATGTATTTCCAAATCCTCGGACGGACAGTTTTTATAAATTGATTTTTCAATCGATTTAAGAATTTCTATTCGAAGCTACGGATGTTTGTGAATCCCGAATCTTGAATCCCTCCCTCCCATTTATCATATCCTTGAAACGGGGTATAGCGATTAGCTAACCACTAGTCGTGACCTAGTCCTATACGTATATCCCTACTCTCTTTTAAACGGTTCTCAGAACGAACAGCATTTTTTCAATCGATTTATCGATTTTTGTCCGAAGGCATGGGTGTTCGTGATGTCTAAAAAAATCCCTCCCTCCCTTCCGATCCTTAACCGGGCGTAGCGAGAGCGATTAGTTAACCACTAGTCCTGTTTTAGCTTTATCCTTCTACCTCTACTACTCTCTTTGAAAAGGAGAAGCTGAGCGACTGAGAAACAAAAAGTTCCCGTAGGAAAACTTCTGTTGAGATACCTCCATTAGGAGCCCATATGATCCACATTGGGAGCGGACATGGATAAAAAAAATAACGTATGTACTTTAGAAAGTCAAAATAGACGTGACCCACAGCTTTTCCAAAATAGGTTTTTTTCGATGTCGTCTATCAAAATGTCGTAAGCTGCAAATTTCGAATTAGCCGGATTAAGCCTAAATTAAGCTTTTGAGTTTGAAAAAGAACGGCATGTGAAAATTGCGACTAGGAAAAAGCACTTACATAAAGGTGTTTCTTAAACAACGTATTACATTTATATTCGATAGATTAAATGAAACACAAGTTTATCAGTCTTCGTGCACTTCAAGGTTGTGTATATTTAATATTTTGACTTTGACCCAAAATCATCAAAAAACGTTTTTTGTGCCTTCTGTAAAAAAAATATGTGTGGGTTACGTCTTTTTATTCTTCTACAGTCGAAGGAAATATCTCTTTTTTACACATAAACATAGCAAATGTAATTATTACATTAAAATTTTACAAAAATATGGGATTCGTAATGTATGCAATACTAAATTTTTTTCGACCCCGTCAAATTGATGTGTGAAATATAAGGTATTGTTTTATCATGAGCAATATTGCAGAAACTAAAACCAATTCGCGTTAAATATCTTCTGTTTATGTACTCCGTAATTAGTTAAATCATTTTATATGTTACGAATTTGGAGAAAACATCATTTTAAAGAAAGGTGATAAAAAATATGTAGCTTTTAGACATTCTTGTCTATTGATTTATGTGTATACATATGGCACAGTACATTTAGGGCCCAGCCATTTCGCATAGTCATCGTTTCGCTTCTGACCCAATTAAAGGATGAATACTATGTAGCTGAAAGCTGTTAGAAAATAAGAGGGCTGAAGAGTCGTGAAAAATAAACGCAACTCCGGAATTTACAAATGGTCTTACTCCGACTTCCATATAGTAAAGAATAAAGATGCAAAAATTTGTATACCTGTAGTCTTTGTGTATTTTTTTAATATCTAGGTACTCGAATGCATACATTTTTGTATTTTTTTTTTTTTAATGAGCAAGAGTCGCCTGTTTTATTATGACTCCGACTCCACCCAAAGCATCACAACTTCACGACCCCGACGGCAACTTCACAACCCTAGAAAATACACAACGATCAGGATCGTATTAGTTCTTTACAGCTAGGGCTACCCCAGACGTCCGGATTTTCCCGAGCATATCTTCCTTTTCATGTTGTTCAGAGATATCCGACAAGAATTTTATTATTAATGGGAATTCTTTGTTTTAATATTATTTAACTATAACAATGATGAGCGTATATTTAGATTGCTTGGTGCTTAGCGGACTAAAAACATAAACATTTTGAATTTTAATCGTGTCTGTTTGCATCGTTCGTCATGCGGATTTCTTCTACAATATATTTTGGAAAATTTAGGGCTTGTTAGCTAGTATGATTGGCTTATCGCGTCATGATAAAGATGACGCACAATCTGTGTTACCCATTGGTACTAAAATTCACTATAATTTAGAAGTGTATTATACATTTTAGAAACTATGTATTTTCAATCTATACATCAGACTTTCGGATTGGTTTGGCAAAAGCAGTAAAATAATCTGTGTGTAATGCGTTTAGTTAAATAAAGACAGGCGAATATTTGAGAAACCAAACCTACAGTGACAAAATGTAAATTTATTCAAACATCTTTAAACTTTCATAACTTGCGTATCGCTAAACTATAAGAATTTTATCCCGTGGATTATATATTTATATTTTTTACAAAATAACAAAGATATGTACAAAAATACAATTAAGATCATGAATGTTTCATTTTTTTATGTGAAATTGTAATAGCACATTAATCGGTATAACGTTTACTTGTTTGAAATAATGTTATGGGGAATCGTTTTCAGGAGTACTTTCTTGGTGACACGAAACGAATCAGAATAAGATGAAACAGATTATCTTAATATTTTCTATTAGCGACCGTTGGTTTAGATGAGAATAGTTAATTTGCTGTTTATTTAGTTAAATACATTCAAGTATGAGTGTAGGTATATATATAGTATTATAATAAAATCGCCTATTGGCCCTGCTTTTTCATCAAATTATGTCATTATTGTAAAAAAGGTACCGGAACTCACTTCTTGTCAAGATCAGAGTTTTTTTTCTAATCCATATCCGTTTCCAATGTGAAGCTAATGAAAACATCTATCTTAACAGAAGTTTTTTACGAGAACTGTTTGTTACTTAGTTGCTCAATCTTTTTTTTTCGTAGAGTGAAAAAAAAGGTATGGCTATGACAGGACTAGTTGTTAACTAATCGCTCTCACTTTGCCCCATCAAGTATAGGAATGGAAGGGTGGGACTATTTGCTCACATGCTTCCAAACAGAAGTCGATAAAATAATATATATAGCATTAGCTATCTAGTTTTCTCCACAGAGTAAGTCTATAGACCTGGTATTGTTTTGCACTATTACATTTATTTATGAATGTAACGGTACCCGTTAATTAAATAAAAATAAAATTTTGCGAATATTGATTTGAAACATTAAAAATGCCAAGAAAAAGGGTGCCGGAACGCCGTTCAACCGCGATACACGGGAGGAAAGCAATGTATAATGTCATCCAAGTAATTCATTTGTACTGCAGTTATTTCGAAAAATCTGGTAACCCTATTTGTATAGCATGTTTAGCCTTAACACATTTTTGCATTGTAAGCGAAGTACGAATTTAACATACGTTATACTATGCCGCTCAAGTGACATTAAAATCGACGTAAAGATGAACGCCTGCATTATAATGATAATAATGTCTATTAATTATCAATTACAAGGAAAATATCATAACAGTCGATAATATTTATTAAACGTCAGCTGACGATAGAGGACAACTCATATTGGACCTTCTGTGTTCTTCAAAGAGATGATTTTAATGAATAATCAATTGGATTTTGGATTGTCGTCAGTGACGTCAAATCAAGAAAAGCATACGTTCACAAATGAATATAAAATGTCTGCGGGCGAATGAAAATGGATTGTTGTTGCAAAATCACCCTTTAATAACAACATAATATAAGAAGGGAATTGTTTTTTTAGCGGTATTCTTGTAATTAAACAACACGTTTCGCTTGAAAAACATTGTCATATAACTAGTCATGAAAATCAAATCAAATCTTTTTGGATATTTGCTGCAAATGCTATTGCTGATAATTGTGGGTGAAATATTATAATGTGTAGAGAATTAATAAAAAAAATAGTAACTTTGTGGAAGTTTATTTCTAATATAAAATTAAATTTGGTAACGTTTGTAATAAAATTTGTTGTGTCACCAAATAAGACACGTCCTTCGCCTCTTTGAGGAGCGTCATCAGACGTACCATCACAAGGTTTACGTAAGTTTATTCGTAAACTTTGTGAAAATATCTGATGTTTCTCAAAGAGGCGAAAAACGTGTCACATTTTGTAACAAAACAAGAGGAATAACAGTGTTATCAAATTTAATTTTATATCAGAAAATTACCGTTGAAAGAAAAATAAGACTGGTGTTTTTGAGAAGAATATATATGTTTTATATAACACAGTGAACCATTATAATTTTCAAAAGATGGGCAGTAAAAGTACTACGAAACGTTTTATACAAATTGTTCTTTTAGTGTAATTTTATTTATAACGGTCAATAAATTTACATTAAGTATTATTTAAAAAAAAACACTTTAAAATAAATACATTGGACTTGATTAACTATTCGTGAGTTCAAAGTAATCAAGTTAAAATCAACTTATCCTTAAACGAACCCCTGAGATTGAGATTCAAATATTTTAATTTTGGTATATTTTTTCACTTCTATTCAATGTTTAATAAATAATTTGTCCGAAACAGTTCTGTACCATTAGAAATAAAATAACTGATTGTGAAGTGTTCGCTTTCACAGGAGTATTGGTTGTTATACAGTATAACATTATCCACAAACTTGTGTGTCGAGAACTCAGTAGGGTTCGCAAAATGTTCAATGAGAGAGGATAGCCAACTATTTAAGGCTATGATACAATTAAAATCGATCTTTCGATGTCAAAAAAAAAACCTTTTAACACAGTAAAACATTGCCCCTCATGGTTTTCCGGCGATGCCAATTGGTAGTGTTACCATTTTAGATTTTCCTTGCCAGATCTGGCTTTTTAATAAGCGCTCTGCTTCCTATCCGGCATATTTTTAATTTAGAGTTTTCTTCTATTTTCCACTATATTTTTTAGCAACAGTGAATTTTCAACGCTTTTTCATATAGGTATATAGAGACATGGAAATGATTCAATATTATATAAAATATTGAATGCGGTTTGCAAGCACCAAGTCGCGATTTCCGATTTTCCGACATAGCATTTATATATTCTGAAAAATGTACTTTCGTGTGTTTTCTTCACCCTTTTAACGTAAATGTGGCGGAGGTTTATGCATAGGGCATCTAATCCCGGATCCTTTTTGTGATACCGGAATTAGCAATTATTTAGGGATCGATCACTGCGAAAAATAGACAAAAATTAATAGATTTCAAAATTGTTTCAATTCAAACAACTTTTTTTTAAAAGTTGAGAATTGAGAGATTGTACAACCATTTAAAAATGTGCTATTTTTTTTAGCTCGCTCCTTCAAAAAAGTAGCGGATTGACGGTTTCCACAGAAATTTTAAATATGAACTTTTTTTGCTTCCTTCCTCAAAAATTGCAAATTGTACAATTATTCAGAAGCGGGATCTCGGGATTGGTCGAGATCTTAGTTGTGACGTCACAAATGTTTAGGAGCCTGTAACATACTGGTTTTCTGGAAGTGTAGTTTTGTGTGTGTTTTTTTTAATATATAAATAAGAATACCTTGGTAGTTTGTCCGATTATCGCAAATAATAGGGCGTGATTATAATTCTGTTCGGCGTGATATGCGCGGCAATGACAAGTCTAAACAAAGATGATGCTTACAATTAATTTATCAAGGCAAGTGAAGTACGAGAATGAGTTACACGAACACGAGCAGTAGCACGGACCGAGAAGTGCTCGCCGCTCATTAGGTATATCTATCGTCCTATATTATTTTGAAAGAAGCGATGAAGCATTCGATGCGACGTTGTAGAATGGCGTCAACAACGCTGGCCATCACAAACTGCAAACCGTGTTTGCGAAGGGTAACCAACAAATAGAACAGAACAAACACCGAAATTAGCTACGTGTTAACAATTATCGATGTCTCTATGACAATTAAAAAGCACTGGTAGATTCCGGTGAACGCAAACAATATAATTTCATCTTATTATCTGCCGTCAATCGAAATACAACAACGTAAAAATGTCATTGTATTGATTATAAAAAAACAAATATAAAACTATGATGCGTTTGATGTGTTTGACAATGAGCATAAAAAAAGTGCTCCCTTTTAAAATATTATACTAAAATATAAACCAACGTACATTTAATGCAAAATTTTATCATATTAATCGAAACGAAAAACTAGCTGCCATATACGTTAAAATCTTATTGAGTTAAAGATTGAATTATTTTCTATATTATAGCGAAAATTGATGTGATTTTTTTGCGATTAAAACGTCTTTATGTTTACTTACTGTTTAATTGGAAATTGGAAGAATCTGACTTATTTTGAAATTGTATTCGATACGTTGATACGTTGACAGATATATAAATATTTCTATTATCAATGCAATTTTCCGAAAATAGTATTTGAATGCCTATGAACAGCTTAATTTTTCTACATGTAAAAAAGTATATTAAAAATCACAACAAAAGTTCAATATGTCACTGATGGTATTTGTTAGATATCAAACACAATCTTTGTCAAAAAAAACTATATTGTAGAATTTGAAATCCTGCAAAATTGTGGCGATCGAGTTGCAAATGCTTATTTATGGTTTACGACTATTTAAAAAAATATTCTTTCGCTCACTGAACGCCGTACCCACTAGCAACCGCTGCGGCTTCAAACCTTTCTTAAAGGGTGTCCACAGTGTAACAACAGTATTCGTGTTTTTTTTTTGTCTGAAAAGATGACGTGAAAAGACATGGAAGAGATTTTATGATTTGAGACTCACTCACTGTCTACGAGGCTTCGTGAAATCTTTAAACGCCTTGTAATTTTCCCTAGATGCAATGACGTCTTCTAATAATAATGTAATTTTCGGCATTTTTCCGGATTTTGTTAGAGTCTATATATTTCCAAAGGGTGTGATCAGTATTCTGAATCGCAAATCCGCATCGGACATCAAGATAATAGTTCAAAGAAACAGTATTCAAACCTAATAATATGAAAACATTTTTTTTGCAGTAATTTCATTAAATGTAGAAGTGCAAGTGTTATTTCCCCCAATATATTGCAATTCCATCAGGAATTGACAGTGAACACCTTACAAGTGAAGAATAAGAAAGCCGGAAGCTACTAGTCCATTACGTACAACGGTTTTACGCCATTTGGCTTTTTTAAGGTTTCAGTCGACCCCGATAATTTAAATACTATTTTTACAACTTCAATAATTCTTACTATATTTAACTATAATATTATATTTAGCGATGGAAGCCCAGATTCATCTGTCTATAATCTAATCGGGCAGTATTGAAAACGTTCAATTAAAATTGGGTCTCTGTGATTGATGCATAATACATTATCTATATCAATATTATGAACAAAGAATGTCATATCAAAAAAATCCACGAGTAGCTCACCCTTCACAGGTGTTCTGTAATGTTTGGGAGAAGTGGATTGAAGGGAGGGGGTGGGGGGTCGTGGTAGGTGTTATTGACTTCACAGATTAAGGGTCTCAATTTTCAATTCGCGACATCTCATTGAAAACGAAACTGTCTTACCGTAGGTAAATAATAATAACGATGGTCGTTCAATGAATTACTACGCGTAAAATTGAATTTGAAAGAGGCGACTTTAAAATATCGGCTGCCTCGGGTTCTTACATTTGCCGTGCTATCAAGGGTACTCAACGGCTGACCCTTCATCGTCCGCTACGGATTCATATTTCGTACAGGGCAACAGGGTAACGGGTGTAAGCGTCTGAAGAAAAACCCTTAAGCTGTATTGCATGGCCTATACAAAGACCACAGCGGTTTTGATGGAATTAAGAATATAAGGGTCCGGCTTTAAGATATATCTCTTGCTTTGTGTACAACAATTGTTGTTATATGATTGATTTGTACACCTTATATAGTATTATTGTTGACGTAAGATTATCTTAGAAGTGTCTAACTGTCAATTTTCGGTGGAAAAGCATAATTAAGTTACAAAAATATCAGTCAAAAATGGTCCCAACGGGCAAAACTGCTCAATTTCATAATGTTATATTGAAGAGTTTGTACAAGTATTTTTTTAGACATATTGGAATAGTTTCAGCTTCAAGAAGAATGTGCTTGGTACGTATTGTACATATTATCTAATTACGAATAGATATATTATTACAGGGTATTATGTTTAAACTAGGTTTTAAGTTTGAGTAAGGTTTTGTTGGCCATTCTGTAAGCTCCTATCTATAATAGCGGTGACTGGCAAAAGAAGTGTAATTAATTTTGATGAATGAACTGCTTCATTCATCAGAATTATGCGGTAAAATTCAATCAAAATGGCACCCAGTGACAGGTAAAATCAAATCATATTTATATAATCGAAACTTGAAATACCAATCGTCTAGTTCATTATTATTAGACAACTCCGAGAAATCGAAATTCATGTCTGAAATTTTGCAGTCTATCGGGTCCAGTTATTTGATAATTTAAAAATGATATTATACTTAAAAACAATGCTTGTTTAAAACAAACTTCTACAAGATTAACCAAAACGTTGAGAGTTTTATGGTCTTTACTTGAATATTTCTAAATGCCCTAATACTGAACCCGACCTAATTTTCTAATCTGCAAGCCTGTTCATAAAATGTATAAATCCCGGGACAGATACATAATACTTGATTTATGGTGACCATTTGTATATTACTACTCATTACACATTTCAAAGTTGGTTATTTGGAGCTGTCTGACTAATGATCTGGACGATAAATATGCGTACTGATCCTTTAGGTCTTTAGAGTCTAGCAACATTATTCAATGTATGGTTATATAGATGTGCCACATTTTGCCTATAATACGTTTGTCTTAATATTTATACAACGATGTGGCTGGCCCTTTAGAAAATATAAGAAACTTCACACATTAAAAAAAAACTTGAAACTTTGTAGAACCGTATATTTTATTGTAGAAAATAATAATATAAAAGAATAACAAAACACGTTTAGAAAAAAGTCCAGGAGACGAATTATCTGTCTTGACTTAAAGCAATATTTTGTTATTATTCCCTAAAGACACTATTTTTTTTATTGAGGCGTCATAAGTTTATTGTAAGTCGTTTACAATTTTAGTTTCATGAACACTGTTGATTTCGGTTAAAAATAAATACTTTTACATATATATGTATTATTTGGTTCCATGTTTTAATTAGTTTTCTTCATATACATTATTCATTAATGGATTGATACTACGGGATGCATGGGTAACATGACTTTCTATTTTCACATGATAAATAGCAAAGTAGAGTAATTAATCAGGTAGAGTAATTTTTGTTAATGAATTATCAAATTACTTAATCAGTTTTATTTGCCATTATATAACTAGCCGCAGTTGCTCGACAAATTCCAAGGCAATTTAAACATATCTGGTCATCAAAAGGCCTTAAAGCAGTCGTGGGGAACCTGTGGCCATTTTGTAAATTTTTGTAAATACGTGAATTCCTGAGATTTTCGATGTCCAAATCCTTGGAAGACGTAAAAAAAGGTCCCACACTGGTAATTTTGGAAAATCCACAAATTTCTGGGCTTTAGAAATTGGTATGAAATTGTTTCCGGCCAAAGATTCCCTAGTCAATGTTTACTGTGGCCTTATGTTGAATCAGAAAAATGAATGCGGCCTTTAGAAAATAAAAGGTTTCCCACTCCCAGCTTAAAGTATCATTCATAAAACACTGTATACCAGTATAACCTGAGAATATTTTGATAGCCTAGTTCCAGTGAAAATGGTAGTTTTGAGATATGGCTGATCAAAGTATTGAAACATCTAATTTAAACTGTGACAGGAAAGTGATATTTAATAATTGTCTCATATTTTAAAAGAATCATTTAGTCATATATCTCAATTTAATTTCAATTTATTGAAACGTTGACAAAACTATAAAGTGATATGGAATTGAGAGAATATTGTTTATATTTATACGTGCAAACATCTGCCTACTGATACAAAACTAGTATTTTTCTTGTTGTACTTTTGAGAGGTAATCGAATATGATTAGTAATATATCTCAAAACATCAACTTTTGACTTTTAGAATAGTCACATATTTTTGTTTCTAGCCAAATTGTATACGCGTGTCATGTTCTAAGCACACTTAGCCAATAAATATTTTAGTATTTATTTTATAAACGAGATTAGGCTGTTTTGTTTATATTGTTGAACCAATGCTTGGTCACCGCATTTGAGAATAAGTATAGTATGGAAATGTGGCTTGTGCATCGACTGTTATCGAGTATCAATACTGCACACGGCCTGGCGTATTTCTGTTATCACACCAGGCCTGTGTCGAGGCCTCTGCCTTCTATTCTCACTCAAACTGCCAACACAGTTATTGACAATGTTATTGTCCATTTTAATTATTCATGTCGTAGTTGTCTTCTGTTAATATAACGCGGCGACATAACCGAGAGGCCTGCTATATAAGATGGGTCAGCAAAAATGACTTTATCGCTGTTGTATATGTCGATGGTGTACGATCGGCTCACCTCAAACATCATATGCACAAATCGATCCCGTGGACCGCAGAAGGCGACAAAAAATATTATTGGAAAATAAAAAGAAAAATACCAATCAAATGCGATATCAAAGTGTAATGTAGGACCTCGAATATTTATTTATTTATTTTATTTATTTATTGTTTAAAATTAAAATTATGGTACATGACATAACAGCTTACGCCAATTCGCCATTTACTTGACAAATAAAAGACACAGAATATAAAATAAAATTACATAATACATAAAAATCAACACAAAAAATCAAGAAATAAAATAGTAAAATTTCACAAACAGTTCACAAATACTATTACTAAAAATGTCCACTTCACTAGGCAATGAGTTTATCAATCGAACGGCCCTAGGAACTGGTGACTCATACCTCCTAAGCGAGGTATAAGTTTTTAGAAATAAAAGTTTTCGCTTATAATTTCGTCCACGTGAAAATAAATTGGGAGCATGTAAATTAATAGTCATGAGAATTTCAGGATTATTAACTCGGCCCCGAAGGAGAAGAGAAAAATGCTTTAAGCTTGAAAACGATCTTCGAGCTTCAAGAGAGTGAAATGATAACATTCCTAAAAGAAATTTGGTGGGGTAGTATTCCTTTAAGGAATTATCAAAGGGAAAGAATTTAAATTTTTTGAAATAATAATATCTAAGAAATTTCATATGGACTCTCTCCAATTGCAGCTTGTATGAACTTTCATTCTATTTTATATAGATATTCTATAGAGACTATAGAGAATATAAAAAATAATATCACACAATACGAACAGTAAATAAAAACTGTATATTAACTTGATAATATACTGCAGAGTTACCTATGTTATTAATTTATTATTTATAAATACAGTACCTAATAAATGTTGGTGTTGAAAAAAATAATGTACTCAGTTTAATATTCATTTATATGATTAAAGAAAACATTGTGCACACCTTCTAGTACAGATGCAATACACCAGAAGAACTGTTTTCGAATAATGGTATCTGCCAAGATCGCTAAACTCGAGGCCGGTTAGAGGTCGAAAAACATCGAATGGTTTGGTTTGATAACTTTGAAACAGGCGCAGTGATGTCGTTTTTACGGACAAACATCATTTCATGCGAACAATTCTCATTTTGATCATCCGAACCGCAATTAATTTAATGTCGAATAATAATAAAGATATATCTATTAGCAATACGTACGCGTATAGGTAAATTCTGTATCAGTGGCGTTATTCGAGAGTGCATACGTCCACATATTGATAGTTTAATACAATGCTAACATTATTTATTATCAATGATAATGATACTACTATCTGTAGATTTCTATGGAAAATATTTGACAGGTAAAGTTTTGTAGACTGTAAACACCATTGTCTTATTACAATCAATATATACCTATGTATGTCCATATAAATAAAAAAAAACAACGTAAGAAATTGCCGTTGTAAGATTGGCTATTAGGCTTTGACGAAAATGATATGTTGATGAAGGTAAATAATAAGGTGACATAAAGCATGTATTTCTCGTGGAATTAAGTAGGGTTTCATTTCGTGAAAAACAGCCGTGTAAAAAGATGACGTGAAAAATAGGGTCGTGCAATTTTGAAACAGTGCAGACGAGAATTAGAGCGTGTAATTTATTTCAGCTGGTTTAATAAGAGTCAATACATGCAGTATGTGCCAATTAAATAATACAGTTAATTGATATTTATTTTTTCTTTACAGAAATACAGGCATAATTTAGTGTTAACAATACTACTGTATTTATTACAAATTAATGAAAATAATAAAATGTTATGTTTCTCATTGTTATAGTTTTCTGGAGAAAATATATTTCAAAGCGAAAGGAATGTCCTGTTTGGAATACATATTGTTATTAAGACATTTGTACCGTCAAGCAAACACGCTGACATTTAAAAACAGATAGTGAGTGCTTGATGACGATGCAGTGTATGGCGAGATACAAGTCATCCAAGTAAGTACATAATATTATTATTTTTATTTGTCCGACTACGATTGCTTTGATAATATTAGCGCATATGTCTGATGAACCATTGTTGGCCTTCTTATAGTTGTAACAAACGCATGTTATATTAATCAACATTTTATTTCGATTTATCGATTAGGGATTTCATTACCGGTATTGAAAAATTAATACCGGTATTACAAAAAAAAAAAAAATCAAAATATACGACCAACTGGGAACTTAATACTGGACGAGTAAATCAAAATCAAAATCGATATTTCATATAAAATACAGTCATTGAAAAATATAAATAATCATAAACGGGTAATTTTCATAAATAACTAACGGTTTCTTAAAATAATAAGACACCATTAAAAAGGGTCATCAGTTTTGGAAACAGCCAATATTGATACAACTTTTTAATATTTAAAATATTTCAATTCATCGCGAATAATTTATTGAAATCATGTTTCTATGCATTCAAAATTCGGTTTTGGTTAATTTTCAATACTGAAATACCGATATTTGTACGTTTTTGAAACCGGTATTTAAGTATTAAAAACACCATGAATATCGGTATTGTAATCTCTAGTTTAGTATAGTTTAGTAACACGAGTTTAATAGGTAAATAACTCAGAATTTTAAAATTATTAGTCAACGAGGTCGCAGTATGCAGAAAGGCGTTATCTTCATTATTACATGAGAAAATATAGCTTATTAGGATTAGTTATCTAAAAATTGCAGTTAATTCCGTTTGAAACTATTTTAAAAATCGAAGTTAACATCTCGAAATTTGTTCAAATTTAAAACTCCATTATCTCACAAACTACACATTATGTTTTTTGAGCTGATTCTTTTCATAACTCGTATATCGTTTTTGTGATATAATATTGAAATATTTTAATTTTATAAATAACTTTTTCATATTGTTAGGCTACGTTCTTTAATAATTAAGCTAATAAGACATAATTTTTTAAAAAAACTTTGATTTAGTATTTACTCAAAAATAGATCTTGAATTATTTTGTAAAATAAAGAAAACAATGAAATATTTTTTAAAATTTTAATTCAAGGAATGCAGGTTCCCCACCCAGGTTCAGACGGCCAAGGTATCGTATAAGTTGAATGTATACAGTTCAGAAAAAGCGATTATTGAATTATTATCAAACGTTGTCAATTAAGAATTTCCTGGGAAAGGGAAGTTTTCACTGAAAAAAACATTTGTGTGTATTTACAATATTTCATAAACATTTAAATATTTAGTCGTCTCTAACTTCTTTTTGTAATTTCTATAGTTAACTTAAGTTATAATTCTCGATGACCTTTATTATTAATTAACACGTACTATACCTACATTATTTTATACTTATTGGAAAACAAAACACATTATACCAAATGTTAGATATCTTTTGAGAATTCTTATCACACAGTGTTGAAAACATGTTTCGTAGGCCAGAAGTTATTCGTTTTCCACGTTTATCTGTATTTCTCGATATTGCAGATAAGGTATTGTGGTACCGAGGCCCTCCCTCCCTCGACCCACCTCCTGCTTCGGCGAAGTCCAACAACTGCCGACCGACGCGCGTCATCGTCATCCTCGCTCGCAACAATACAATTACTAATCATAATCGTTTATGTGGAGCAAGATGACATTGTCTCCACAGTGCTGCTCATTGTTTTGTAAAAATGAAAAAGAGTCGATCGCATTCAAATATTTGAAATGACAACGCGCGAAAGTTTCTCAGCGCTAGGTAATGAGTATGTAATTGCAAATGTTGTGTTGGAAATGTAACGAGTGTCAGACGTCGCAGGCGCTCTTTGGCGTCGTCGACATAAAACCTTACACCGTAGAGGTATCGCATTTATAAATAGATTATCAGCAGACGGTTTTGCGCGTCGTTAGGGAAAAGATAAATATCTGGTTCACATACCTTCCGGGCGAAGTCCGCGTGGCGTCGAAGAGACGCTGTCACCTTATCGATTGAAACTTGCGGCGGGAAGAGCGCGGCGTTCTTCCCGATAATGTGCGCTCCCGCTGGCGCGCCGTGTTGCACTGGTGGATCGCGAGCGGCGAACGCCGTGCCGGAGGACCGCCGGGATGGGGCGCGGCCGCTCCCTGCGTCCCCCTTCCCCGACCCCGCTGCTTTCCCGGCTGAGCCGCAAGAGAGCGTCGCCGCTCTGTCGCTCTCGCTCTAGTGGCGTCACCGGCGACTGCGGACCGGGAGGGACGCGACGTCCACTTTCCACGCGACCTCTTCGCAATTTCCCAGCGCGCCGAAGGAAGGACCCACATTCGACGTAGTGCATTGTCGAAGTGGTATCACCACCCCACTAGATATGCATAAGCGCTTAGTACTGTGAAAGTCATTGCATTGTCGTTAATATCGTTAATTACATTCGGTATTTTATTTTTTCAAATTACATTAGAACATGTATATAACAATGTCTAGGTATTGTCGTGGATGGAATGAAAGCACAAGATACAATGCAAACGCATTATACTTCGTAGATTAATTACTTATAACTATAACCAATAGTTTTATTATTCATTTAATTTACCCAATTGAATAAATCAATCCTATGGGAAACATGAAAATCGATTATTTTTTATTATAATCTTATTTTATTCTAAGTCTTAGTTTGTGGAAGCATTACAGTACGAGATTGATTGATAAATGTCGGAAACAGTATTATTTTGTTGTCATGTATATTCCCAGAAAAATAAACTTTTCGTGTTTATAAAGTTGAAATAGTGATAATATTATTCAAGTAATACAATGATAGAATATTTTGATGTCCAATTAAACCATGAAAAAAGGTTGTTATTAGTATCCGAGCACATTGTTGAGTAGTTTACCAATCTCGATAAAAGTTAGCATTCAAACAAAATTTGTGTGATTATGCCGGGCTAGAAAGTAGTGTTGAATTAAAATTAAAATTCATACATAACCGATATCAAATCGTTTATCGTATTGAAAATATGTACATTAGCCAATTTGAGTTTCTGACAAACGCCAAGGCTCTCAAGGCAGCCGATAAAATTATTACGATGTAATAAATTAATAAATAATGTAATTTAATTTTTTTTTTAATTTTCTACTTGATGTATTGATGTTTTATCAAACGTGTCCACGTCCGATGTGCACCATATTTGCTGATAATAAAGCATCTCAACATAAGTTTTTTTTACGAGGACTAGAAATTAACTTCTTTTAATAGATACGGCTAGAAAGAATGAGTTAAGAATATGCTAGCACTTACAGCTCTCGCTTTGTCCCATTTTTTTTTAAATATAATGAGATGGTGTGGATTGGAAATGTCACAGATATCCAAACGGTTAAACACAAATTGTTGATACTTGGATATATATCCTCTGGCACTGCAATCGTATAGGAGGAATGCCCGAGAGAATTGACCTTTCGGCCCCAGTACCCGCTTGATGTAGTTCAATTATTATTATAAAATGTCTACAACTCAATCTGATGTCATCAACTACAAAAAAGTAGCTTTTAATAGTTATCTTAAATAAATCGTTGTAATATAAAATATTTATATTTTGCTGAGTGTTATGTACATGTATGTGCATAATATATATCTTTTTTTATATATTTTATTAGTATTTATACTAGGTAAATTCTCGTACACTCACATTATGATATCATTATGACATATTTTTGAAAGTCAAATAGATAAATTCTTAAATAACTATTGTAGATAAATTTCAAGACAGCTGTTTTTTTCGGTCAAAAATTGTCGTAAGATATCAAAGAAATCTATACGATTAAATAGTAATTTATGCGCATAAATCAGTATTTTAACAAGCGGTGGCGGAAAAGGATCAAAATAATTGTGGTTGTGCACAGTACATTGACGTTCGTAGTGTACATACGGGGATGTTTTGTAGGGTTGTGGAGTCAGGTAAAAAAATGACTCCGAATACGAATTGATTTTTCCAATAATTTCCGATTCATTTATATATTTTTACTCAAATCATTCTAGTTACTAAAACGATTCTAGTACATCATTTCACCAATTATTTCATCAATCAATATGATGAATTGACTAATATTGTTTTTTTAATTGGACTGAGTCGTATGATCTTTCTTACTCCGGAGCCCTGCAATTTTGTCATATATTTGCTATGTGTACACTTTTACACAACATATAAATTAACTTACCTTCTTTAATAATATGGTTTAATTCAATAAATTCTCATTTGTGGGGCAGTGGTGAAGTCCCAGTAAAAATAACATGTTTTCAATCAACTTATCGATTTCTGTTCGAAAGTATGGGTGTTTGTGATGTATAAAAAATCCCTCTCACTCTACCAATCTTAAATAAACGGGGTGTAGCGAGAGTGAATATGTTAACTGCTAGTCCTGTCCTAGCCCTATTCATATATTCTTACTCTCTTTGATAAGCGAGAGATTAAGAAACTGGCTAACAATATTAGAAAAAACTTGAAATAGCTCCATTAGGACGCCATATGCTCAACAAGGATTAAAAAAAACTCTTTAAGTTTGTTAATTCTTGACCAAAAGGCAATTATTTATAAAAATGTAACTTAATTTTTTACACTTATTACGAAATTTTGTGATATTATCTTGCTCGGTATCGCTCATTAAGAACATTGTCAACTGATTATAATTAGTCACAACAGGGTAAAAATAGCAACGTATTTAGTTCTACAGTTTTAATATTTATTGGTTGATAGCTATTTCGGCTTTCGCCATCGTCAGAACTATAATTAATCACCTTCCTCACGTTCAATTTCATCCAGGAAGCAATCCTAACCATTACATTAAATCACTAAAAAAAATATTTAAGTCTAGTTTTTATATAATACAAAAATTTTCATTTAAAAAAAATCTGCATATCGTAATATTTGGACAGGTCCCTTCTCTCGTCCAAAAAAAGTCTTAAGTGTGGTTTGACCTGTAGAAGGTAATATTCAATAAAGGCTTATAGAGAAAGAATAACAACTTTAAAAGACGAAGCAAACAAACACATTAATCATCTGATACTTCTTTTGCTGTATTGTTTCCATTGATAAAATCAGATAAACGTATCAGTTTCTTATTTTTTTTACCACGATATATTTATTTCGCTTATTAAAATAATAATAACAGGCATTGATAGTCTTTCGAAATGAATAGCGACTACGAAAACACCAGTAACCCAGAAAGGAATTAAAACCACCCAAAAAATGTATACGTGTAAAATTATTTGCTTAAAAATTTAGAACTTTAAGGTGGACAATCTCACCATTTATTTAATTAATCTTTCTTACCGATTGTATCAATGAGCATAGTCTAATTAAAATACTTAAATAATCTGGATACGCATCGGTTTGACATTGTTCACTTTCGAGTTATTCACTCTTAAATATATTTAAAAATTCGAAATGTGGTACTGGGTTGGATGGAGTTCTATGTGGCCTCGAAATATTAATTAGAACGATGCTTTGTGCTTATAAACATATCGAGATATCAATACAAATTACAGTTTTGCTACTTTATATATTTTACACAAATTTTTGCTGTTTTACCATCGTACTCTTAATAAAACGCCTCATTTACACCAAACGAGTCACACTGCCGAGCATTCTCGGCCTAACAGCCAGCGTCTACACGCGAGTTCTATATGAATCATCACAGTGTTCTCAATGATCTCTCCACTCGACATTGGTCGAACGGCAGTTCAAACATGCCAAGTTGGTGAGTGGGTGTTTACCCACTAGCAGTTTTGCTAAGGGTGGTCGGAGTTATCTCGTTGGTCCAGGAAATAGAAACTGTTTATATACACTCGCTCACCCATTTCACTCTAACTTTCACTAGGCCGAGTAATGTATGTTCAAACAGCTTAGTATTTGGCCTAGATCACCCTCGTCAGCGTACTCGACAGGTGTAAAAGACGTATCATGGTGATTGTAGTATAATAAATTGAATATAGTAAAGTTTTATGCCAGTCGAATTATGATGCAATCGCGAACATCGCAATTCATTTATAACACATGGCAAAATATGTAACAGGAAATAATAATGTATTGTTTAATTGTGATGATATTATGATTTAGATACATAAATGGACCGTCAGTATCACCTCTTCTCCAAGCTTCTTCCCACCTGCCCTTTTGCGCTGGAAAAGTTTTCATTCATTCTATAACATCAATAATACAGCAAATTTATACAAATAGTTTATTAAAGTGGTGTTTAAATAATGTGCAATCCTATTTCGTTCAAAAGTTATTAATAATCTCGCTCCTCTTTGAGGTCGTCCGATCCTACTAAAAATATTCTTTCATTAGTTAAATTTAAATAATAAAATAGACTTTTGTGACAAAATTTTGAAAAGAAGATATTTGAAGAGAATTCAAGCCTGTAATAATGTGTAAACCGTTTAAACACTTGAGTCTTCCTCGCAGTGCAGTCGTATTCATCCTCCTAGTACATATTTTGAGCATACCTAGAAAGCATTTATTGTAAAAGCGTTCACAATATTGGAAAGGATCGCATTAATAAAATCTAGAAACTATGAACGGCTTACAACATAACCAATCAACTGCAGACTCTCAATCTCGCAACTAGTTATAAATACATAATAGGTTAGAAAAAGGTACAATAACACGTCAAATGGATAAAACACTTTATATATCCATATATCTATTCCTGCCACCGTAACAGTTTAGCAAGCGTCGCCGGATGTATTGAAAACAAAATTTCGCCAGCATCGATTTCCATCAATTAGGAACTAGATTTACTATCTGTATATGAGATAGAGTTTTCTTATTTTGCTTATAAATATTCTACTGGCTATGACATACTCAATATTTTTTAATGAAGAAGATTCTTTGGATATGTCAATAATATGATTATCATTATTATCTTTCACAATATCATACCATGGACCAATTGCTTTCCACTAGTTCGCTAGCGGTTTTACCGTTGGGCAAACACCGTATTGGCGGAAGGGTAAGATAAGAAAATCAATAAATCAAAGCCTTCGCGCAAAAATAGGAAATTTCTGCTTGTGTTGTAGGTTGTAGGACGATAGACGTGTAACATATCCATTTTGACAGACTGGTTGGTGGAAATGTCTCGTAAAACTCAACGTCAACTGTTTATATGAATATAGATAACTTTCAATTTTTATTGTCGATACTGATCATGGTTATAATTTTCATTACTGTAAAAAATATAGATTAATGTATAATGAGTACGATATTTTTCCTATTAGTCTTTTATAAATTGTTATAACTATCATGATACAATAGTATGAAATGAAAACACTGGTACATCTAATACATATTTAACAATTTTCAAACTGCTCGATTTCGTTTTTACGAGATCAGATATGACATGGAATGGAACACTATTTGAAAATAAAAAAAGAAAAAATTATATTATTTCCAATTTCACCCATTATTTTAACAGAAATAATCACAAATCGATTGGATTAAACACGTTTGAATCACATAAACAATGTTAAAAATGTTTTCAATTGTTTTCAACTGTAAGCATTTATATCAGCGGTAACTGCATCGATTAAAATATTCCAGTGAATTCTCTTGACAATTAAGACTACAAAAATTGTAAAAAAAAACACTCGATGTGAATGAAATCCGATGTAGGGATGTGACATATAACTTAAAATACCCTTGTAATATATACTGATGCTTTTATTAAATCTAGTTCTCTAGTATGATAGATATGTTAGTCTGTTGTAGCCGATACAGGTGTCAAATTAGTGAAAGTCTATAATTTACCTTATACTAAAAACTAAATTATATTATGTAAAATGTTATATGAAATTTCTAGTTATTCCTATTTAGTTAAGATTTTTGAAAAATAGCTGGCTCACTTTTTGTTGTCGATCTATGAACATTTCATAAATTCTATGAATGTCAAAAACCAAAAAGTTATGATTTGAAACATTTCTTTTAATCTGCACGCGTACACGTAGTCTAACATTTGTATGTAGAATCGAAATTGAAATTATATTGATCCGATATTATTATTAAATTTTGAATTTTTTCCCGTATTATTTTTTCAATATTATTTGTATTTCAAGCTGGCCCTTATCATTGTTTGTATACAAAATTGGTATGATTCAAAACTACCTATTTATTACCGTTGAAATAATTTTATTTAGTTTTCACACACCTTTCAACTCCCGTTTAATGATCAAGGGAATACGAATTCGTACTTAAGCAAGCATTTGCAAAATTAGTTGTCGGAGGATGCTTCTGAAAGAGGCGAAACACGTGTCACCGTTTGTAACACAATACGTGGAACAATCTAAGTTATTTTATTTTATATTATGAATATGTTTCTGTTATTTGGTATTGGTTTATCCTTTCCCTTTTATTCGTTTAATGGAAATGCCGTAAATTTCTCCAATGACAATTCCCCCTCCCCGCACAAAGTTCAACTTCCATTTTTTCCGCAAAATGAAAATTGAAAACGTTACAATATTCTGCGAGTTCAATTTCTGAGTCACGATTTTTTCCATTATCTGATTTTTAGCATTTTCTATAAATGAGTGAATGTGACTTAATGTGCTTAACATTTTTTTTTCGTATGAATTTTAATTTAGTTTTATGATTTTCAAACAGTCTAAGGATATTTCTAATAGTCCTCTGGACAAGGATTTCTCAACGGTGGGCCATGTGGCCCACCGTTGGGCCAAATCGGAGATTTCAAATTCCTCATGAGCTAAAAAGAAAAAGATGTTTCGGAGATATTCTGGGAAAAAGTATATCAAATCGGGGATTTCTCGGTGAGCTAAAAAAAATAAAAAAGGTATGGGGGCCACAGATAATAAAGACACTCAAAAGGGGCCATGCTCCCAAAACGGTTGAGAAACACTGCTCTGGACTATTACATTGCACAATAAATCCAAATATTTGGGGGAAAATTGTCTTCCTGCTATGAAATAAATATGCGTGCTCAGAATGGGATGTAAAATTCATTTTTTTTTAAATACTCCTACATAAGTAAAAAAAAATAGTCCGGCTGAAAAAGAAGCGCCAAGCAGCTCCGGCCCCAATAGACTACTTATGCCGACTGACTTAGCGTTATCCCAATTGATTTAATAAATCTATATCCAACATTGAATTTTTTTCTCTAAAATATGTACTGAATAAATTTAGTGTTTGATATTTCTTTATAGTCTTTAGAGTTAGGCTTAAAAGTTTCTTTTACAGATATTCCCATTACAGTTGGGCAATTTTTACAGGGGTGGCATGGCAGTGCCATATTCAGCTTATATATAATATTACATACTAGACTCGTTCTTCGATACATACAGCGAGCAGAAGAGACTTCATAAATGTTTTTCATCAAATATAATACTTGCTTATGTTACACGAGTAATTTTATTGTTAATTGTACTATATGTATTTTTCACTTTTAATGTGTTTACTGTCAATACTTGGAATGGCATTATAATAAAAATAATAAAACATTTTTAGTACTTTTTCCACATAAAATGTATTGGATCAGGACCGGTTTCGCTCATTGTGAGAATTGTCAACTGATAAGAAATACAATGAAACAGTAATATTTATACAAAAGTTAAGTAAGAAAAACAAGGTATGACAAACAATTGGTATTACAACTAAGTAAATAAATTGAAGCAAAATACAAGAAAAATAAACTATAAATAAAAAGTTGAAGACCTCTTAGCAATGCAAACTAAAAAAAAATAATGATGTAATAGTTTTGACTATTTCGAGCTTTTTAAATATTTGTAGTATGCAAGCGATACACATACAATATAACTGCATTCAAATTCTTTATAATATAATATAATATTATGACAAAAAAACTCAATTAATTTTCAATTTAAGTTGGTTTTTTAATATATTTAAAAAATCGGTTTGCGCTTCATGTGTATACGCAGGTTAGTGGAGTAGCAATGAATTCGGGGCCCTCGTGCAAACATCGCGCAATCCCCTCGACACAATTTGTTATATCGAGTATGTAGATAATTGATATCCGTTTTCGCTGGGCCTTCATCAGCCTTCATTCATTGTTTTGCTCCACTATGGGGTGGCTACGCCGCTGACGCAAGTTAAATAATTAATGTAATGTCGTTTCTTGTGTATTTACAGCCGTTTAAAATGCAACAGCTTATTTAACAAGTACCGCAATATTAATAAATCAATGTTTTGTATTTTTAATACTGAGTTGAATTTTTCGTAAACGATAGTGTACATATTTTTTTCACTAGGAAATTAATGAAAAAGCTGTTAAAAAATAAAGCTTAACAGCGATTTCCTGTTGTTATTCTTCGTGCTTTTGACAGCTTTTCTTTACATGTCTATGGACTCTATGGTCTCAAAGAAAACGAGTAAATACGAGTTTGCCAACGCTGTCAGTTAAACGAATGACGCTTTAGTAAATTTAATAAATTATAGTGTGATATATCATTTCATTGATATTAATATACACTTCTAATAATTATATTATTCATAATGCCGTACGCTAATCAGCCATCAGTCCATATTACGGATCTAACAGATGAAAATGTAAAATTTATTGTCGAGGACACTGAGCTTAGGTAGGTTTTTATCTATTTGAAATACTTTTAATTTAATTAAAATACTTACATTTTTGATGCAGTGTCACATATATTATGTTCTTATGAACGAAATGGTAATCTTGCTGCAGCGTTTCAAAAATACGTTCGTAATGTTGATAAAATATTTCAGATCAACGGGAAAAATATTGATTGCATACGTACAAATTATAAGCGAAATGTTTTGGTAATAAATATATGCTCTTGTGTATCGTACACTTTTAGCCCTATTATTAGATAATGATGTATTATATTTATGGTGCTAAATCTTTTGTAGTCTTCTGATTTAACAAAATATGTCTTATTGAGGTTATGGCAAGTGAGTGTTATTCATTCTTGCGCTTTATTTGGTATTCTCATTAAATATTTTATCGAAATGCTTAATAATATAAAGTTTAATAGAAATGACTATCAAAATTACCATTTAAATTGCCTTGAATTACATTGTTTCTTTTTGCAAAATTTGTATAATTTCTGGGAGAAAAAGAACATTTTGTATTGTATATTTATCGACAAAGCATTCAAAGCCATGCTTTATTGTTTTTAGATATATTTTACATTACAATAATCGATATTTTATCAAAAAAATCAGAAAATGCTAATTTTGGTTCATTGGTTTATAATATGATACTAAACATTCCATATAATGACATCAATATGGTTGTATCACTTGAAGAATAAGCTATATGTCGACTGTAGTAAAGGGACAGTCGGTGACCTTACTGTTACTAGCCCAAGTTTTTGACTATGGCAAATAACTATCTAACCATCATGTTTGTTGTTGAGAGATAGTAACTATCTTCCTTTCTAACCTCATTTGCATGCAAAACTCGAATCTACATTTAAGAAAAATTGCATTTCAATGAAATTTACATGATAAAGGTTAACACTTGAGTACCAAAAGGCTGAAAATAGAATCGAGAAGCAATGGGGGTACAATGTGACCCCAGACAAATTTTGCATTAATAGAGGTATCATTGTAGATTACAATAAATATCAGTTAGATATTATTGGTATTTACCGAATGGTTGAAGTAAGAAGAATCTTGTATCCACCCCATAGGTACCCGAAGGTTAAGGAATGAGATCTTTTTTTTTTATTTGATAAAATATAGTTAGAAACAATATTGGATTATCCCTATCTTGAGACGCGAATCTTGCAAGGTAAACTGACAGTGTATTGCTAATGATCTTAATGGCTTCTTAAAAGGACATAATGGTCTTGACTTTTAATATTGTCCTTTGCATCGGACTTATGAGATGCCAGTTGCTAGGGCATTTCAGCTAATCAATGCATTGTTTAGAGATGTTGTCATACTCAACACAAGCTTGGTGAATATTTCTTTCATTTTATTCTTGAATGTTGATGTAAATAATATTTTTTTTTTATTATTTTATGTACTTTCAACATTATATTTGTCAAAATTATAGTGCATTAGCGTCAACTGTAAAACCATGTTTTTTTTTTTATATAGTAATTTTTTTAAAAATATTTGACATTACAGCTTACGCCAATGCGTCAAATATTTTGAATTTGAAAGATCATACGAGGTATACTCGATGAGAATTTTTGAAAGTCACATGAGATTTGACTTGACTCAAGGAGAATTGACTTCACAAACACCCATGTCTTAGATCTCAAATTAAAATTGAAAAAAATCCAATTTGCCATTGACCTTACCGGGAATCGAACCCAGACCCACCTGATCGGTAGAGCAAGCTCAAACCAACTAGACCACAACGGGCGACATCGTCATTTTCTTTTTATAAAAAATAAAAAATAAAATTTGACAAACAAAAAGTTGGCCAGTTTGGTTTGAGTACCATCTAGTATTGATTTCACTTGTCATACAGTGAGAAAATTTACAGTTACAAAATAAAAATGTAACTGTTTTTTTTTTCATCTTGTGTTTACTTCTTTTATGTCAATAGTGTTGCAAACAGTATGCGGAGAGTATTTATTGCTGAAACGCCTACTATGGCCATCGATTGGGTACAGCTGGAAGCTAATTCAACTGTAATTAGTGACGAGTTTTTGGCTCATAGAATTGGACTCATACCTCTCATTTCAGACGAAGTTGTCGATAGACTCCAGTACACCAGGGTAAGAAACTTACTAAAAATTGTATATTTACTCAAATATTAGGTAATTTGGTAACCTAGAGCGCTGAACTAATGGCATATCGAGAATATCATTACAAACCTTGATATACTATATAAAAAACGTAATGTGGTCTATAATTATATAATTTAATTTTGTATGTATATGTTACCCCTGCTAAAAAGGTTCCATAAGTCCTTCAAGCAGTCTCGGTGTGCCAATATATTAGTGTTATGGGATAAATAGATTTTAAGTAAGAAAATGCAATTACTTTTACATTTCACCCATAAATAATTTTAAATTTATAGTTTACTTAAAATATAATAATCTGTGTTGTTTTTATTGCATTTCTAAAATTATATTTTGGCAATTCACTGGAAGGGTGACTTTATCTGTCTTAATTTCACGGTGAAATGTTTGTGAAGTATATTTTTTTAATTCACAGGATTGTATATGTGCTGATTTCTGTGCACAATGCTCTGTAGAATTTACATTGGATGTCAAATGTTTGGATGAGCAAACACGACATGTGACAACAGCTGATCTCAAATCTAAAGATCCTCGCGTTGTACCTGTTACTTCTCGCCATAGGGAAGATGACCAAGCAGAGTACGGCGAAACAGATGAAATCCTTATTATCAAACTAAGGAAAGGACAGGAATTAAAACTCAGGGCTTATGCAAAGAAAGGTATTTTATTATAGTTTTCGGGTCTAATTTAGAATTTTGGTCTTACATATTTACCTAAGTCGGTAGTTCTCAACTCAGTACATTTTTGATCATAAGAAAAAATTGCAGAGCATCATAATCAAATGGTGAGAAAACAAAGAAAAATAATGTGTATATAACTTATATTTATAGTCAAATAATTTCTAAATGCTAGAGTCTGGGTCACAGTTTTTTTCATGACTCCACAGCCCTGGAATATTTATTGATATGTTTAATATCGATTGTTGTGTATACATACACGGGATGGGCGTGTGTAGTCTTTTCTTGATCCCACATATAGGATGGCAACGTACGAGTTAATGTAAAAAAATAGGTATACAATATGGCTTAAAAATAAAAGTATCATTTCTGTTTTTTTAATCGGCATTCACAATTTATAAAGATTGAAGATGATAATATAATAATATAGATATTGCCGTTTACCATAAAACTTATTACATTTCATTCAGTCTTCTGAGTATGTACGTGAAAAAAATATTGAAATCAAAATTGACGTTTCAGGTTTCGGAAAAGAACACGCAAAATGGAATCCGACAGCAGGTGTCTGTTTTGAATACGATCCAGATAATTCTATGCGCCACACATTATTCCCAAAACCTGATGAATGGCCAAAAAGTGAACACACAGAATTACTTGATGATAATCAATGTAAGTTTTATTTTTAGAAATATGTGCTCACTTAAAATACTAATAAAATATTTTTTTTATTTTATTCATTTGGTATGTATGAATTTTCTTTAATAATACAATAGTAGATCTAAAAAAAAGTTTCTTCAAATAGATTCATATTTTTAAATAATTCTTTACTACCAGCAAAAGTTTAAAGATAATCATTAATGATCTGACTAGAATTAGTGTATTTAAAAACCCCTTGTTATTTATTATATCTTATTTAATTTACTGTCTTAAATGATGTCACAATTTTGAAAGATGTTAAAAACACAATTCTTTAATTGTCAAAAGCAATTCTAGATATCATAAACAAAAATTTAAACATCACTGATGTCATATTTTCTAACCCTCATTGATCTTCGTCATAAATTATCACTAACCAATGATGTTTCAATAAAAAAAATATTTTAAAAGTAGGCTTTTTTTATTTTTGGCGCTTAAGATTAAAGAAAATTCATTGCATCTATAATATTGATAGGTTGTATACAATTTCGTAGCAAGGGGGGTGCGGCAAAGGCGTACCGCCCCGGGCAGCATTTCAAAAATAAATACAATATTTTTCGAGAAAACCGGGCGGTTCGCCCCTGCCGCACCCTCCTTGCTACGCCACTGACGAATTATTTAATTTGTTACAGTAGATCTTTTTTCTAATGTGTTAAGTAGGAACATAATTATTGGATTAAAAGTAAACACACAGACATAAAGTGCAGAGCTCACATAATAATTTGGATGATTGAAAAACATACTTGCCAGGGGCGTATATTCAGGGTGTGTACCACCCACCTAAAAACTCCAGAACATGAAGCGATATATTTTAAATACATTTGTAGATGGTACATCGTTTGTACTATGGCCGAATGCCTAACCAACCTGCATATGTAAGACAGACCGTTCTAGGCATAGTGTAATTCATTGTATATATTCACAGTTTTAAAGTTCAAAGGCGATTAATTACAAAACACTTGTGAATGAAAGAAAAATATGAAAATGTACAGTATTTCTCAAGAAATTAAATAAAATATTTAACCTTAACCTATAGCCAAAACTAGTTCATTAATGTTCATGGTTAAAAAAATTAGGGAAAAATCAAGGACCACCCCAGAATATATAGTTTCATGTTCTCATGTCCTAGGATGTGTATTTTTTTTTTTAATGCCTCTAATCAATCAAAAATTGAATATATTTCAAATACACGGTTAAAGATGCCATGTTCTTAAATAGGATGAAAAATACAATCTTATCTGGGGTGGCAAAACTCCGTGAAAAATTAAGTGCCATAAATTTTTCTAGAATTTTTAGTGAAACTATTCATTCTCCTAGTCATAGTTTTGGCTAAATTACAGTTTTATGATTCTTCAAATTATTAATTAATATGTGTCTAATGAAATAACACCCATAAAATAATGTGCTACCTATGAATAAAAAGTGGTTTAAATGTCAGGCCAGAAATAAATATTGACAGAACAATAATTACCCACAATGTTAAGGGATTGTATTATAATTTGTTTGTATATACAATTTCATATAAAATTTAAAACACTTTCCATTTTTGCATGCTCACAGGTGAAGCAGATTTTAATTGGGAAGCGAAACCTAATAAATATTTTTACAATGTTGAATCTGCTGGAGCATTGAAACCGGAGAACATCGTCATGATGGGCATAGCGGTGCTCATTAACAAGCTGTCTAATTTGCAGATGCAATTGAGTCACGAGTTGCAAAATGATGCGCTGACAATCAGCTGAAAACTGTGTCTCTTGATAAAAATATCTTAACAAAAGATTCTTCAGTTTTTGGATTAAAATAAAACAATATTCATTTTGTTAGGTTAACAGTATATTTTTTTAAATAATACAAATAAAATTAATGTGTAAAATGGATCAACTGATTTTTATTTTACCTAGTCATGCATCACAATTCCAGTTAAGGGTAAAGTATTTATTTATCGGTATGTCACAATGACCTAAATCTTAACATATTTATACAAACACAGTACATGATTAACTTAAATTTATATGGTTATTTGCATACATAAATAAGCCTTAGCAAAATTTCCACCGGTTTCCGCACTGATTGCATAAAACGAAAGTAGTCATAGGCTCATCAGCGCTTCTCGTTTGAATTTGACTGTAAGTGCAATTACGTTGCTTGCATTTACCGCATTTCAAAAGACTCGTCTTGGTTCCTTGAACAGTCGCTAACTGAGCATCATTAATCGCTTCTTTCACAAACTTTTCTCTTAACTGTTTGATTTCATCGCTTGCCATTTCTTCTGGAGTCATTTTGGCCAGACGGGCTGCACTGATGGCTCCATTGATAAAATTAGCTCTTAGATTAGGGTTTTTGGCATCTTTTAAATTGGCAACTCTCGACCTGACTCTGTTTTTGTACCGCATGTCAGTGTTTTTAAATTCAATAAAAATGCATTCTTCGAGTTCTTCAGAGAGTTCCTCAGGACTACCGCACCCATCTGTGACCTCGCCGTCTACTTTTAGAGCTTGGACGAGAAGTTCTCGACATTTTAACCTAACTGCATCGGTAGTATTAGAATGTGGAGGAAAGGATGATTGCATTTTTTTATCTTTATCTTCCTTCTTTTCATCTTTTTCTTTCGATTTAGAGGAAGATTTCGAACTACTTGCGGATTCTTTGGCTGGGGTAGCGGGAGCTAGTAGAAATTTCTTCCAAAGTTTTATCAATGTTTTGGATAAGCTGATCACTTCCTCGTCTTTGCTTGATTTTCGTAACGCGTTAACAGTCATGCCGATCCTCGTTTTGGTCAAAACATCTAAATTGATAGCGAGGGTTTGTAGTGTTTTCAATAGATCCAGAGCTTGTTCCTGTCCCTAAACAACACATAACTGTAAAATCAACGTAAACAATAATACTAACCAACTATGATGCACGTGAACATATTTCTTCTCAAATAATTCTTACCGATCCATCACCAGAGGACATCTTATTTAGCTTTTTCTGAATTTTCATTACTTCGTCCTCGACGCTCATTTTAGAAAAAGATCGTGGTTTCTGTCAAAAATAAACGAAATAGGTGCTTTTTTGGGACGCCGGAGAATACCAATAACCATGGACAACTTTTCGCGCCGTTCATAGACATTTTTCTCCCTATCATTAAATCATTCATTTTATTTTATTTATCTTTTGTTTTGTAAGTCACCGCTGCACTCGCTTTAATAAAATGTTTTATTTACTCAATCTGAGTATTTGATAGCAATTTTATATAAATATCAACTTTATCAATCCGTGGTTAGAAACCTTTTTAGACTGGGTAAAAAATAATGGTTTATAGCTGCGGTCGGCAATCTTTTTGCTCTCGCGGACCACTAAATTAACAATTTTAATCCAGCAGACCACTAACTGGAATTTTGTATTCAATATTACATATTGAAATAAAAGTGATCAAATGTGTCTTAAAATGCACTAAGTTCATAAAATAATGTCGTATTTCTCTGCGGACCACCAAAATTTTCTCACGGACCACTGGTATATAGTATATATATCGACTGTGGAAAGGAAAAAAGTCGTAACCTAACCATAAATAGTTTTAAAGAAGACACGCAAAACGCTGACTTTGGGTCAAAGGCAAGTTATGAAATATCACAACCTTGAAGTGCATGGAGACTGATAAACTGGGTTTTTATTGACATCTGATATATATTGAATATATTTAAATAAAAACTTTTTTACGTCTTTTTTCCTGATCGCAATTTCTACAGGCCCTTCTTTTTTAAATCTTAAAAGCTAAATTAAGATACTAATTCGACTTTTCAGCTAACATCCTTTTAAAAGGACGTGTATCAAATTGTATACATTGTTATTATCAAAAAAAAAGCTGTGGGTTACGTCCTTTTTTATTTCCTCAGTCGATATTACTCTCAACTTCTGAATTTTAATATTTCATAGAAACAAATTGTTTTCTCTATGAGTTGTATATTTACAATGTATTAATTATATTATAAATAAATAACAATGGAAAAGTAAATAAATAATTTTGCTTTTTGTGTTCTTTTTCGCAAAATCTGTCATTGTCAATTTAATTGACAAAAATGTCATTGATTGATTTTTATCAGAATACTAATTGTAAACTTAATAATGACTTAAAGTTTTTATTTGTCTAAAAACACAGTTAATTGGGTGGATGCGGATGTTTTAAAACTACAGAAGCGGTATGTAAACGATGTGTGTAAAATTTCTTTCTCATTTTGTAAAACAGAAAATATCCCATGGTTTATTTGTCTCGTTAAGTTACATTTTTTTCTTGTCTTATTGAGTATATCAACCGAATGTGTAAGCTCATTTGTGTAGCTAGTTTTTCCAAATTAAATATGAATACATTTTTTATTATAGCAAGGCCACAAACCTACGGTCAGCTCATTTACAGTTAGTTATGACTATGGAAGCTTTAAAAATCGTGAAGACTGGTTAATTGAAAAGCGTTTGATCCACTTTGCGTTAAGCCAACATTTATATGATTAAAATAATGTATGGCTAATTATACATGCGTCTTCCTGTTAATAAAATTTAAACATAAACATGGTTTTTAAGCGTGTAAAGTTATGAAGCTTCATTAATAGGAGGAATTGCTTTAAATTGAAAAACAATATATGAGTCTAAGAACTTTTATCAAAGGTAATTTACCAGAGCTAGTTTTTTTAAATTTTATGTAGCTACCATGAATCATGACATTTATTTTTATATGCTTACTTAGTACAGACTTTAGTAAACCTAGTCTATGGTGAGACAAAATGGATATTTAATTTTAAAGCTTGGCAGCTTCTACGGTTGTTAGCTATCTGTCAAATGTACGTCAAAAAATGTTGGAATATAGATTATTTACTTTAGCATGACACTTTCACTGTCACCCTGAGATTGTTTTGAATAAAAATAAGTGATCATTTTTGTAGATAGCCATGGGAAAGTAAGTAGAAATTTTATGAAACCATTATTAATGTAATGCTAAGAGTATTTATTTATCTCCTTGATTTCATCCACTCTTACCACTGATTTGTTTATATATTACAGTCACTCTGAATGGCGCAAAATTGCCAAAAAAATGAGACGGAAAAAGTTAAGGCAGGAAGCTGCTAAAATCATTCTTTCTCAACAAGAATCTGGTTAGTGATTTTTTTTCAAATTGTAATCTTATTGTAATTTTTTTTATTTGGTAATTATTTGCGATAAATATGCTTTACTGTGCTACTCTTTTTCTACCCGAAAATGTCCTAGCCTTAAGCTAAACGTTATAAGTTCTGTGGGAAGTTTATTTACGAATATGAAACTACCAAGTTGTCATACATAGGAATCAGGGAAACCAATAGTTAATGTGAAGAAGGAATACAATATCATTATGAAAAAATCGCTTTATTATATCAAATGGTTCGTTCCTTTCCATCATAATCCATAGAGCAAATTTGAACTATGGCGATGAAATTTCGTATTTCACTTGTAGAATAAAAAGAGCGTATTGTAAAGCATATTTAATTTATTTGCTAATGGGTATGATTTTAAAATGTTGATTTTCATAGTCTGTAATGAAATTGTGGGTAAACTTGTCATTACGTAGAAAAATTTAAGAATGTCGCTAAAAACTACGCCATGATTTGGAATCTATTTTTTCAGATTTTGTGAAAGCGAGAAAACACCCATTATTATTAAGATCACTGATAAATTATGCGAAATACGCAATACATTTTAGTATGAAAACATCGCCATTGAAATCTTTCAAGCATTGTTCCTTCCCTCATATCTCCAGAATTGTCGGTTGCTTTGTAAAAGAAAATTTGCGGAAGACTATTTGTGTTCCTTTATTCGTATTTTTTTGGTTTCTCAGTAGAGGCTAGGTTAGGTTAGGTTTTTTTTTAAATATATATAAGTAGTTATTTGACATTTTTGAACAGTTGCTGGCCCTGCCTAACTTGATAACTTCTGAATAGAAGAACAATCATCTCAATATGTTTCAAAGTATGGCGCCGTAATTGTGACAGATATTTCATATTTCGCATAATTTATCAGAAATCTTAATTTAATAATAATGTGTATTTTATCACTTTCAAAAAATCTGAAAAATAGATTTATAAATCATGGGACTGTTTTCGGCTACATTCTTATTTTTTTTTACGGAAATATACACGGCCTATGTAATAACAATTTTACCAAACTCTCGAAGGATATTATCAAATGAGTTTATTTTGCAGAAAAATCTAGCGAGGAGTATCAGAAATGGCTGAAGGAAAAAAATGCTTTGGATGAATTTGAATGTGCCGAAATGCAGAGAATTAACGAGGAAGAAAATGAAAAGTGGCTTCGTAACGAATTGATTGCACAGCAACAGTGGTCTCAACTACAAAAGAAAATTTCTAAAGCACGCCTCGAAAAGGCTGAACAGGATTTAAGGATTAAAAAAGTAATAAAATAATTTTGGAAATATATCTGTAATCACCATGGAAAATATGTACACCCATAACCATTATTGCTGTAACTCACTTTTGGTCAATTTTCAGTAGTGCAAAATGATAGTTTGAATGACTCTATTTAAAATTAATAATTTAACAAACGAAGGTCCTTTCATTATTTTATTATGTCTTCCTATGTTTTATTTAAAATAGCTGTAATCCCTATCCCTTTTCGTTTTGACGATGAGAGAAAAAAAATACATATTCTTTTGCTATGAGTTGCACTGCACATACATATATAGGATACTAAAAATTATTCAGTCTTATTTATGTTAGTCCTTATTGTTTTCTAGTTTTTTTATTTAGCGGCTATGAAGCCGCTAAACTAAACTACATATCAATGAAAAATTAATTTATCTAGTGTCAGTAAGTAGATCAGAGAGTACCTATCTACATATTTGCGCATATTTTTTATTTTACTGAAAATTGACTGCACATAAAAGTTGATGATCCGCACACACAGTAAAAAAATTAGAGGGAGTGTTGCTGCTTATGTATTTTTGCAAAAATACATTGATTTTGAACAAAGTTATCATTGTAAACACTATTGATTGAATTGGCAATTACTTGCCAATGAAATACAACTCGATTTTTTAACTTTTCTCTAGTTTTGTCGCCATAATAGTTTTTTATGGTGAACGTTCGTAAACTGATAATTATTTTCAGTTACAATCTCAATCATTTGAACAAATTTAAAAAATAAATATTTTGTTTGATCAATTAATGTCTTGAAAATTATAATTATTTTTTTTCACACTAGGAATGGGAAGAGCAGCAAAATAAATTGAAAGAAGCCGAAGAGTCCAGGAAGAAGATTGAACAGGAACAATTGCGTTGTCACGAACAATTAATGAAAAGAATCGACCAGTTTACTTCTGGTAATGGAGATATTCCCCAGGAACTTATGATTGGCAAAGAGACGAACTCACAAAAAGAACCGTGCGCATTTTTCTCTAAAACCGGAGCATGTAGATTTGGAGACAATTGCTCAAGGAATCACAGGAAACCTGGAGTTAGTAAAGTAAGTCAAGACATCAATTTAAAAAAAAAACAGTTTGGTGCATCTTAAAACTCACAAACAAGTGTTTGAAGATCTTGAAAGTGAACTAGTATTTGAAAAGTTACAACGATACCATGATACAGCTTTCATAAAAAAATGTTTTAAAAGGAACGGATTGATAGTCCCTGTTACATATTGTTATGGTGTATATTATTACTTGTAGTTAATCCTTAGAAATTAAATTTGATTGCACCAGAAGAGTTAGTAGAAAATCAAATTTTTTCGTACGTAATTGTTTCGATGTCCATAGTGTGATCTTATTCCACTAGCTCAGGATAGGGAAACATACTGCTATTAAATCGCCTATTTTTTATAGAAGGCAAGAGTCAGAAAAGGAAAATATAATATGTTATCAAGTTATCTTATTTTTATTATTTTTTTGCTTATTTGTTTGCAGGTATTACTCGCCAGCAACTTTTATTCAAACTTTGGAATAGAACATTCAACACCAAATGAATGTGATACCGATGTTATGCTAGAGTATGATGACAACGAGACCTATCAGCATTTCGAAGAATTTTTCAACGATGTCCTTCCTGAATTCCAACAGATAGGAAATGTTGAACAGTTCAAGGTTAGTTACGCAATAGTATATCTGTGGCTGTCTTAAATATAGGCAAGCCCTTATCATCAGGATAGTTACAGTTATGCGCCTACCTTTATATAAACACTACAGACATCTATATCGGCAAAATTGGTTTTTCTACTTTTTATGTGTACCTTATGCTTCTAGAATGCCTGCCATAATAATTTATTTTTTTACCATGTAACTAAACATTTTTTCAAAAAATCTATGAATTAGTATCCAAAAGTATGAATATATCTGATGAGATATGATTAGCTTACTGTTATTAGTCTCTTTTTTAATACATTTTTTTATGCTTTCCCTTCCTGAAAAGAGAGGTTGAACGATTTATTTGCGACTAGTTCTCAAGCCCAACGATGGGGAGCAGACATTTAAAAAAAATCATGAACGCCTTTGTTAAATTTATTTTTTCATAATTTGAATGTCTATTTATATTGTAATGCGTCAATATTATCTAAGGAATCTTATAAGATTGTGTGTAAAAAGATATTCAAAGATATCAATGGAATGCATTTTCATAGTTCTTACAACATTTATGTGCTTATCATAAACTTAAACCAACCATGTATTGAGTAGATAAAATTTAATTTCGTGAACTGTGATATACAATTTATTGTATTGCAGTACTTTAAATATGGAAGGCAAAGCTCAGACTATTCCTTCAACTTATTATAATACTATAGGAGAATGAATTTTTGGTGATAAATGGCAAATCGCTTAGCAACCTTATGCTTCAAAACTTGTGTTGTATTTAAATCCGTAAAACAATACATCCACTATTTTGTCTTTATTTTGATAAAGAAGCGCTTCATAATTTTTTACGTGGATTATAACAAATAATAAGTCAATTAGAATCAAACCAGCGCTCTTAAAAAACAATCCATGTTGCGTTGACATTAATAATATAATTAATGGCATATAGACAGCAATATGAAAAATACTGGTTTAATATGCTGGTTAAAAATGAGAATTATTCCAGAAATGTCTCACATAGACCAATTGTTTTAAAAAGCATAACCGAAGATAATGTAATATTTTACAATTTGTCACATCCTAGTGTTTCACCATTATTCTCAGAGATGTCACTGTGTGTACAAAATATTTGATTTTATAAAATAATCAATCTAGGCTTGGGTGTAAGTCATGCTTGTAAAAACACCCGTTTTAAAGGTCGACCCTGAAAGCTCGGATTATGTTATCTATTATAGCAGTCTAGTTCTAATCGACAAATTGATTAATAAGTAAATTTTTGTTTTGTTTATAAAATCTCTTTTATTTCTTTTAGGTATGCTGTAACTTTGAACGTCACTTACGTGGTAATACTTACATTCAATTTTCAACTGTCAGAGAGGCAGTTATTGCATATAGACAATTTCATGGACGGTGGTACGGAGGGAGACAAGTATCGCTCACTTTTTGCGATTTGCCATCATGGAAAAATGCTATTTGTGGTAAATTAACATATATTTTTTTAATTTACGTAAAATTAAAAATTCCATTACAGTCAATGTGTCAAAAATGTTGAAATTGAAAAATCATACAAGATAAACTCCTTGAGAATTTTTAGAAGTCACTCAAGATCAACTTAAGAAAAAATGATGTCACACACACTCGTGCCCGAGATATCAAAAATAAATCGAAAACATGTAAAATTTATATAGGTCTTGTCGTATCTTGACATACCTGATCACTAGGGCAAAGCTCTTGTCGCTAGACCACAGAGACTGACTATGTTTATGTTTTTCACAATTTAATAAGTGTCTTTAATTAATTTTTAAACACGTCTGAATAAAGAGTAATAAATTTTAACTATTTAATCAACTTCATATCTTCTGAAAATATTGCTGTTTTTTTTTATAATGAAATGTGTTTTATTTTCAGGGTTATTTGCAGGAAAGCGATGTCCGAAGGGAAGGTCTTGCAATTTCCTTCATGTATTTCGTAATCCAAATAACCTGTTTAATAACTACGAATCCACTCGATCAGCAGTGAATGAATCTCAAAGAAGCCGCCGTTCCATAAAATCTAGATCCAGGTACCCATGTTATATTTATTTAAATTTTAAAACTCGATTATAACGATGTGTATTCAGCAGTACTGTGTTGTGATTTTTTTTTTCTTTCTCTTGTCAATTTTAAAGAAAAAGATAATAAAATATCAGTCATATTAGTCTTTTAACTTACGATTTGATTTATCAGATTAAATTATTTGTTTCTTTTTTCGTTCATTATTAAAATTGTGAACCCAAGCTTAATAATTATTTTTAATATGGTTTATAATTATATGTAGGCAGTGACATAATTATATAGTAGGCAACATAGAAATTCGCTACTGTCCCTCACCAGACGTAGTAGCATACTGTTTTATTAACACATTATAGGCGGATAGCGTCAAAATATGTTTATTGCGTACTGTCGGTAGAATGCGGCTCTCGACATAATATGTTTTTTTCTACTGTCAGTTGTTTGCGGGACACATAATATCAAGGGTTTGTTTGTCGGTGTGAAAGCCGCAACTAATTAACACTAGTCCAACTTCTTTGCTATATTATTAGGGTGGAAGTTTAAGCTAAGAAACAAAAAATCAACTGTATTATAGATTTATTTTGAGATCTCCATTGCTAGATTAGTTTGAGTCGTTTTACAGGTTGGACTATTTTTCATACTGCTTGCGTTGTTCTGTTGAAACTTTCGCATTTTATTATTCGAATATATTACCATTTTATGAGACATTTTACTACAATAATGTCTTTAAAAAATAATGAGTGACGATGAAGTGTATACGACAATTTATCAGATATTTAGTTCATGAAATAATAATAATCAATAAACATGTTGTCTAGATTGACTCATAAGTTTAATGGTTCCTTCAAAATAACTGCGGCCACAAGTGATCCTTTTTGACAATGAGCAATAAAGTTATTATACCCTGAATGTTCACACCTGGTATTTTTTTTAAAAGGCGACATGTGTTTCTCGAATATTGAGGCCATCAGATTTCACACTTCCTTGTAAATTTGTAGGAATGGGGATTTTATATTATGATTATTTATATAACTGCATGGTATGGATTAATGTTATTTTTTGTACAGAATATTTTGAATATTTCATATTGATAACCAGTGGAGTGCTATCTACTAAATTAATAACAGGTTTTTATATTCAGCTTAGAAAAATAGTGAAATTATCAAAATGTTTTCATTTTATTTTTAATGATTAAATGCCACATATAATTTCTTTGAAAATTTCAGCTGAAAATATTGTTTGGCTTAAAAGTTATGTAGTACATATTGTTAATATATAACTCACACTCTTTACATAACATGTCATTAGGGAAGAAAGAATAAGATAGATAGTTCACACCTGTTATTTTATATACCAATAAAAATATTGATCTATTTTGAAAAGCAGACACAAATATTACTAAAACTTTCATTGGGTGCTAAAAATGGTCACTATGACACTATTATACCTTGTAATCAAAAAATCTTCAAATAATTATAATTATCCTGTATCTTACAATAGTTATACAATAATTCAAAATTTTGCTTACATAGACCATGTGTTTAAAAAATTCGTAGGTATTAAATTTTTTTAATTTTTCAGAAGCAAGGAAAATAGATGCAACTGGAGATGGTCAAAATCTTTTTCGCCGGAAATCAAAGATTCCAGAAAAAAGCTCAATTACCGGCAAAATTATTCTAAATCTGACAGAAGTTCCAAAAGAGAAAGAGAGAGCAGTCAAAGTAGTAGAAACAGAGATTCTTCGAGAAGACGACATTTGCGTTCACCAAGTCCAAAAGAACAGTCTTCTCGTAAAAGTAGAAAGAAACGAAAACGCAGCCATAATAGGTCCAAAAAGGAAGATGAAATTTGATATTTCTTATGTAATATTTATGTAATTCTTTACATATATATAAAAAAACATATACTCGTGATTTTTTTTTTCATTTACCTGCTTGAATTATGACTACACATATTTGTTATTTGATTGTTTGATGATGTTTAAAAATGTATATATATGAAATTAAAACTATCACTCAGTGACGTTCCTAGGCCATGTGCCGCCCCTAGCTTTTACTATTTTTCTAAATATTTTTTTTTTAAATTACATTATCTGTCACCTTGCTGAGATCAGTAAATGCCATATTTAAAAAAGATTTTTGAAATAAATTTAACTACTGTTTACCCATAGGTCGTAATATTATTACCACTGAAAATGATTTTTGTCAGCATTTTTTTTATCAAAGACATTGAGGCGCTATACTTATTCCGAACCAAATTCGTGTGTCAAAAATATTCAGTCATTTAAAAAAAACTGTGATTATTTGCCGCTTCCTTGGACTTGCCGCCCCTAGGCAACTGCCTACTTGCCTATACCCACGGAACGTCCCTGCTATCACTGTTATGGAAATATTAAAAATCTTGATCCCGTGCTGCTGCGAAATTTCCTCCATAGTTTTTCAACTGACAATAAATTCATCAATCATCTGAAATTCTTGTCCAAGATTCAAAATATTGTCTAAGGTTGATTGCATGTGATTGTTAAACAAAAATAAAAACAACGAGGTAGTCTTGTTAAATTTTTCAGCGGGGGGTGGCAAAGGTTGCCATTTTTTTCGTTTCGTATACATATCGACTGTGGAAAGGAAAAAAAACCTTTTGGCATTTTCAGCTTAGATCCTTTTGATAGAATGAGTATCGAGTTGTATGCTTTGAAAAAACTGTTGGTTACATCCTTCTTCCTTTCCACAGTCGATATACATATATGCAGGGTTTTTTTTACCCTGTAACGCGGCGGAACGGCGTTCCGGCACCTTTTTTTCTCGAAATTTTAATAAATGTTCGTAAAATTTTATTTTTCTATTTTAAAACTTTCGTTTCTTTTCTTGGAAGCCATTGACTGTTAATCCCTTTTGAATATATAGGGTATCATAGGACCCATAAATTAATGTCATGCAAAAGATTATCAGATATGTACTTTCTTGGAAAGCGCGTTTAATTTATGCATTGAATTCTATTCTCATTTCTTCAAGTGAATGTGAATGCAGGTTTTCACAGATGAATTTAATTATCAGCCCAATGAGAGCTTCGTTGATGACCAAAACAGTTTCGTCACTTTTGTTTATTAAACTCGTCGGACCACCTTTAATACTTTTTGATCCTTCAAAATATGTTGATCAATGGTTACTAAGAGGAAGACATTCGGCCACAGACACCAACACAAAAAAAAAGAAGTAGGGACCATTTACCTGATGAAAATTGGGAAAAACTGTGGAAATCATTGTAATTGGAATAAAATTTTGGATAGCGTTTTTAATAAATTACATAATTTTTCAATGTTATGTTACTTAATGTTCTTTGTTTAATTTTCATTTGATATTTTAAAAATAAATATGAAAATATGTACATTTTGTTTTATTTTCTATGCATTATATGAAAAACCGTCTTTAATTCTATCAAAATGATATTCGAATATATAATAAATAATATACCTTCTTAGAAAATGCTCGAAAAAAGTGCGTTCCGGCATCTTTTTTTTTCAAAAAAAAGCACTGCATATATGTATGTAGAAGGTAGTTCAGCAAGGGATACTTATAGGTTTCTTCAAATTCATGCGGTAAAGGCCCCTTCCCCCAAACAACGTCGTGCTAAAGCAACCTTACAGGCTAATATTCACCTCAATTCAGCATCATTATTTGTATTAACAATGAATCTATCTACATTTCTTGTTTCTCCTGTAGTTAATTAGTTATATGCAGTGGCGGTTACCCTATAAGTGCAAGAGGCGCGCACTTGGGGCCTCCAAATTTTGGGGGCCTCAAAGATAGCATATATTATATAAACCCTTACATTTTAATTTCAGTTTTCAATATCCATTATTATTCTACGAAGAGGTTTGCAGCACTTTGCACACAGAGGAGAAATTTAATGCATTTTAGGTGATAATATAAATATATTTATTCAAAACAAAGTTGCACAGGTAGTAACCAATCAAAGTAACTATTAAATATTAGTCACTATAATATAACAATGAACTATAGGAAAGTGCTGTTCATACAGGGACTTGAGCCTGCGATATCCGCCATGGAAGCCAATTACATTGACCACTGCACAACGGACTCGAAATTTTTATATAATTGCTTAATTTTTTTTTTATTAAAAATTCGTATTTTTTAAAATTTGCACATCTACATATGTCACCGTCCGCCACTGCTTATACTCTATAGCTATACTATTATTCATTATCTTATAATTTGAGATTGAGCCTCATAATAATGAAAAATAAAAACATTTATTTTTTATGCTATATCGAAAATTAAATATTTGTGGGAACATTTCATCGAATATACATATGTATATATATTTTAACGGGAACAAATTAAATGGTCAGAGTTTAAATAAATCTTTGGTCAGAACTCAAACAAACTTTTGGTCTGAATTAAGTCAATTTTTAGTTAGAATAAAAATATTTTACTGTCAGATTTTTATAACCATTTTGGTTAGGTTAGGATAAGTTTTTTTTCAATTTCATTAAATTATGAATATTTTATATAAATTCTGACCATTAATTATTTTTTCTGCCCTCTGTACACTTGTTATGTATACTCAATACCATACCATACTATGTTTTATTCTGTATGACGTTCTATTTTCAAAATGTCCTTCATGCTTTAGAATAAAACAATTGAAGTATGAAACAGTAGTAGAATAAGAAAACAATTGCAACCTGTCACATTCTCACGATTTTCGTATTAATTATAAGATTGATTTATTGATTTATAAAGTGTAATATATTGTTATCTAAATAAAATTGAACCAACACATAAAAGTGTTTTAGTAAAAACAATAAACATAACATAAAAATTGGTGTCAGAAGTGAGGATATGTGCTAAAATAACGTTAAGAAATTTATGGTGATAATAAATTAACGGTGAATAAAATTCTTTAAAAATTAGCACGAATCAAATACACGAACAAAATAAATCTAATAAAATAAAAGTACATCGATTAAATCGAACGGAAATTATAATAAATCAAATATAATAATAATACGAAACTAGAATAAGACTAAATCTCCAATTCTACGAAATCTATCATCGAAAATCTTCTACGTCGATATATCTACAAAATCTACTATTGAATCTTCAACTTCTACATGGTGAAAATAAATTCTGCGAAATCCATCATCGAATATTCAAACTACATCTTCTTGCCGACTTCAACTACATTTTCTTTGCCGACTTCAATTACATCTTCTTTGCTGATTCTACATCCAACTACAAGAAAAATCTGCAAGCTGCCAACAACCTATTTCAACGACTACTAGAACCAAATTCATCTTCAAGTCAACGTTTGTTTAAACTTTATGCAATATTTTATTCATCATATTCTGTGAGTAACTTTTGTAACAATTTTTCTTACTCAATCTATACACTTTCACATCAAAATGCCTACACTCACTATCGATACATTGATGAAGTTTGTTTCGACATTTGACGGAGAGAAAAGAAATCTGTATCCTTTTATTAAAGATTGCGATAATGCATACGAACTATGCTCAGAGCAACAGAAAAACATACTTATAAAATATATGATTCATTGCGTCGTAGGAAATGCCAAATACACAATTGCCAATTATGATTTTAAAAACTATGCTGAATTCAAATCATTTCTAATAAATACCTACGGTGAAAGTAAACACACATCTCAGTTAGAACTGGAATTAAGAAATTGTAAACAAAACTTTAACGAACCGGTAATAAATTTCATTCAAAGAGTTGAAACTTGCACCAATAATTTTATCGGAGCTGTTCGATTTTCGAACAAGGACGATGAAGAATTGAAAGGGAGAATAAAACAAATTGAAGACAGCGCTCTTAATACATTAATTTTAGGTATGACCAGTCAACTGTCAACAGTAGTCAGGCTTTCAAAACCCAAAAATCTTATTGAGGCAACGAATATTGCAATTGATGAAGAAAAGTTTTATAATGCAGTTAGGGAAATGAACTCTAACCCAAATAAGATTAATCATAATTATTTAACCAAACATTCAAAGCCACACTCTCTAAATTCAGAACATAATCAATTTGTCGGTAATCTTACATCTCAATACAATTCAAAATTTTGTAGATACTGTAAAAAATCAGGACATATCTTAGAAGAATGTCGGAAAAGACAATTTAATAACAACGTAAAAAAGCAATATCAACAAAATGTTTCAAACAACAAATTCCAAACTTATCAAACTCCTCGTAATTCTAAAAACTTCCAACCTCCTAATAATTCAGAAAATTATCAACTAACTCCGAATGTGCAAATCATTCAGGCAGAATATTTAAATTCAACAAATAATGATCAATCTCAACAATTCAACAACGTAAAAAATCAATATTATCAAAATCCTTCAAATAATAACTCACAAACTAATCAAACTCTCAGTAATTCTCAAAACTTCCAACCTCCTAATAATTCAGAAAATCGTCAAATAACTCGGAATGTGCAAACCATTCAGGCAGAATATTTAAATTCAACAAATAACGATCAATCTCAACAACGATTGCAAAATGAATTGCAATTATCTTACTCTAATACTAATGCTGATGCATTGTCTCAAATCGAAAATCAAATTTTAAATACCATGACCTCTCAAACTTTTTCGTATGACAACTTCCTAGAAAAACAAAATGAAACATTTAACGTTAAATTTTATGAAATAGATGAATCTCTTCTTAATCAAAATCAATCTATAGCACATTGTATTTCGAACGACAAATCGATGTCTAAAGGAATAGCTTTAGAAATAAGTTCAATGATCTCTAATTATGACGAATTATTAAATACACACTCTAAAGTAGGAGACGTATTAAAATCAACAGAAAATAAAAATTATGTTTACCATTTAATAACGAAACAAAACTTTTGGGAAAAATCAAATTACTTTTCTATCTTTCAAGCATTATGTAACTTAAAAAATATTCTACATAGTGATAAAGAAACAAATATCTCTTTTCCACGCCTTGATAGTGGTTTAGACAACTTAAATTGGGAAAAGATAAAGAAAATTATCCAATATGTTTTTCACAACTCAAACATAAATATAACGATCTGTCATAACAAAATAATTAATCCTCATCACGACGAAATACCACAAATACTTAAAGAGTATCATGACTCTCCTATAAGCGGACATTCAGGATATCATAAAACTTTAAATCGTTTGCGACTCAAATATAAATATGCAAAAAGACGTTAAAACATATATTAGGCAATGTGAATCTTGCCAGAAAAACAAAATATATCGTCAAAATTTAAAACAACCCATAGAAATAACTACGACTAGCGGGAAACCGTTTGAACGTATTGCCTTAGATATAGTAGGTCCATTACCTTTAACCGAAAATGGAAATAAATATATTTTAACTCTTCAAGACGATCTTACAAAATATTCTCAATGTTACCCTATTCCTAATCATGAAGCAATGACGATTGCAGCTCAATTAACTAAAAATTTCATTTGTCAATCTGGCATCCCTGAAAAATTTCTTACCGATCAAGGAAAAGATTTTACTTCAAACATACTTAAAGAAGTAGCCAAACTTTTAAAAATCGAACAAATCCAAACCAGTGCGTATTCTCCTACTAGCAATGGTGCGCTAGAGCGTAGCCATGCTACTCTAGCCGACTATTTAAAACATTATATATCTCCAAGTCAAACCGATTGGGACGAATGGTTACCTTTTGCTATGTTTAGCTATAACACTACTCCACACACTGCTACAAAATGTACACCTTTCGAATTAGTTTACGGAAACTCACCTAAACTACCAACAGCTATAATAATACCCGAATTTAAATATACATACGATTCGTTTTTAGACAATTTTAAGCTCAAATCAACCAAATCACACGAAATAGCTAGAAAGAATCTAGTTGAAAGAAAAGAAGACACACAATTAAGGCATAACAAAAATAAAACCTTACGAAAATTTAAAATCGGTGATAAAATATATTTAACAAATAATGCTACTAAACTAAATAAATCTAAAAAATTATCTCCTAACTTCCAAGGTCCGTACGAAATCATAAAAGTCAACAGTCTTCTTAATATTACTATTAAAGTAAAAAATAAATTAATCAAAGTTCACACTAACAGAGTGAAACTTGCTATTTTAGATCGCTTACAGTAAGTGGATTTAAAACAAATTACGACAATCATTACATTATCTCAAAAATACCATGTTTATTCAACCTTAAAATCACAATATACACTCTTACATACTATTAAAATTGTTATCAACTATGTAACCAAGATTTTATTTGTAAAACCTGAATGTAAAAGTTACTCTAAAATGTAATCCTAATAAGTGAAAATGTACAAACATAAAATTATTATATATTTATTCCAGATGTAAATATCTTAAATGATGATTGTTGTAAGTAACGAATAAATAAATAAAACCCATCTCCTCTATTACAATCACTTAAAATACCTTATGTACATCATCTCAATGTTTCTTATAATCATATATTTATTGTATAAACTCATTTAAGTTACCAATAAGTTTATTCTTTAGGGGGGAGATGTTATGTATACTCAATACCATACCATACTATGTTTTATTCTGTATGACGTTCTATTTTCAAAATGTCCTTCATGCTTTAGAATAAAACAATTGAAGTATGAAACAGTAGTAGAATAAGAAAACAATTGAAACCTGTCACATTCTCACGATTTTCGTATTAATTATAAGATTGATTTATTGATTTATAAAGTGTAATATATTGTTATCTAAATAAAATTGAACCAACACATAAAAGTGTTTTAGTAAAAACA